>CM052441.1:115338015-115372445 GCA_028533085.1 Varecia variegata
CCTCCAGCGATTCTCCCTGTCTTTCCTCCATCTTCCATTTTTTTCCTCTCCCTCCTGGATCTTTCTGTTAACAAGCAAATACGTTATTATTTCTTCCATCTGAAAAAAATCATCTTCTTGGGATGGGGAACCTGCAGCCTTGGGGCTCCCCACCCCTGGCTGGTCTGTTTCCTTTACAACAACATTGCTTAAAAGAGTTTTTTCTCCAGTGTCCTCTTATTCTGTCTCTTCAAAACCTGAGATATAGCTCATATACCATAAAATTCACCCTTTTAAAGTGTACAGTTCGGTGGCTTTTAGTATATTCACAAACTGTGTGACCATCACCACTACCTGATTCCAACACATTTCATCACTCTAAAGAGAAACTCTATACTCACGAGCAGTCACTCCCCAGTTCTCCCTTCTCCCCACCCCTGACAACCACTAATCTACTTCCTGTCTCTATGGATTTTCCTACTACGGACATTTCATACACATGCAATCACACGATATGTGGCCTTTTGTGACTGACTTCTTTCACACAGTATAGTGCTTTCAAGGTTCATCTATGTTATAGCATGTATTAGTACTTCATTGCTTTTTATGGGTAAATACTATTCCATTGCAAGGAAGAACCACATTTTGTTTATCTATTCATCAATGTATGGATATTTGGGTTATTTCCATCTTTTGGTTATTATCAATAATGCTAATACAAACATGTATACAAGCTTTTTATACGGACATATATTTTCAATTTTCTTGAGTATGTACGTACCTAGGAGTGGAATTGCTAGATCAAGGGGTAACTCAAGTGTAACATCTTAAGTAACTGTCAAACTGTTTTCCAAAGTGACTGCAACACTGACATTCCCACTGTCCTTTCCCACTGTCAGCACTTATTATTGTCCAACCTAGTAGATATGAAATATTATATCATGGCTTTGATTTGCATCTTAATGACTAGTGATGTTCAACATGTTTTCATGTGCTTATTGGCCATTTGTATGTCCTCTTTAGAGAAGTGTCTGTTCAAATCCTTTGCCCATTTTCTTTTTTATTTTATTTATTTATTGATTTTAGAGACAAGGTCTCTCTCTTTTATCCAGGCTGGAGTGCAGCTGCGTCATCATAGCTCACTGCAGCCTCAAACTCCTGGGCTCAAATAATCCTCCCACCTCAGCCTCCTGAGTGCCTGGGACTACAGCCACATGCCACCATACCCAGGAGTTTGAGGCTGCAGTGAGCTATGATGATGCCACTGCACTGTAGCCAGGGTGACAGAGTAAAACCCTGTCTCAAAAAAAAAAAAAAAAGTGGTAAAAGCAGACATCCTTGCTTTGTTCCTGATTTTAGGGGGAAAATTCAATCTTTGCAGAATTAATATGATATTAACAGTGTGTTTTTCAGATGTCTTTTATCAGATTAAGTAAATTCCCTTCTATTCCTAGTTTGTTGAGTATCTTTATCATGAAAGGATGTCGGATTTTGTCAAGTACTCTTTTTGTGTTTACTGAAATAATCATTTGGGTTTTGTTTTTATTCCATTCATCAGGTATATTGCCTTGATTTTTGTATGTTGAACCAACCTTGCATTTCTGGGGAAAATCCCATTTGGTCATGGTATATAATCCCTTTTTTATGTTGCTAGATTCAGTTTGCTAATATTTTATTGAGGATGTGTGCATCTATAGCAGAAGGGATATCGTCCTGTAGTTTTCTTGTAATGTTTTCATCTGGTTTTGTTATCAGAGCAATATTAATACTTATAATTGTAATACTAGCCTCGTGGAATGAGTTGGGAAGTGTTCCCTCCTCTTCTATTTTTTGGAAGAGTTTGTGAAGGATGGATGTTCCTATTCTGTCTTGAACCCTCTCCAGTCAGCTTTTTGCCTCCACTGTGGTGCTGACACTGCTCTTGTCAAGGTCCCTAATGTCCTCCTCGTTGCCAAATTCAATGGTCAGTTCTTGACATTATCTTACATGCAGCAGCAGCACTTGACACAACATTTTCTTCCTTCTTGGAGCACTGTATTCTCTTGGCTCCCACAATCTCCTGGTTTTCTTTCTGCCTCATTGGCCACTGCTTCCCTGTCTCCTTTGCTGGCTTCTCCACTCTGTCAGATCTCTTAATGACAGAGCCCCACTAGGGCTGAGTCCTTGACACCTTTTTTCCATCTTTTCTCAGACTTTTGGTGATTTCGTTGCTTTCCTGGATTTAAACACCAACTATATGCTGAAGACTCCCGAATATAACAGAGTCATCCTTATGGATTACTTTCTTTCTCTCACTCCCTGTAGCCATTCTATTAGCAAATCCTGTTGAGCTCACCTTCAAAATAATCGGAGAGTAATCACTTCTCACTACCTTTGTGATAAAATTGTCACCCTGGTCTTTCTCTGGCTGGAATTTTTTTTTTTTTCTTTTTTGAGACAGAGTCTTGTTCTGTTGGCATCACCCTAGCTCACAGCAACCTCAAACTCCTGGGCTCAGGCGATCGTCTTGCCTCAGCCTTCTGAGTAGCTGGGACTACAGGCATGTGCCACCCGGCTAATTTTTTTTTTTTTTCTATTTTTAGTTGTCCAGCTAATTTTTTTTTCCTATTTTTAGTAGAAATGGGGTCTCGCTCCTGCTCAAGCTGGTCTAGAACGCCTAAGCTCAAGCAATCCTCCCTCCTTGGCCTCCCAGAGTGCTAGGATTACAGGCGTGAGCCACCATGCCCAGCCTTCTCTAGCTGGAATTGTGAAAACCTTCTAACTGGTCTCCCTGCTTCCCCCCATGCCCTCCTCCAGGCTGCTCTCAGCACAGCGGCCACCTGAGAGTTTTTATCATAAATAGATGCTGAATTCTGTCATTTGATTTTCTGCATCTATTGAGATTGTCCTGTGGTTTTTCTTTTTCAGTCTGTTAATATGGTAAATAACATTGATTTTCAAATGCTAAACCAACTTTCCATTCCTGGATTAACCCCACTTGGTCATGATGTATTATCCTTTTCATATATTTCGGAGTTGATTTGCTAAATTTTAAAGACTGTTTTGAACCCATGTTCATGAAGGGTATTGGTCTGTAGTTTTCTTTTCTTATAATGTCTCAGACATTTGTTGTGTGAATGCATAAATGGGAGCCTGTTGGTACAAGGAGTGGGCGGACAAGTGTAATAAGAAGGAAAAAGTGTTCGCATGTTTACAGAGCTGTTTCTAAAGCCCTTTTTACATATCATTTAATTCTCATAACCAAGAGGTATGCATGTTACCATCATCCCTGTTATAAATATAACAGAACCAAGGCTAAAGGAGTTTGAGTAACCAGTTACAGACCCAGCTAAGTAGCAGGACTGGGACTTGAACCCATGCCCTCTGTCTGCAGGTGCCATGTTCCAGGTTAGTACCCAGTCAGTGAAGTCCTTTAGGGACAGACAGAAGGGCTCTTTTCAGCTTAGAATTTGCTTGTGACCATTTCCCAAGGGAAGGAGCAGAGCTTCTGCCACCAACTTGCAGAAGACCACAGCAGAGGTCCACGTTTCTGACTTACAGTATCCTAAGAAAACTCCAGCATGACAGAGTGAGCACACCACCTGCGGATGCCCAGGAGAGCTTGGGACTTATTTTTAGCCAGGATAGGAAAAATGCCGAATATCTTCCAGGAGAGTTGGCAGCTGGCGCTGCTGATACAGCTGTGTTTATGTAAGCTGGTGGCAGAGGGGAGGACGAGGGCTACAAAGGCAGCAGGGGCTGTTAAATCCGCTATACCGTTGCTCATGCTCTGATGTCCAGCACATTGTGTTGGGAAGTTGAGGTCAGAAGTTACTGCTGAGGAGAGAGGGTCATGCAGATAATTTGGGAATTGCAGGGAGCACGGGAGCAACTGGCTCCCTTGAGTCAGAGCGCTTGTCAAAGCTGCCCTTAAAAGATCTGCCCACTGGTTCTTGGCCTCTTCCCACCCTATTGTCCAGGGGCAAATGAAAGAACAGGAGCTCTTTCAAATGGTGGGTTGTAAAGCATAGCAGCTCACCTGATTCTGACCGTGCTGCTCAGGTGTGCCAGGTGAAAGCAATCTATAGCACCCCCGCCTGCAGAAGCTGTCAAATAGTGGGCTTCTGTTTTCTCTGGGGCAGCAGAATAAAGCTTTTAAAGGCGTCACCTATGGGCTCTCTCGAGGACAATTAAAATAGACGGTTTTTTAGTAGGAATTTTTTTTACATTTCGTTGTGAAAATTTTCAAATAAAAAACAAAAGTAAAGCAAACCATATAATGAACCCTCACGGACCTATCACCCAGGTTCAACAACGTGGCCAGTCTTGTTTCATCTGTTCTCCCAGCTATTCTGGAATTATTATTATTATCATTGTTTTTGAGACAGAGTCTTGCCCTGTTGCCCCAGCTAGAATGCAGTGGCATCATCATAGCTCACAGCAACCTCAAACTCCTGGCCTCAAGCAATCCTCCTGCCTCAGCCTCCCAGAGTACTAGGATTACAGGCGTGAGCCACTGCGCCCGGCCTCTGGAATTATTTTGCACAAATCCCAGACAGCACATTATTTATTCATGAACTACCAATTTATTTCCTGTGAATTGGCAGTTAGATCTAGAGACTTGATCAGTTTCATGTTTAATTCTGCAGCAAAAATACTTCATAGGTGGTGCTGTGTACTTCCATCAGAAGCAGCAAATAATCTGGTTTCTTTTTGTGATGTTAGTAGCCTAGAATCATTGCCTAGACCCATTAATGAATTTTAAGGAACAAATGTGGCTGCAATGGCTCTCTGAGTAATATATGCAGGAAAACATTTCCGGGTTTTTTCTTTGTTATTTTCCAGTCTTGAAAACAGCCGTGGAAGTCTGCCCTGGTGGCTGCAGCATGGGACTAGTCCTGGTCACTTTAGGGAACCTGTCCAGCTGTGGGCACTGTGTGTCTTGGTCAGCTCTGTGGCGTGCTGTGGCTGTGCTTCCCCACTAGAGGACACTGTGGCTCCAGGACTTCCCATGGCTCCCAGCCAGGGTTGCTATTCCAGCACCTCTCAAGAAGCAAAGCCTTTAGTGTGCATTTATTAGGCGCCAACTGTGTGCTTCCTGTGTCAGGGAGATAAAAGAGGTCAAACACAACATCCTGTGGCATTGTTTCCCAGAGGTGGTTTCTTTGTATTTCCCTTTAAAAAACAACAACCAGAGGTACTTCTCCATCTGCTGGAAACCATTTTAGCCCTCCATAGGGTGGTTGCTTCCTGCTATAAACAACAAATTTGGTTTCATCATTGGATTTTTTTTTAACTGCAATACATGGGCTTTGGGGAATGCGAATGTATCCAAGAAAGATGCCAAAGTGTATTCATCTCTGAAGTAATTTATTCATTTATTCAACACCATGTATTGAGTATCCTGAGGGGGAAGGAAGGGAGAACTGAAGCTTACGGAGACTAGTCTGTGCTAGGCACTGTCCCATCCTTTTATCTACATCCTTGCAAGATGGGTAATATCAGCCTCGTTTAAATCCAAGGAAACTGAGGCTCCTTGAGGACAACCAACTTGCTGAGGTTCTCCTGCCAGATGCAAATGGAGATCTATATGAATAAACGTGTGCATGTGACAGCAGGTACGAGGCTGTAGAGACAGTGAGGTGGTTGCAGAGGCATCCTGTCCTCAAGGAGGTCATGATATAACACAGAAGTTACAATAAGTGGACAAATGGTTATAGGACTTCTAAGAAGCGGGCACCCTCTCAACTAACGCAGCTGTCTCCACACAAAGCCTATCCGTGCTGCTGTCCTTATGCAGAGGGAGGCCACCGACCACTGGTGATAGGGCATCACTGGG
This sequence comes from Varecia variegata, assembly GCA_028533085.1. NCBI lineage: Eukaryota > Metazoa > Chordata > Mammalia > Primates > Lemuridae > Varecia > Varecia variegata. Next base: position 115,343,813 of record CM052441.1, read on the forward strand.
CTCTGCTTCTAGTGATGCCTTTGTGTGACTGCCTGCTCACCCTCACCCCACCTCTCCCTGTGACCAGAGCTTCTGGGGGGCATTGGCATGATTCAGGCTATGGCCACCAATCCACCTGGAATATGTAGCAGAGCCAAGACAGGCATAGTCCCTACTGCTCAAAATCTGCAGTGTAGTGGGGGAAGACAAAGGCAGACACATACGTTATCAGGACAAAAGCAATAAGTTCCTGAAAATTCCGTGCTAATGCAGCAAATAATTTTAAATGCCCTTCCAGTTATTCCTCTTTTCAAATCCACTTACCTCCTCCTGGCCTTGTCCCTACTGGCTCACAGTTCAGCCCTGGCAGCATAACCAAACTCGTATCGTCGGAGCCCAAGCTGCGTTGCTCACTAAATCTGGCCAGTTACATTAAGCAGAGAGAATGACAGCTGGCAGTCAGGAGACTGGACTGGCTGGTGCGAGTCGGGAAAGAAGATACAGGTGGCAGGTGTCTGAGGAAGCAGAGCTGGGAGCATTTGGAGCGTCCCAACCCCGAATGCTTCGGCTTCAGACAGCCACAGTTTCCAGGTTCTGGGGAGGGAGGACAAGCGTGGGTGTGCTCCAACCACCACTCTCCTGCAGACGAGCCCTGGGATAATGAATGAGCCATCAGCCAGCGCCTTTGCTCTCAGAGGAAAGGACCTCCCCTGCAGACGTCCCTCTGCAGATACAATCGTGCCCCGGGAACCATCTGGCAAATGTGCCAGTTCCTTCAGCATTGCTGGTATTTCCCTGACTTGTGGCCCCCTTTTTCTGGGATATAAATTGGTGCAGCGAGCCAAGCCAGCAGAACGCTCACCGGCGCTTCACAGGCTTTCTCTGAGCCTGGTTGACCCCACAGCTCGTAGCCTGTGAGGCTGCTCACAGCTAAGGATGTCGTGGATGCATGTGTCTCCCCTCTCTGCTGTTCTTGTGTATTCTGGAGTATGCAGAGCCGGGCGTCTGAGCTGCAGACCAGAGCTGCAGCAACCAGATCGAGAAGCTGGGGGGAAGAAGCGCATTTCTGTTGCAGGCCGTCCTTCACGGAGAAGGGACAGGTTAACTCCATCTCTCTGCAGAGGACTTGGACAGCTCCCCGAGGAGCCACAACAGGCCACCACAGCTGTAGGACAGATCACGTGCTCTGACCGCACAGGGGAGGATGCCCAGCAAACCGAGACTGCCTACACCAGCCGCCGGGCCCCATCTTGCACAGTGCCATGTTCCTCCTCGTAACCGGCCTGCCTGATGGTGTGCAAGGCTGGAGAATTGTGGGTCACCTGGGGCCATTTGAGCCAGCCCCCTAATTTCAGCCTGCTTCACTGGCTCTAATTCAGAGAACAGATAAAGGCAAGAGATGGAAGGGGAGACCTGTTCTTCAAGTCACTCATCTCCTTGGTGATGTACTTCATGGACAGGGAGGCCACACTGAGCCATCAACCATAACACCCCCCACCCCCAACCCAGTGAGTACTGGGCTGTTCTCAAGGAGTGGGAGAGGAAGCGGTCAATGCAAAGATTCCCAGAACATCGCCATTACCCTAATGATGGGCAGGTGGGCAGTTCCTATTATCCTAATGATGGGCAGGTGGGCAGTTCCTAGTGCCCTAATGATGGGCAGGTGGGCAGTTCCTATTGCCCTAATGATGGGCAGGTGGGCAGTTCCTATTACCCTAATGATGGGCAGGTGGGCAGTTCCTAGTGCCCTAATGATGGGCAGGTGGGCAGTTCCTATTACCCTAATGATGGGCAGGTGGGCAGTTCCTATTACCCTAATGATGGGCAGGTGGGCAGTTCCTACGCAGAGTCGCACCTTCCTGCCTCAACACATGCAGTTTTGTCTGTCTGGAGCACAGCAAGCCTCATCCACCTGGCAAACCTCTTTGTGCCACCACAACCTCTGCATCCACCTCTACTTAGTACCTGTCACATTGTACCTGCAGGGTATTTTTTTTTTAGCATGTCTTTTCCTCCTGACTTGGAGCTCATTGAAGGCAGAGAATTATGTCTCACTAACGTCTGTGTCTAGAGGCTTGGTCTGTAAAGCTATTTATTAGCAGTGTTTTGAGAGGGGAAATCAGAGATCATGGAATTCAGAGATGGACTCTCCTACAGAAATCTCTTAGTCCCTCCTACTTTTTTCACAAATGACAAAACTAACATTAGAAGACTGCCTTCCCTAGGGTCACAAGACAGAGCTTGGATAAGAACCTAGGTCTGCTGACCCCTGTCCCAATCTCAGGTACTAAGGAGTCACATCCTGAGCTGTGTTTCTCGGTCCCCCACCTGGGGAAAAGGGCAATGGGTAATGAACAGGCTTCTGACCCAGCAGAGGAGGGAGAAGAGTTACAGGGACACCAATTGAAATTTAGAGCTGGAGGGAATGTCATGGATCATCTAGTCTGACCCCTGCATTTACAGATGAAAAAATGGAGGCCCGCAGGAGTGAGGTGATTGCCCAAGGTCACGCAGCAAGCTGGTGACAGAACTAAGCCGAGAATGCAGGCCTCCTAATTCCTAGGGTTGTGCTTTTGCCCGACTGAGTTAACCTCCTACCCCAGAAAGAAGGGCGACCAAACCCTCCCAACTGGCTGCAATCGGAGGGGCAGATCCCTGCAGTCCTTGACTCTTACAGGCTTTTTTTTTTTTTCCCCTCTCTCCTGGTGGCGCAACACTTAAGTAGGGTGCATTCTGCATAAATAATAAAGAATGCTTCTCTTCCAGGGAGGAAGGCCGCGTCTGGGCAGGCAGTGTGACAGATGGTATTTACAATGTGCACTAAGAAGTTCTCACACAGCCTCACTTGGGCTGTGGGGCTGAGAGATGGAGGAAAGAGATGTGAGTGCCCACCGTCTCACTCCTCTGCCCGAGCTCCCAGGCAGCTGCTGCTGCCGCCACTGCTACTGCATTGCTGCTCGGGGCTGTTTCCCCGGCGCTAGTTGCCTCTTGCCGTACTGAACACAGAGCTCCGGGATGTCTTGCTGCTGCTGTTGCTGCTGCTTCCTCGTCACCAGAAAGCCTGCTTCATGGACCCCAAGTCATTCTTCACAGCAGCCCCTCACTGGAGGAGGTGCTGGCTTGAACTGACATCCTTCCCCAAAGGAGGCCAAGGAAGTCCTAGGAGGCCAGGCCCGGGGCAGACTTCCTGACCTCTGGGAGGCCTTCCGTAGGCCTGGAGAAGTATAAATAGGACAGGTTCCTTCACTGAGCAAATATTTTCTGGCAACCTTTTACATGCCAGGAATCATTCTAGGAGTCAAGGATACTGCCGTGAACAAACCAAGTCCTTGCCCTCGTAGACAGTACATTCTAACGCGAATGTCCACCATGGCTGCCGGCCTGGCAGCTGGCTGCCCACGGCCCTTCCGGACTCTGTTTCCTTTCCTCTCCAGAGTCTGTGGGACACCCTGGTGCCTGGCTCTGTGCAGTGGGGAATTAAAGTAGACCATTCCCTCTTTTTCTGGGGACACTGATCACACACATAGCATAAGAGAAACAAAGCAGATGAAGAGACCAACAGAAGCTTTTGCTGCAAAGCCAGAGACAGCCCCAAAGTTTCTGACTCATACCCTCTTGCGGCTGGACAAGCCCTGCTTGTGTGCTCTGATGTAGCCCCGCCCAGTTGCCCTGGGAAAACCGTCTCTGCAGGCGGTGGTCTGGTTGGGGCCAAGGGCAGTGCCACCATCAGGGGCTTTTGTATTTCACTCAAAATAAGACACTTGGTAAGTGGAATGGAGAATCACACCTCCTCTCGGCCCAGAGATTTCAGTGTCCCCATTTGTGAAACGGAGGCAATTGTATCTGTTCTGCTTACTTTTTTGAGGATGAAACGAAATGACAAATGTGGAAGTATTTTGAAATGAAGGCAGCAGGCATACAAGTGTATTATGATTATGCAGAAGATTTTTTTCTGCATAACATAAAACTTGTCTCCTGTTGCGGGCTGAGAGTAATAACTATGTAATTAGACTTCATGTCATATCAAGAGAGGCATGCTCTGTTTTTCATTAAACAGACATTTGCTCAGTTCCTACAATATGCAACGTGGTGTATTGTGATGGATGCAAAATTGAATAAGCCATAATCCTCCCCTTCAAGACACGTACACTCTGATATCAGGAAGATAAAACTTAGATAATATAATGGAAAGGCAAAAGAAAAAAGTGATTCAGAGGAAGGAGGTGTTTGTTTGGGCTGGAGAGCTGGGGAGAGCTCTGTGGGGGAGAGCATTCATCAGAGAGGCGCACAAGATTGAACGAGATGTTTACTAACGAGATAGACAGGGACCTACCTACAGCATAAGCGAAGGTCATACAGACGTGCTGGGGCCCAAAGTGAATTCAGAAAGGGGACTCGGGGGACCAGCCAAGCCCCAAGGAGATGGCAAGGAAGGAAAGTGAGACCTGGCAAAGCAGCTGTTTCCCTGAATGTATGATCAGCTAAATCTTAGGACCAGGAAAGTTTCTTCTGGGCTTTTCTGAGCTCAACTTTTGGATGCCCACGCCTCTCTTTGAAAGGGTTTGGTCTGTGAACCTAGACATCTTTCAGTAATGATTTAAGTTACTCAGAAAATTGGGGGCCCTGGAGTGAAAGGAAGAGACGAAAGGGGAAAAAAATCCGTTTAGCAGTCTCGCTCTGTTTGATCTGGCAGACGGCAGGCAATAATGGAAGAACGCTGGAGATGGAGATGGAGCCCGGTGGCTTCCACCTCCCTGAGCTACCTCTGCTGTTTGGACTTGCAGACTTCAAACATGACTGGGGGATTCCTGGAAGACAAAAGAATTCAGGGCCCGGGCTTGGATCTCAGTCAAAAATAACTTACGTCTTCATCTCAGGCAGGCAAACGGCGGCCCAGGGCTGGTCTGCCGGTTTCTCAGAAGAGAGGAGCTACAGGTGGGGTGAGGGCACTGCTGGGGTCAGCCAGGGTTCAGTTTGGCTTTAGAGAGAGAAACAGCTCGGAGGGGTGGGCCTGGCTGGGGCCATGTCAGAATGGGAGACTGTTGCTGAAGAGGCCTGAGCGGAAGGGGAGAAAAGTCACCCCCTGTCCCCCCCTTCTGGGCACTGCCATTTGCTTTGAGCAGTAATTACAGCCCTTAATGTTTCTTCCCTGGCTTCTCATTAGCTCCAGGTATCCACAAATAAAGTGCTCAGCCCCCCTCACCCCCCACCTCTCCCAGCAGCTGCTCCTGGCTTTTCAGTGGCAGCCCATTGTCCCCGCTCCCAGGTCCAGAACATCAGGTCCTTAAAAAACCTCCTCCCTCTCTTGGAGGACACATTGGAGAGACTCAGTCCCCGAAAGGCTCTGCCCTCTCTCCTCCCCGTTATCCCCCTGGCTGTAATTAGAGGATTATCCAATTTTCTCCCAGGAGGCCAGGGCCTGGGTCTTATCCCCTTTGTGTTCTCAGCTCCTCCGCCAGGGTCCGGCCAATAACGGGCACTCACGACCTGTTAGTTGAATGGCGCTAATGAGCTGCCGCCAGCCTCATCTTCCTAAAATGCTTCTCCGCTGCCCACTGGGTGAGGTCCAACCTCCTCAGACTGGCACGCAAGGACTTTTGCGACGTGGTCGTCTTCACCGGCCTTTGCCGTCCTTACTTTGTGCTCAACCACTGAGTGGTTCTCAATATGGTCAGTGGCTTTCCTATCTCTGTGCCTCTGCTACAGCCATTGGTGCCACCCAGAAACCCTTCCACACTCTCTACCCGAAAGCTGCCCCACCTTGCAACGCTTAGCTCAGTAGCATGCTCCTGCCCCTCTGAACTAGGTTTGACCCCTTGGGGTTTGAGCTGTTCTGCCCCAGGCTTTTGACCTGTTCTGTATTGACTCAGAGTGTCTTTTGGGGAACTTTAAAAGAGGTCACAGGTATGGAGCACTTACGAAAGGAAGAGCAGAGTATAAATGCCGATGAGTTTGCTGTCATCTCTCGCTAGACCCCAAGGCTTCTCCCAGAGCGGGGCCGTGCACAGCACACCCCCAGGTGTCTATGAGTGCCTGGCCCATGGCAGCCATTCAGTGAACGTGAATAGCTGTCATGCCCATTCCCTCCGCTGTCCCTGATATGGTACAGAACATGCCGGTCCTTAGGCTGCCTTAGGTTAGAGTGGATAGAGCAGAACGAAAGCGATCTGGTAGCCCAGCCATTCCCATCCTGGAGGTTTCTAGGCCATGGGCCCCAGGCCTCATGTCCCACTGCCTGCTGGGGAGTGGGTCGTACCTAGTTGCAGATTCACCTTGGGGGTAAGGGGCAGAGTGAGCTGGCTAGCTCGGCTTAGGCAACACTGAGGACAGCAGGTGAGAGGGTGGCCTCAGGTTCACAGAGGATGTTGGATGTCACAACTTGCCCTAATAGTCTCCAAGTCCACATGGCCATTCTCCTTCCAGCAGGGGCCAGAGAGAGAGAAGAGGTTTCCTAAATGGAGGATTTTGGTGAAAGTTCGGGAATTCTTTCTTAGGAGACTTTTGGGAACGCTGTCTGCCAAGGTGGGGTAAACGGTGCCAGTGGCCAGCTGGGACAGGTGGCCAGTAGTCAAGGGAGAACAGGACCAGGGCCTGGGGAAGAACAGCTCAAACCCCAAGGGGTCAAACTCAGTTCAGAGGGGCAGGAGCATGCGATTAAGCTAAATCTTGAAAGATGGGGCAATTTTTGGGTAGAGACCATGGAAGAGTTTCTAGGTAGAGGGAACAGCCATAGCAAAGGAAGAACAGTATCCCCTTCTGGACACTTCTCAGATCCTCCTACTCCCCTTTATTCTACCTACTGCTGCCTCATGACCTCTTTCTTCCTTGGACAGCAACTCCTATGTCCCCATGTTCACACCAACTTCCCTCCTGTCTAGGCTCCACACTGCAGCCAGAGGGATCTTTTAAAATATTACTCTCCTGCTCACAATCCTTCAATGGCTCCCCATTGCCCTTAGGGTAAGGTCCAAGTTCTTTTCTTATGAAACTCACAGCCCTTCACAAACCTCCCCTCCAGTCTGGGCTCTTTACCTTGGGCACCTTGCTCTAATTTCTAGCCATGCCAAATTGCTTGTGGCTTGCCTCCTATATAATGCTGCTTCCCATACTGGGGCTGTTTCCTCTGCCTGGAACGCCTCTCCTATACCTTTCCCATGGTGTCTGGTTCTGGGGGCATATCTTTTTGGAGGCCTTCCTGGGCCCACAGGGACCCCCTCCTTTAGACTTCTAAACCCCGTGAGCTTCCCTTGAATCCAGGACTAATCCTTGTGTTGAACATGGCTGTCACCCCCAATTATCGGTTTCTGGAGGGCAGGGTCTGGGTCCTATCCGCCTCTGTATTCCCAAAGCTCTGTCACTGGTACTTAGTAGAAGCTCCGTAAATGTTCAGGGACTGAACCCAGGGACTGATCAGTCCCTTTCACCTAAAGGGACAATGGAGTTGTGTATGTTGATAAGAGCTGTCCCTGGGCTGGAGAAGAGGCAGGATCCAAGGGGCAGCTGGAGTCAGACCAATGCCCAGAGCTGCTGGACATCCAGCAGAGTGGCCAGCCCTTCTCTGTGCCCTTCTCCTTCCAGTTTCCCTGGAACCAGGCTTCCCAGCCAATTCTGCGGTCCCAGAGATCTACGTTTAACAGAACCAGCACCCATGCACATGATTGCAGGGGCTGGGGGAGGCAGCAACACTGACTCCAGGACTCCCAGCATCGGCTAAGCCTTCCGGGCTTCATTCCACAAAGGAGTCACCCTCTCTTCTGTCCCCTGAAGGCTGTTTTCAAAATCGCACTCCATGCAGACAGTTTTATTTACAAGGAAATCTTGGCAGGATCTTGACTTGTTAGTAGAGTAGGGATGGGGAGGAGGATGGTGAGAAACAAAAATAGTTGAAATGATCACACTTTCTGAAACCGAGATGAAAATTGGTGTCTGTAGCAAACTCACCTAATTAGAATCGAGTTAATTTCCTTCTCTGTGTTTAAGGGAGCAGTCATTGCTGAGTGAGATGGTCACAGGTCAGATCCTGGGGCTAGGGTGAAGTGCTTGCTTTATGAAGATGTGAGCATTAACTGCAACTTTCTCTAATGGAAAAGAGCCTCAGTTTCTGCGAGGAAGGGAGAGGGGCAAAGGCAAGTGAGTGGGCGGTGGGAAGAGGAAGGGAAGGGGAGTGGAAGGACACAGCCTTGGTGTGGGCTAGGCTGGGGACTGACGGGGTGGGGGTGGGGCTGGAGAGATTTCGCCAAGAATAAGCCTACCTGGGAAGAGCTGGACACCTGTCCCACCTGGCCACTGGCACCGTTTACAGGCAGAGCCTCTGCTGCAGGAGATGGTCCCTCCTGGGGGCTCTTTCCTGCAGGGAAAAGCATCAGTTTTTTCTTTTTTTCTTTAAAAGATCCCCTACTCCATTCCTGATTGCATTAGTTTCTTTACCTGCCCTCTCACAGGTGGGGCACTTCCCTGGACTTACCTTTGTCAATGTGGTCAAATGAAGCCCAGGCACGGTCACATAGCTCTGGGTGTAGGGACGGCAAGACTTAGGGTTTGGTGCTCAGGATCCCCCCATCTCAAAGAAGATCATCCCTAGGCCTCCCGGGACCTCCCGGAATCTGAGACTGCAGTGAGGAGACGTGAGGGTGGTTGGGGGGGATCCCGTCTTCACAGCACCCCCGCCGAGTCACTCCTAGTTAACCCTGACGTTGCCAACTTACTAAAATCCTCGCTTCTGTATCCTCCACACATCTGCCGCCTCCAAGAGATCGTTAACCCGGTGGAAGAGAGAAACTAGGGCCCGGAGTGGAGGCTGCCTGTGATGGGGCCAGGGACAGCGCAGTCCCCGTGCCCGCCCCGGGCAGTGCAGCCACTTCCCCGCCAACACCGCCGCAGCCCTCCCTCCTCCCTGGGCCGCGCCGCTCTGACCGATTTGGCCCGGGTGGTGGCGCCCGGGGCGGTGGGGCGGAGGACGGCGGTCCCCGCGAGCAGCCCCGCCCCCGCCCGCGCGCCGCCCCCGAGGAGTCCGCGGGGAGGAGGAGACTCGGGCGCAGAGCGGGGGCCGCGGGAAGCGGGAAGGGAGCGCGGGCAGCGGCGGGGCCCGGGCCGGCCCAAGGGCGCCCTCGCCGCGGAGCCGGGCGCGGGGGCCGGGGCGGAGGCGGAGGCCGGCGGGGCCGCGAGCGCGGAGAAGTTTGGCGGCGGAGAGGCCGGGTGTCCCGGTGTTGCGAGGAGGCGGCGGCGGGCGGCGGCGGCGCGGGGGCCGGGGCCATGGGGGCGGGAGCGGGCGGCAGGGCTGGCGCGGAGGCGGCGCGGCACGCACCGAGCCCCCCGAGCGGCGCGGCCGCCCAGGCGCAAAGTTAGCCCAGCGCCCCGGGACGAGCCCCGCAGCCGCCGGCAGCCCCTGGACCCCGCCTCGGCCATGGGCGAGCACCCCAGCCCGGGCCCCGCAGTGGCCGCCTGCGCCGAGGCGGAGCGCATCGAGGAGCTGGAACCCGAGGCCGAGGAGCGGCTGCCCGCGGCGCCGGAGGACGTGAGTGCTCCCTCCCCAGCCCGGGCAAACTTTCTGGGGGGCACCGGGGGGAGAACTGCCCCTGTCTCGCCCCCCGGGGCAACTTGGAGGTTTCAAGGTGACGCGGGAGCGCCCCGGATTGGCCGGGTCCCCGCGGGAGGGAGGGAGGCGGAGGGACTGGTCTCCCCGAAACGCACGCGCTCCACCCCCTCCCCGCTTGGGTTCCCGCGGCTTCCCTGAGGGACACAGCCTCCGCTGCTGCGCAGGGGACCCGTCGGCCACGGGAGCCCCCTCCCCGCAGCTGGTGCAGTGCCCGGGACACGGCGTTTTCCCGCAGAGGCGGCGGCGTCACAGCAGTGACTCCCCCTCCCCTCCCACTCGCAACCTGCGGGCTCTCCGAGCCCGGGGAAGGAGCGGGCCCCGCAGAGTCCCCGGTCCCTGGCAGCACATACCAGTCTGGCGACCCCCTCCTCCGCTCCTGGATTAGCTCCCGCCCGGCACCTGCCCTGTCGCGACACTGAAATTCACGCTGGTCCTTGTCCCTGAACCCGGCCGGAGCAGGGAGAGGAGGGGTGCTGGGAGCGGTTTTGCTCCCAGAGGGGGCTCAGGAGTCCAACACCGCGCTGGGGCCAGGGACGGTCCCCTGGGCGAGGATGGGGTGGGGGCTGCCCGAGAGCTTCCCCGCCGTCTGCTGCTCGGGTCTCCATCCCTCCGGCCTCGGGAGCCATTGGCGGAGCCGGCCCTGGGAAGCCCTGGGAACTGGAGTTTCTTAAGCTTCTCCCTCCCGGGGTTAACCTACAAATAGAGGTGAAAAACTGGGCAGACACCCTGCCCTGCCCCATCCCTCCCTCGGGCTGAAGAGATGGAAGTGAAACCAGGCCCCCCAACCTACAAAACCAAAGGTGGAAAGTCTGAATGGGGCCGGGGGGAGTCTAAGACCTCTCTTTGGCTTCCGTGGTTAAACCTATCACTTCCTTCTGGTCCTAAGCCTTGTAGAATCTCATGTACTCACCACTTAGACTCAGCCTTGGAAGAGAAGGGGTAGGTTTCAGCGCATTCGGAAGCCCTCCCTCCCCCCCCAAAAAAACCCTGCAGGAAAATGTTAGTGTTTATACAGGGGTTAGTTCTGCTGAATAGAGGTCTCTGGCCCCCAGCAGGCTGAGACCTGCTGCAGCAGGGTCTGCTGGAATTGCCTGGGAGTAGCTGTAGACATGGGCTATAGGCAGCAGGAATTATTAAAGATGCTTGGACATAGTTGGACATCTTTATTTGGTAATTATTGAGACTCACCCATGTTCTCATCCCTTGCCTGCCTGTCTCAGAACCAGGAACACCCACCTTGCAGCCCCCAGGAGCACCCCCCCTCCCATCCCCTACTGTGAGTCTCTGCCCTTTGCTCAGTCATTTGGGGAGCTCTTCCCAGGTTTTCCCGGGTCTCTTGTGGCCAGTCCCTGAGCCTGGTGGTGACTCCTGGGCAGCAGCTGGGAGGCTATGTCAGAAACATCAGGGGGCTACAGAGACTTTGGTGATAAGTGTGTCTTTCTTTCTTTTCTCCTCTTCCTCCTCTCCTGCATGGCCTCCCTCTCTGCCAGCACTGGAAAGTCCTGTTTGATCAGGTATGTGAGCAGTTAAATCCCCCTCTTCCTTCCAGTTCCCCCTGAAATCAGTCTCAGTCTCCCTGCTTGCGTGGGCTTCCCTAGCTCGGTGCCGTGGGCTTGGGGGTGTGGCTTAGTGCATCTCTGGGGCACTGCTATCCAGGTACCAGGAGGAGGCGGTGGGCGCCCCTGAGAGGATTGCTCCCTCCCACCTCCTTCTAACTCCTGCAGAGCTGGGTTTATACCTTGTAGAAACTGGATGATATGCATTGAATGCCTGGGAAATTCTCTGTCTGCCAGGTGATTGCAGTAGGGGGTTGGGGGGCTGGGGAGCAGCGGGAAGGGCTTGGGTTGACAATCCCTCTCCCTTTCTACCCCCACCATGGCCACCACTGAAGTCAAATCTCTACCATCCTGGCCGAGTGCGGTGGCTCTCGCCTGTAATCCTAGCACTCTGGGAGGCCAAGGTGGGAGGATCCCTTGAGCTCAGGAGTTCAAGACCAGCCTGAGCAAGAGCGAGACCCTGTCTCTACTAAAAAATAGAAAGAAATTAGCTGGACAACTAAATATATATAGAAAAAATTAGCCAGGCATGGTGGCTCATGCCTGTAGTCCCAGCTACTCGGGAGGCTGAGGCAGAAGGATTGCTTGAGCCCAGGAGTTTGAGGTTGCTGTGAGCTAGGCTGATGCCATGGCACTCTAGCCTGGGCAACAGAGCGAGACTCTGTCTCAAAAAAAAAAAAAAAATCTCTACCATCCTGGGTGGGGGATGGGGGAGATGACTCACAATATGGGCTCTTGTGAGGGCTGATTTTGTTCCTTTAATTCTGAGGTATAGGTGGGAGAGTGCTGGGAGGTCACAGAGGGGAACGAGCATGTGATTATTTGCAATGCCTGGAGCGTAGGTATAAGAAATGGAGTCAGGAGTGCCAAGTGTTGGCTTTTGAATCTGGAGATGGACATTTGACCTTCAGCAAGGAAATGGTTCTGTTCTTTGGTTGGTACTTATGTTGGGTGCTGTTGTGTATTTCCTTCTTCCTCTTTGTCCCACGGGAGGATAGTGAGTGCTGCAGTCCTTGAGTGAGAATGGTGTGCCATGAAGTTTGTGCCACTTTAAGAGTTTGTTCTGGTTGGGCCAGAGGGAATGTGTTGGTTTGGAGAAGGAGACAAAGCTGAAAAAGTAGCTTGAACCAGGTTGCAGGCAGGGGAAGCCTGTGGAAGTTCTTTAGCAGGGTTGTTAGGAGATCCGAGCCATGTTTCAGAAAGCTCCTGTGTGCCAGTGGGAAGGGGTGAGATGGATTGCAGGATGAGAGAAACTAGCCAGGAGCCTGCAGCAGTGAATGACAGGGACCTTGACTTGGAAGATGACAATGAGAATGGAAAGAAAGAGGAACATGGTGGTAGGAGAACTGGAAGATCTTAATAGACCTAAATAGAAGAGAAGAACTAGCTATCTATCTTTGAGATTCTGAACCTAGGAGGGAAAGAGGACATCAGGCTGTGAGGGTATGGGTTGGGAAAAATGACAACTTCGGTTTCAGACAGGTTCCATTTGAGGAGTCAGCCAAGTGCAGATGCCCGAGGGGGACTGAAGACATGGCTTTGCAGTGTGAGGGGCCTGGGGTGAGCGCTTGGGGCCATCACCCACATTGACCATGAGGCCTGGCTGTGGTTTGAGGAACTTCCACCCGCTCCCGTCCTGACAGGATAGAGCGTCTCTCCCTTGGCTCCTGAGTGCCACCCACTCCCCCTCCACTCCTGAGAGCACAGCAGCTGCTGGCCTGCCGCCCCGAGGCAGGAGGGGACCCGCTGCCGCCACTGCTGCCACTACCACCAAGCTGCCAGCCCTTCACACCTCCTGCCAGATTTAGAATGAAAACCTAGAACACAGTGTATCATTCTTTTTTTTCTCTGTCTGTGTCTTTCTCGTTTGATTAATTTCCTTTGCCAGTCCTTCTGTGTGTGTGTTTACATTTTGAAATAAACCATTTGGGTGAATGAAGGTGAACTTTAGTAGGAAGAATTTGGAACTCGAGGGAGCAGAGAGAACGCGTAGCACCTAATATTAGCCAGTGGTCTATGAAATCCAATTTTTCCAACTGGTGGGTGGTCTTGGGTGTCACAAAGAGCATCCCCTGCTTCTGGGAGGCCCAACCATTCTGGACAGACAAAAAATTAATTCTAGGAAAGAAACTACCAAAACTTACTCTGGATAATTTTTTTTTACAATAAGTTCTGCCTGGTGTCTACTCCCCATCCCTGAGGCGGCATTAGAAGCCTTTTCCATCATCTTCCTTCCTTTGGTGCTGGGTGTTTGAGGAGAGCTGCTCCCGAGCGTGGGTTTGACGTCTGGCAGATGTCTCGTCCCTCTGCCTTCATGCCTCCTACTTTGCTGAGCTGTCCCTCGACCGTTCCTCCCATAGGGCTGAAGGAAGAGTAGCTATGAAGCTTCACAAATGGACACATGACCTTGGAAGGATGCCAAGTTGTCCCGAAAGCTGAAGTGTTTTATCCTTTTTGCTTCGTCCTCTGGGCCTGCCCAAACATAGGATTTGGTGATTGGTGAGCTTGGTACATCTAGCAAAGAAAAGTTTGGTTGAAGGGGAGGCAGCCTCCCCTGTATTTCATACAGAAGTAGAGAGCCCTACCAAGTCAAACTGTGGTAATGGGACATGACACCTGTCAGAGTCCGTGCAAGCAAATGTGACTCCAGAGTTTACCTTCTTGAGGTCAGTGGAATGGGAGGCATGTCCTCCCTCCCTTCCCGGGTCAAGCAGACACCAGTGGTCACCCAGTTTCAAACTGGGATCTGCTGGGATCTGTTTTCCAGGTGTTAGGGATGGAATTGGACCAATCCCTCTCTGCCGTCTGGTTCTTCAGCATGTGGAGTAACCTTGACCCGGCATGAAGCTAAGTGGACCCCAGGGTCTTGAAGCCATGACATTGGTCTTGTTCATCCTATGTGGTCATGCTTCAACTAAATGGCCGAGATGACTTTTGTGGGAATTGGAGGTGAAAAAAGCAGGTGACCCAGTCCCTTGGAAGTTTCCCTGGCCCACCTGGTGTTCTGGCCTTTGGTCTGCTCAAGCAGGGGTGTAGGAGGGCCAAGCCTCGACATCCCTCCTCACTCTCCCAGCTCCTCCCCACGGGGCCCAGAAGTTACCGCAGGCAGGAAACCTGCAGGTCATTGGTTCAACCCCCGATGTTCCATGTGTTTGTTTCCTATTTGAACTTCTCCTTGATGGAATTATCTTTTCATATATTTGGGATCTTGATGGTTTTCCTAAATATTTACTTAAATTTTTTTATTCCTTAATATTTAAATGTATTTTGAAGTTAACATATCAATCTGTCATCATAGTATAATATTATGGTAAAATAATGTATTTTTCTAATCAAATCTGTTGGGCTTTTCCTTCTTGATTCTTTGTATTGCTTCAGGCCTGAGAGAGTTTCCATCCCTCTCCAGATCTCATAAATATGCCCCTCTATTTCCTACTACTTTTGCTATGATAAAAGAAATCATATAACCCTCTACCCCATCTGGATTTTTTTTTTTCCTGTCCATCTCTTACTAAGAAACGCTTTCTTTATACATTGTTTGAGAAATGTTGTCAATTGGTGAATTTTTATTTGTGTTGGTTTTATTTTTTATTTCTGATCTATGCCACTGATATTTTGCACAGGTGATGTACCCTTTAGTTATTGCTTTATGTTTGTTCCGTAGGTTTCTGACAAGCTCCTCTTTTTCAGATTATGCTTTGATAGTCTCAATCTCAGTCTCTTCCTGAATCCCAGGGAGCTTTGAACCAAGGTCAAATATTTGATCAAGAACCAGGTGACAGAGCAAGACCCTGTCTCAAAAAAAAAAAATTTTTTTTTTTTTGATCAAAGGCCAAATAGTGGGTCACTGGCAAATATGGGACTGGGCTTCATAGGTTGGAAAAGTCATTTCCAGGTTCACCCTTTTTTTTTTTTTTTTTTTTTCATATGACATACTTTATTTCCAATCTACAGCCATTAAAAACGCTTTGTAAGTTTACACTGTACGGGTTCACCCTTAAAATGCCTCCAAGATCTCCGAATGCTTAATGAGCAAAAAGGGTTTGGAGCAGAGTTTTGTTAAATCAACAAAGCACAATTGCTTTTAAGCTCAAAAGAACAAGAGGGAAAAAAAGGAAGACTTGCAAGCAACCTGATTATATCTTCCTTTTCCCCTCCCCACGGGGAGTGTGCATTTCTTAGACCCTAAAAAGAGACCCCAGTCTTGCTAATTTCTCAGAAGGAAAGCAGACAGGTGTTGACTATCCCACTGCAATTATAAACATGTGTTACGAACAGAGCATGGGGCAGCTTAGGTGGGCTACTGGGGGCAGAACCTTGGATTTGGAGTCAGGTAGACCTGGGTTCAAGTCTTACCGACTTTGTGATTGGGAGAAATTACATTAGTTCTTTGAGCGTCAGTTTCTTCCTCTGTAAAATGGGGATGATAATCTTTATTTTTATTCATTTATTATTTATTTTTTGTTTTGAGACAGAGTATTGCTTTGTCACCTGGGCTAGAGTGCAGTGGTGTTATCATAGCTCACAGCAACCTCCAACTCCTGGGCTCAAGCAATCCTCCTGCCTCAGCCTCCTGAGTTGCTGGGACTACAGGCATGCGCCACCACGGCTCCCTAATTTTTCTGTTTTTTATAGAGATGGGGTCTCACTTTTGCTCAGACTGGTCTTGAACTCCTGAGTTCAAGCGATCCTCCCACCTCAGCCTCCCAGGGTGCTAGGATTATAGGCATGAGCCACTATGGCTGGTCCCAGGGTGATTAACTCCAGGGTAACTGTGAGAAATAAATGGAAATGGAAATTCCCTGTGCAATATCCGATTCCCAGTGGACATTCAACAAATATCTCTTGACTGGGAATCAGAGTTTGCTGGGAGAAGCACAAAGACCACTTCTGAGATCCAGACTCCTAGGGGGAAGGCAGTGCCTCGAGAAAGAGCCACTTCTGAGCCCAGATAATTTTTCTGCTTCCTTTCCCCCAGAGACTCCCCTGCCCAGCCCCCTTCCCTCCAGCCTGGAGGTCTTTCCTTGACTGACCCTGACACCCACCTCATTTGTAGTCCTCCTGCAAGCTGGGTGACTGGAGTTCTAGGAGCTGAAAAGAGGTTCGGATGAGACCACGGAGGGGATTAGCAAAGAGCCGCAGAGAAAACGCCTGCCCCAGAGACAGCAGCATTGACCGCGGCCCCCGGAACACACGATTAACCAGCAGAGCGGAGTTCCCAGAGAGGGACAAAGCCCTGGGCTTAACTGGAAGCCTCGCTCAGGCTCTGGAGCCCCATCCCCTTATCAAGTGGCCTGCAGGACTCTTGAGGCTATGCACTTCGCTCCACCACAAAGCCAGCCTGCCCACCCTGCTCCTGCCCCGCTGACCCCATCAGTCATGCTGGAGTTAACCCTTTATCCCTGGCCACCCCCCAGAATGCATTTGATAGCGTTGGGCAGTAGGGCCAAGGCATTCAAGATGGGATGCTGCCTGGCTGCCTGCCTGACACGATAGGTACACATGTGAGTGAATGACAGGTCGAACTACAGCCCTGCGTGCATTGTCTTGGGTTAAAATAACCTCTCCAGAAGCAGGCTCTGACCGTGGTGCTACCACATTCATGGTGGCCCCTCTGCCACTGTGTGGCTGCTGCCACCTGAAGGACCATGGGTTATTAGAAGGTTGATAGAAGCATCTTGCCCAATCTGCTCATTTTGCAAATTAGGAAACAGAAGTCAGTGGCTTGCTAAGGTCACTTGGTGCAATAGTGTCAGAGCTGGGACCAGAGCCCAACTTTGCTCTCTGTGTGAACTGTGTTTCTGCCCCCAGGCCCTGCAGACTCCCATTTACTTAGTTGGTGCCTGGAGTAACTTAGGCAGGTGGAGAGGACACACATCTGGGTTAAGTCCCAGTTCTGCTCCTACTTGCTGCATGACAATGGGTGAGCCAGATAACCTCTTCCAGCCTCAGTTTTCACATCTGTAAAGTGGCTAGAATGATACCTTCCCCTCAGCGTTATGAAGATGGGATGGTATGTGTATAGTCCTTGGCACAGTATATAGTGAGCACGTGATACATATTGTTGAATGTTACTGAAATTTAAAGAAATAAAAACTGTTTTCACAAAGGGCACTGACATATAATAGACCTAGATCTTCAATCAAATTGTCCAGATCACCAATCTGGCTTCCTTCTACCATGTCAAGCTGTCTTGCCCCTGAACTTTCCAGAGAGAAAGGAGAGAAGTTTTTGGACAAAGGCTGCCTGGGGAGCGTGGGCATGGCAGAGGGTGAAGAGTGAAGATGAGGCATCTGGCCACCAGGTGGACTGGGCCAGCCCTGCTCTCTGTCTGGTGTTCCAGTTGGACAATTCCTGCTGGACTGTTAGGTGGTGGTCGATCATGAGATTTGGGTCCAGGGCACCATCTTGTGCTATAGAAATGAGTCCATGTGTGTCTTGAGCTGTGAGCAACTAGGGGTAGCCCCATCCCCACTGCCATGGCTTTTTTGAAGCGAGGTACAGGTGCGAGTCAGTAAATATTCCTTTGAGGGAGCACAGGTTGGCTGTCTGGCTGAGTGCATATCTGTTCATTGTCAGCAGGGCTGTGAGGGAAGTGGTGCTGCCTCTTCTTTACAAAGGAGGAAACCGAGGCCTGAGGGGGCGGGGCTTGCCCAAAGACACAGAGCAAAGGAGGACCCTCTACAGCAGTTGAGTGTGTTTGCCCACGAGACTTCTGGGTGGCTTCTGAAGCTAGACGGAAGGGCGATGGAGGTGAAAGGTGAAGGAGCTGTTTAGTGCCCCTTTATCCCACCCACCCTGCGCTGTACCCCTCTCCTCTCCTCCCTGGGTCTCTCAGCTCTCTTTCTGGGGGACCAGAGGGACCCTTTGATGGCTTCCAGGAGAAGCAGCAGGGGCCAGGATTTAGGCTGCAGGGGAGAGGGGGGCAGATGGCAGACCTCCCTCCCTGCTCACATCCACTCCCCCTCCCCCTACCTGCTGCTCCCTTGAGACTCCTGGGCTTTATGGCTGGGACATGGCTTCTGTCCCCAGGCAGCTGTCGGGCTGGGCCGGATGAGTCAGCATGGGCATTAGGTCTGCTCCTCCTGGGTACCCTGGGGCCCACCTCTGAGTCACAGCCTCCAATGCCCCCTCGGAGTCTGGGGTCTGGCAAAGGCAGGGGCCCGTTCTGGAATGGGGAGGGGAGTCGTCTGTGGGCTGGGGGACCTGGGGTGCTGAAGGAGGAGAAGCAGGGTCTCCTAGGGGTGGCTGTCAGAGTGGAAAGATGGAAAGAGGCAGTCCCCCACCCCTCACTGCCTGCCCAACCCCAGCTTCCTGCATTCCAGAGAAGGCATGAGGTCTTTTCTCCCCCTCACTGCCCAGGCGTCGGGAGAGCTAGGTGGTTCTCTGGAATCATGCCGATTGTCCAGCGGCTCAGCCTGGACTCAGGCCAGGATGCCCGCTCCTCTGCTCAGGGCAGTGCTGCGGCTCCCTAGGCGGCCTGCCGGCCCCATCCTGGGATTCCTGTTTGACTTATGGGGAGGGGTGCTCAGGAGCCTGGCTTGGGGCTTTGGGGAAAGCCCCTTGAGAGGGCCGAGCTGCCCTCCCTCAGCCCCCTGTGGTGGCAGCTGAAAGAGCAGAAACAGTACAACTGGGAATCCTGGCATCGCTTCTCCAGCTGTCAGGGGCCTGGCCCGGCCAGATCCCAGGGGAGTAGAGAGCACAGGGGCCCCTCATGTCTCCATCTGGGGAGGCTGGAGGACAGGAGGGGTCAGAACCTGGTCTTTGGGAGCTGGTCTCTCTCCTTTCCATGGAGGCTTGAGGTCTTTGAAAATCCACTCCCAGCCCCAGCTTGGAGCAGGCCAGATGGTGCCCTGTTCTACTCCCTGGGAGTGCCTCTGGGCAGGTGGCATGTCTCTGAGTACCTCAATGTCTATATATCTGTCAAATGGGACTAACTTACTCTAGGTTGGTGTGAGAATAGAAATCATAAAATATTTGTGAAAGTCAGTATCAAAAGGTCAGGGGAAGAGTGTAAGGTGGTTTTCTCCATGGGGCGAATTAGCAAACTCATTTGCAAGAAAGGAGAACTGGCAGAGAAAGCTCCTGCTCCCATAACCTCCCCTCCTGACCCTGGCAGCTGCAGCCTGGACCTAATTTATGGGGCTGTAAATATCCATGAATGGGCCAGAGTTCCCTGGTGGGCTCTGGCTGTTGGGTGGGGACAGCTCTGCTGAGCCATGGAGCCCTGGGCAGCCTCTTTAATTCCGCTGTGCTCAGAAGCCGGGTAATGATGCAGGGAGCCAGCAGATGAGCCATGGTCACCCCCGAGCCCCCGCCACAGTGGGGAGGGACAGCTGCCTCCAGCACACATGCCCTGTGTCATTTCCCAGGGTTCATTCTGCCTTGGTGGACAGAGAGGAGACATGGGGACCCGGGTGGGAACCTGCTCTAGATCCCAGGTCCCCACCTTCCAGACTCAAGAGGTCTTCACTGGGATGGCAGCTGGGTCGTTGGCCCTGGATGCTGCCTTTGGGTCCTTAAGAGTGCTCACACCCGTCACCGAGGTCCTGGGCCTTCCTGGATCACAGATAGGGACTGGGTCCCCTGGGGGAGAGAACTCAAGCACTGGGAACACGGACCAGACATGTATTTGTCCTGGAAATGCAGTGTGTGCAAATCACACATACATACGAGATATAAAATAGATGTGTTCCCTTCTTTCTTGCTGCTGGGTAACTTCTGGAGCCTTGGCCGGCTCGCGGGCTGCAGGAGAAGCAGTGCTGCTGTCCTGGGTGCTGAGCCGGCAAATCCCAGCTCCAGCGGGGCATGTTCCCTGAGAGCTCAGCTCAGCGGCCGGTCTCTGAGTCCTCCGCCTCTCCCGGGCCCGGTGTCCCCAGTCAACCCTCCGGCTGGACCTGGATCCCACGGACTTCTAGCTTTGCTGAGGACTCCAGCAAAGTGTCAGCTGCCTTGAGAGCCGGTGCCACTCGAGAGATGGAAGCGAAAGGCTGGCTCTGAACCGCCGACAAAGGGGCGGGTTTCACAAAAGGGAAGCATGACTCGCCGGTGGACGCATGCTGTTTCCCCAAAGAGTGTTCCACAGCATTACTGTAAAAAAATACTATGATCTAAGGCCAAATAAGTTTGAAAAATGCTGGGCTGAACAAAATCAGACAGGTTTCTCCACCGTAAGACCTTGCAGAGCCCTCAGTATGGTTCTGTGCATCGCCCCGCTCAGAGAGGGTCCCCAAAGTGTGGGACCACAGACTCCTCATTTCACGTACCATCTTAGACCTGGTATTCTGCACACTGGGAAACCCTTCTCCTGGGCCTACATTTCGTATGACTGAACAGGACAGAACAAGGGAGAGCCAGGCTGGGGCCGGCCACCCCAGTGAGGAACCCTGAACTATTTCCATCTCAACCTCTGACTTGCTCTCTGACCTTGGGCTAGTTTCTTCTGCTCATTTTGTTCTCTGGACCTGTTTCCTCATGAAATGGGTGTGATGTCTGGGTCACAGATGACCCTTAGTAAACATGTGTTAGATGAACAGATAAGAGGATTGTTCTGGGGTCTCTCAAACTCCTTTTAGCCACAGCATCCTAATGAGGGGAGAGAGTGCAGGCTCGGGGCCCCTCTGCCTGGGTGTGAATCCATCTGCTCCAAGGACCAGCTGTTCAAACGTGGGCGACTCAGCTCTCGGTGCCTCAGTTTCTTCCCCTGTAAAATGGAGCTAGCAATACTATTATTACTGTAAGGCTTAAATAGGGTGGGCCTGGGCGTGGTGGCTCACGCCTGTAATCCTAGCACTCTGGGAGGCTGAGGATCACTTGAGCTCAGGAGTTCCAGACCAGCCTGAGCAAAAGCAAGACCCCATCTCTACTTAAAAAAAAAAAAAGCTTAATAAATAGACTGGGACCACACAAGTTGTCAGCCATACTGGGACACTTTGAGAGTGAAGGGGCGTTGCCAATAATCAGGCTTGGACAACAGGTGTAAGCCAGGACCATCCCAGGCAAACCAGGATGTGTGGTGGCCTGAGGTTTTGGTGAGGTCGTGCCTGATACACAGCAAACATTCCACACATCAGCTCTGATGGTGGCGGTGCTCAGGATGTCTACAGAAGGCCAGTTTAGAAAGTAGCTCAGAGTGGAGCTGCTCTGCCCAAGGGGGGCTGGGGGGCTGCTCAGCAATCGCTTCCCACCACCTCTGGGCCGTGGAGGCCCCAGGGCCCCTAGAGCCCTGTAGCACATAGTGTGAAACCACTGAGGTTCCTTCCCATCTCCTGGACTGTGATTTGTGATTTCCCCACCTGCTGCCCTCTCCCCAGTGTTGCCAGGTACTGCTGACAGCACAGATCCAAGTGGTCCCAGCCCCACCTCACCCCCGCCACGTAGCGCCCCCTATCCTGACCCTGACTTTCCCATCAGCCCCTTGACTGTGCAAGAATTCAGAATAGAAGGCCGGCTGCCCCTGTGGGCTGTGTGGGCTGTGGATTTCTCTTTCCCTATCCACCATTCGCGTATGGCAAGCTTATATGCATGGGGGTAGGCATGGACCCCCCTTTACAACTCCCTGAGAAGGAATTTTTCCTACTTGATTGATGGGGAAACTGAGGCAGGGTGGTTGAATGAACTGCCCAAGATGCCACAGCAGCTGGAGCTGGGGGCTCCTTCCTGAACTCTCCCCCTGCCCCTTGCCCCAGAGAGGGGGAAGGAGCCCCAGATGGCAGTAATACGGAGAGAATTGGGTGGGTTGTTTCCCCAGCCTGCGTGCACTAAGTGCCCCAAGAAGGGGTGCAGGGTGGGATGTGTGTGAGGCCCCAGGCTGGGGAGAACTGGCCACCTAGGGGATTAGGCTGGGTATTGGGTACTGGTGGGATTAAATAAAAGTCCCTTCGGAGCCTCTGGAGCTCTTTTCAAGGCTGGCTCCACGCCGTGCCCATTTCCTCCCTCTACTCAGCATTCTCTCAGCTGAATGTGGACATTGCCAGCCCTTCCTCCACGCTGGGCCCCATTCAGGAGGCAGCTCCCTGGCGCCTGGCTCCCCGCGGGGTTCCCCCAGAACCTGTCACAGCCCCAGACCTCATCCTGAGTGCCCTCTGCTAAAGTGGGTGAATCC
This sequence comes from Varecia variegata, assembly GCA_028533085.1. Taxonomy (NCBI): domain Eukaryota; kingdom Metazoa; phylum Chordata; class Mammalia; order Primates; family Lemuridae; genus Varecia; species Varecia variegata. The sequence continues at coordinate 115,366,047 of CM052441.1, forward strand.
AGGGCACAGAGTTTCTGGGGGCAGGGGCAGGACGTTCAGCACGTTATTAACAAGGAGATTGCATTTATAGGGCTTGTTTTCCTGGGCTCCAAACCACGGGGCTGGTATGGTGTCATCCCCCTTAGCGGGCTGTGCAGGAGGCCAGAGGGCATAGGTGTGCCCAGACAGGGTGAGCCACGCTTCCCTGACAGAGGGCTGTGCCCAGCTTTGGGGGGCTTTGCCCACTTGAATTGCACAGGCAACTGGAGCAGGTTGCAGAGCCCCCGGCCTGGCGAGCTGCCAGGCTGCCTTTGCCCTGGTCCCCCACTCAGCCTGCGTGTAGGTGAGATCACACCAACCCTGGTGAGTGGCCGAGGCAAGACTGGCTTAGCCTTGTCTTAGCTCCCCTGAGCTAAGTGGGGGTGCAGCCGCAGTTAGAAGCTCTCAGCTTCCTTCTGGGGCCCTGCAGTCCACCTCTCTCCTGCCGTCAGGACACGCGCTGACTCTGAGTCTCCTTCTCCCTTCGTCTCCCTCTCTCTGTCCCTCCCCTCCATGCCCCATGGCCACAATCAGTGCCTACTCTTTCTTGCCCTCCTCTTCCCAGGTGTTGGGCAGGGGTGGAAAGGTGCTCTGTGTGCACTCACAGAGCCCAGGCAGCTGCCCTCCCTGCCTCTCCCTCCCCCCAGTCATCCTCGGGCATCCCTGGGGCCTTGTTATTAGGGTAGCCATGACCCCCCATTGTCTGGCCTGTCTGGCCCTGCCATGAAAGGTAGAGTTTTGGCAGAGAATGAGACTCGGCCTGATTCCAGCTTGTTCTCTGCAGTCTGGAGCCTGTCCTGTGCTGGGGCAGGGCGGGCGGCCCTGGTGGGGATGGGGGCTCGAGGAGTCACCAGGGCTACAGCAGGGAGCCCAGCAGGGGGAGGGAGGGGAGGAGAGCAGGTGGTTCTTTGTCTGGAGCCTGACCCAGCCCCCCCAGCCCTCCCCATTCCAGCCTTCCCAAGCCTGTGAGGCAGCCCCTGGGAGGGGATTGGTCCCTGCAAAGCCGCTGGGCTCTCTCCCCCAGCTGAGGCACGAGAGACCCCTGCCCGCCTGCAGTGCCTGCTGTACAGCTTCCCAGGACTCAGCCCCACCCCCACCCCTACCCTTATTTGCCCACCCAGCACAGGAGGGCCCCGTGGAACCTGAGTCCCTGCTGCGATGGAGTGGGAGTTGGTACAGGTGGCTTGCAGGGATGGGGGCGTCCCAGGCACCAAGGAAGGAGACCCTGCCTAGCTGCCATTGCTCCTTTCCCTGTCGAGGCTTCAGTTCCCTTATCGAGCAATAAGGAGGTCAGAACTGGTGCTGTTTGAGGCTCTTTCCTGCTTTAAAAATCTCTGTTTACGATAGGACTGTTAGACTCCTGGAGCCCCTGCCTCTCCTGGGTCTGCACTTAACTGCTTTTGTCCATAAATTTTGCTTCTGAGCAAAGGAGCAGCCTCTGGAAGCTAAAGGTTGGTGGCCACCAGCCATGGTTTAGAGGCAACACTAAGCTGCCTGGATGTAGGGTCCTGGCGCTGCCACTTGCTGGGCAAGTCGTCTACCCGCTCCGTGCTAACTTTTCTGTGCCCCTGTTTCCTCCTCTGTGCTATGGGGATGTTAATAGGATCCGCTACATCAGGTTGTCATCAGGGTCAAAAGAACTATATACATAAAATGCTTAGAACAGTATTTGGCCCCATGAAAACTCTCACCAAATATTAGGTGTTTTTATTCTTTTTTGTTTTTTTTTTTGAGACAGAGTCTCACTCTGTTGCCCAGGCTAGAGTGCCGTGGCATCAGCCTAGCTCACAGCAACCTCTAACTTCTGGGCTCAAGCAATTCTTTGCCTCAGCCTCCCGAGTAGCTGGACTACAGGCATGCGCCATCATGCCTGGCTAATTTTTTCTATATTTTTAGTTGTCCAGCTAATTTCTTTCTATTTTTAGTAGAGATGGGATCTCGCTCTTGCTCAGGCTGGTCTCGAACTCCTGAGCTCAAACGATCCACCTGCCTCCACCTGCCTCGGCCTCCCAGAGTGCTAGGATTACAGGTGTGAGCCACTGCGCCCTCGCTGGCTTAATGTTTTTATTCTTAAAGATCTTTATGGAGTAGCAAGCAGGTAGGTGAGTTTCCTGAAATACTTGATGGTGTGAACCAATTAGGTGTCATCCCTGAAACCTGGTATTTTGGCTTGAAGGTGGGGGTGGATATACAGATTTTAAAATAAGCCTCAAGCTGAGTGTGGTGGCACATGCTTGTCGTCCCAGCTGCTTAGGAGGCTGAGGCAGGAGGATCACTTGAGCCCAGGAGTTCGGGGCTGCAGTGAGCGATGATCGTGTCATTGCATTCCAGCCTGGGTGCCAGAGGGAGACCTTGTCTCTAAAAACATTTTTAAAAAATCAATAAATGTTCTCTATTATTGGATTCTGGGGAGAATTGGAATATTCTGTGACTAGGACTCCTGACTGTTGCTCTTGGGTTGTCTTAGAAAGGCTGCAACACAGAATCCACTTTCCTAAAATATTCTTCATTGACCTTATCTAGAAAAAGGGAAAACATGGGTTTGGTCTTCCAGACCTCCTTGTCCTGCACACACACACATCCCCAGTGTCTGTTTGCCCTTTAAAATCTAAGCAGCTCACAGCAGCATGTCTGGGCTGCGGCAGAGTCTTGCGTGGGGAAGCACTCTGGGGACAGGAGAGCTCCTGGCACGCACGAGGGGCGGTCATCGTTATTTCCTAGCAGGGTGTGTGTGTTGGGGGGATTGGGTGGGCTCCGCGGGGAAAGATGGACAGGTGAATGTGGTCCGGCCTTTCCTGAGCCGATGAAGCTTTTCATGGAAGATCAGTGCCCGTCTGTTCCTCTGAACGTCCACTATTTATTCATCTGAGTGCCCAGAAGGCCAGGCTCTGTGCTTAGCACCGGGGGTAAAGTTATGACACCAACCTGCAAGGAGCCAGGGAGGGGCCGGCACGGGCTGGAGCCGGAGGTCTGTCTGAAGTGCGGGGGCCGCAGCAAGAACAGGCCACGTCTGAGGGAGCCTCCCGGGAAGGGGACGGCTGAGTGGTCAGGAAGGGTGAGTCGGAGTCTCCCAGGGAGCCGAGGGAGGACAGGGAATCCTAGGCCAGGGACCCACGTGTGCAAATCCTCAAAGGACAAGAGAGCATGGTGTAAAACGCACACGCACATGCACAAAAACAAAACCAAACCAGCCGAGCAGAGTGTCTTTGGGGGGCCCTGCCAGTCCTGCCAGCGGTGTGGGTGTGGGAGGGGCTGGCGGCCACATGTAGAAGGACTTGAGTACTCGAAAGGCTGTGCCCCACCCCCTGGCTCTCAAGCAGCCCCTCTGGAGTCCCTTGGGCCCAAGCCCCTTCTTCTTTGCCTGTCACCCCAGCAGGTCTTCTGCTGAAACTTCCTCTTCCTGCTGTCCTCTCCCCTGTCCCAGATCCCAGAAGTCCCTAATCCCTCCCCTCCTTGCCTTTTCATTCCTGCTTTCTTCTCCACGGTCAGCAGGAAGGGCTGACGGGCAATTTAACCTCAGCCTCAGTTTCCTCATCCATGCGATGTGTTGGATGGGGAGACCCTGAAGGTCCGAGGGTCCCTCTAGGATTGTAAGTGGTTGTCCGTGCCCTGTTCGGGTATTTCCCAGGGGACCTTGCAAACCTCTCAGATTCCGCCTGGGTCTCTGCTGGCAGAGGGCTGGGGACAGAGCCTGTGTTGGAGGAGACGGGGCAGCCACCTCCGTGCCAGGAGGGCGGTGGCCCACTCACCCCGCTGCTGCCTGTGCTTCTCCCTCAGTTCGACCCCGGGAACACGGGCTACATCAGCACAGGCACGTTCCGCAGCCTCCTGGAGAGCCACAGTGCCAAGCTGGACCCGCACAAAAGGGAGGTGCTCCTGGCCCTCGCCGACAGCCACGCGGACGGGCAGATCTGCTACCAGGACTTTGTCAACCTGGTGAGCGCTCTGGGGTCCTTGCCGCCGGCGGGCCTGTTTGGGGTTGTGGCTTAGACGCATTAAAGGGATGGAGACAATTAAAGGGGTCTGCTGGGCTGCAGCATTGAAACAATCCGGGCTTCTGCGGATAAGCAGATGCTACCCAGGACCCATCTTCTCTTTGTCTCTCAGGCTCTGCCTTCTGCAGTGTCAGCCGGTCCTCCAGGCAGCCCCTGGCAATCCCTGACCCTCCCATTGTGGCAGCCGAGTGGCTGCAGCTGTTCCAGCCCTCATGCCCTCAGGCCTCACTGTGGAGAAAGAGAGAGAGACTGACAGAGGCCTTTTTTTGATGGTAGTTACTGTACAAAGCCTGAGATTTTTCTCCCTCCCATTGGCCTAGCTTGGGTCAGTGGATGGGTGGATTGACTCAGACCAATCAGTGCCCCGGCCCTGGAGCTGAGAGTGGGGTCAGTTCCACCCAGATGGAGGGCTGGGAGGAGGGGGTACTGCTGGCAGGAGAGGGGTTGGAGAGTGGGTGGCTGCTGGGAGGCTCAGGCCAGCACTCATCAGACTGCTGGATGACACCCTGGGTTGTCGAAGGGCCTGGAGAAGGGAGGCCCGTGAATCCTGCCCGGTGGCCTGGTATCTCAGGGTGGGACTTCCCTGTCACTGAGAGTTAATGCTATGCCATCTGGGGGGCTACTGTGGCGAGGGATTCAGTGGGCTTGAGCAGGCAGCACTTCACCCACAGTGGGGTGGATGTGACTTCAGTGGAAGCTGAGTGAACAAGCAGGACTAATACAAGACCAAAAGTTTCCCTATTGGTGAAATGGAGCTGGTCACCTCTCTTCATGTCACCCATGGAGGGAGCAAGAGTGAGATGACTTGTGTGAAGTGCCCCAGGCTCCTAGAATTCAAAGGCACTAGCGATGGGGGAGCCGGCACCACTCGAGCCTGTCACTGGGCCACACGAGCTCTCTGATGTGGATGCCCAGGGTGTGGAGTTGTTTTAACAGCCTCTTGGCTGAGGGCCGGCCTTGGCACGGGGTTGGCACGATTGCATGGAGCTGCCATGGGGCTTTCAGGAGTGGAGGAATCTACTGCTGTTCAGAGTAGACCCAGGGAGCAGACCTCCTGGAGGGCAGGGGACAGAGCTGAGCTGATTTGGGGAGGTAGGGGCAGTCAGGATTCATGGGATGGGCTGAGGGGGTGAACCCTGTGACATGGAGCCCAGCAGTGCCACCAAAGGCCAAGCCACGGGTTTGAGACTGCACAGGCAGCCCCAGCGCCAGTGTGTTTGCTGCAAGAAGATGCCCTGCTCAGTCTCAGGGCAGAATGGGCCACTCTGGGCCCGGGAGCGGCTTCTCTCCAGCCAGGGGTCATTGGAGGCTCTGTGCGAGCTCAGGACAGCAAGTTACTCATTACTGTTGGGATTTCTCTGTTCAAGATCTGAGCTGGAGCAGCCAGCCGTTGTCTGTTCATATGAGCAGGGCTGTGCTAGAGACCAGATGGAGAAGGGGCTCACCAGGGAGGAAGCTCTGAGGAGGGCAGAGAGCTCAGGGCCTGGAGTCAGGCAGACGCTGGTTCTCATTCAGACACCACCTCCTCCAGGAAGCCCTCCCTGACCACTTTGGGACCAGATTGGACTCCCTCATGTGTACTCCTGCAACAGCCATTACTCTGAGCTACGATTGCTGATTACCTGCCTGTTTTAAGCACTACTGTGTCCCCTGTGTCTGGTAATGCACCTGACACTTAGTAGTTGCTCTGTAAACGGTGATGGATGGGTGATGAGTGAGTGGATGGAAGGAAGATACGGTGAATACAAATACAAGCTCTGGAGCCATACTGAGTTTGAACTTGGTGGGTTCCTAAAACTCTCTGTGCCTCAGTTTCCTAATCCAGTAGAATGGGATATTTATGGTCCTTACCTAACAGGTAGAATCATGAGTATCAAACGAGCCAAAACATGTGACGTGCTTGGAAGAATCCCTGACACACAGTAAGAGCTCAGGGAATGTTGTTTCTTATTAACTCCCACAGCAGGAAGGGAGATATGGGCTTAGGCCTGGTCTAAGGAACATGCTGGTTGGGAACAGGGTGAGGGGCTCCCCCAGGCCCCACCTCTTACCTTGTCTCCACCCCGTTTCTTGCACAGATGAGCAACAAGCGTTCCAATAGCTTCCGCCAGGCCATCCTGCAGGGCAACCGCAGGCTAAGCAGCAAGGCCCTGCTGGAGGAGAAGGGGCTGAGCCTCTCGCAGCGACTGATCCGCCACGTGGCCTATGAGACCCTGCCCCGGGAGATTGACCGCAAGTGGTACTACGACAGCTACACCTGCTGCCCTCCGCCCTGGTTCATGCTCACGGTCACACTGCTGGAGGCAAGGACTGGGGGGGTTAAGGGGCTGCTCAGCCTTGGGCAGGTGGGCGGGTGGGGTGTCAGAGATCATGAGGGAGGGGACAC
>CM052441.1:115372945-115388517 GCA_028533085.1 Varecia variegata
TGATCCGCCACGTGGCCTATGAGACCCTGCCCCGGGAGATTGACCGCAAGTGGTACTACGACAGCTACACCTGCTGCCCTCCGCCCTGGTTCATGCTCACGGTCACACTGCTGGAGGCAAGGACTGGGGGGGTTAAGGGGCTGCTCAGCCTTGGGCAGGTGGGCGGGTGGGGTGTCAGAGATCATGAGGGAGGGGACACCCTTCTCCACCACAGGGTGATAGTTGAGGATCAGATAGCAGTTGTCTGTGCAAGTCAGACCCCGTGACAGTGAATACAAATGTGGGTATAACCCTGGCCTGCAAAGAGATATTCCAAAGATTATTACTTCAAGCAACACATGCTACAATAGTATCCCCACGTGACCACACCCACCAGAACAACAGCAACAGAAACAATGTCATAGGGCCATTGATTTGGGGCCAACTCAGGAAAGCAAATTTATTTTATTTCCTCCCCAAGTGGGTAACGGGGACCAGTCATTTGCTCCCCTGGGACTCTATTTTCACACCTGAAAATCAGGAGTCACCACATCTGCCCTTCCTCTCCCAGGACACTCTATTTAAAATGAGAGAGAGGGCCGGGCGCGGTGGCTCACGCCTGTAATCCTAGCACTCTGGGAGGCCGAGGCGGACGGATCGCTTGAGCTCAGGAGTTCAAGACCAGCCTGAGCAAGAGCGAGACCTCGTCTCTACTAAAAATAGAAAGAAATTAGCCAAACAACTAAAAATAGAAAAAAAAAAAAGCCGGGCATGGTGGCGCATGCCTGTAGTCCCAGCTACCTGGGAGGCTGAGGCAGGAGGATTGCTTGAGCCCAGGAGTTTGAGGTTGCTGTGAGCTAGGCTGACAACATGGCACTCTAGCCCAGGCGACAGAGTGAGACTCTGTCTCAAAAAAATAAATAAATAAAAATAAAATAAAATAAAATGAGACAGAGAATGGCTACTGGTGCTCTCTGAACACAAAAGCATTATGCAGGTACATCTGGGAGGGAGTTTTTGACCAGGGAAGTATGGGCTTAACATTCTTAAAGCACATTCTGCCCTTGGGGAATCATCCAGACCTATTGTTATGCTAAGATTCTCCTGCTTATGCAACAGAATGCAAAGGTACCACTTGCTGTGGCAGTGCCCATTTGTGATGAAACTCTGAATTCTTCTGGCTGTTCAATCGGAGGACCTGCGCATTCCACCCGACTCCAGCTTCTAAATAGATGCTTGGCTTCCCTTTGGTGTTTTATGATCTCGGCTGTTTCTCTTCCAAAGCCATGGGCCTAATTACTGCCTCTGCATATGTTCTCGTAAAGTTCCTGCCTAATCAAACGGCAGGATTGCGAGGCTTCGTGGCATCCTTCTTTTCCTTCTATTTTTCTAAATCAGAATATCTGGTCTGCAGGCCAGAGCTCCTCTGTTTGTTGTTATGGCTTCATCCAAGTTCATATTGTACTTGCGATTTTTTTCTGAGATATTCTTGGACTCGTTCTTCAAGCACTTACTGTGTTGGTCTATTTATTAACTTCCATTTGAGGACCAATGATAATGAGATGCCTTGGAAGCTGGATTTGCTGCCAAGCCACCCGCATGGGGAGAGGTGGACAGAGCAGCTCCTCGGAGCCCAGGAGAGGACAGCTGCCAGGAGCCTAAGACATTCCCAGGCTTAGCCCAGAATTAGCCCTACACTAATTATAGCTTTGTTCTCCGAGTGTGTGCTGGACATGGGGCTATCTCTTTGTGGACTTTCTCACTTTTAAACCTTATGACCACCCTGGAAGTAGTGGCATTTGTACCCATTTCCAGGAAACCGAGAACCAGAGAATTCAAATGTTGCCTAAGATGGTCCAGAGGAACCAGATTTTGTGTCCAGGTTATTTCAGATTTCTACAAATCTCAGCTGTGTAAACTCAAACCACCCATCTAGAAGAAACTGGAAAATGCTCAAATAGCTGAAATAATCATCTCAGAGCCCTTCCGCTAAAGCCCAAGGCTTTTGTCTTACAAGCAGTTCTAGTAACCGGGCTTTTCAATTCTGTAAGAGATAGAAAATAGAAGGCGGCAGGGCGTGGTGGCTCACACCTGTAATCCTTGCGCTCCAGAGGATCGCTTGAGCCCAGGCGTTTGAGGCTGCAGTGAGCTATGATGACCCCACCATGGCACTCTACCCAGGGTGACAGAATGAGACTCTGTCTCAAAAAAAAAAATATATAGGGACATAGTAGGAAGCTACTAGAAGGGGCTCAATACTGGCAATAAGAAGTAGCAGCTGACAACCCAGTAGTGAGGGAAAAGACAAAAGAAAATTTAAAACCAAAATATTAAAAAAAAAAAAAAACAAGAAAAAAAATTTTAAGTAGACCCAAATTTTAAAGAGAGACTGTAAGAATTTGGGGCCTTGAGTCTACCAGCAAAAGCCACATCATCCTGGAGTTGCTGGAGAAGACATCACTCTTATCGCCCAGATCGTTACCTGAGACGTCCTTAAATAGCTATGCATGTGCCTTTATTAAGAACACAGGGATGTAAATGGTACATTTCAGAAAGAGTTAAAATAAATACTCTTTTAGGACTTAAACCAGTATGCAAAATCAACTTATGCAGAGCGTCGGTGAGGATGTGGAGAAATCGGAGCCCTTGTGCACTGTAGGTGGGAACGTAAAGTGGTACAGCTGCTATGGAAAACAGTCTGGCGTTTCCTCAAAAAATTAAACATAGAATTACCATATGATCCAGCAATCCCACTTCTGAGTATATACGAAAAGAATTGACAGCAGGGACCAGAAGAGATATCTGCATATCCATGTTCTTAGCAGCATTTTTCACAATAACCAAAAGGTAGCAGCCGGGCGCGGTGTCTCACACCTGTAATTCTAGCACTTTGGGAGCCAAGGTGGGAGGATCGCTTCAGCCCAGGAGTTGGAGACCAGCCTGGGCAAGAGCAAGACCCCATCTCTACAAAAAAATAGAAAAATTAGCTGGATATGGTGGCACATGCCTGTAGTCACAGCTACTTGGGAGGCTGAGGCAGGAGAATTGCTTGAGCCCAGGAGTTTGAGGTTGCTGTAAGCTATGATGATGCCACTGCACTCTAGCCTGGGCAACAGAGTGAGACCCCATCTCCAAAGAAAAAATCCAAACAAGTGGGGCAGAAGCAACCTAAGTACCCATCAATGGATGAATGGATAAACAAAATGTGGCATATACATACAATGGAATGTCTTTCAGCCTTAAAAAAGAAGAGAATTCTCGTGTTGTATGAAAGGAAAGAAGGTTAGCACTCCCCTGGGCAAGGATGAAAGAGGATCTCGGGCCTGCACAACAAAATAAATTTAAAAAAAAAAAAAAAGAAAGGAATTCGGACACATGATACAACATGGATGAACCTTGAAAACATGCTAAGTGAAATAAGCCAGTTGCAAAAAGACAAATACTGTGTGATTCCGCTTCTGTGAGGTATGTAGAGTAGTCAAATGCATGGAGACAGAAAGTAGGATGGTGGCTTCCAGGGGCTGGAGGGAGCGGGGAATAGGGGGTTGTGTAATGGGTATAGAATTTCAGTTTTGTAAAATGAAAAGTTCCGTGGATGAATGGCAGTGATGGTAGTACAACAGCGTGTCACTTAATGCCACTGAATCATACGCATAAAACTGATTAAGATGTTAAATTTCATGTGTGTTTCACTAGTTTTTTTTTTTTTTAAATCAACCTATACGGAATGTATCATCCCCCAAGAGGCTGGGTGAGTTATTATTGGAATTAAAATGCAAAATCATCCAAACCCTTCCTCCTTAGCACCGAGGAAGTGTGGGCAGAGAGACCATGTGGCATGTTGTGACCATTTATCACAAAGTAATCAAACAAGTGGGAAAGGGATGGTTGAAGCTAAGCTGGGCGCTGGCTGTGGGGGTGTCCCTCCCTCTCTGTGAAGGAAAGACGAAAACTTCCTGCGGGGACTCCCAGCGTTAGCACAAGAGGGAGGTTCCTGGGCAGTTCTGCACCTAGTAACAGGCCGTCGCCATCCTGTGCTTTCATCCAGGTTGCCTTTTTCCTCTACAATGGGGTGTCACTGGGTCAATTTGTACTGCAGGTAACTCACCCACGTTACCTGAAGAACTCGCTGGTTTACCACCCACAGCTCCGAGCGCAGGCTTGGCGCTACCTGACATACATCTTCATGCATGCGGGGTGAGTACCTGTCTTCTTTTGCTCTCTCAAGAGTCCCTATAGAAAAATAAGTGGTCCAGATAGCCTGGATTGAAATATATTTTTTAGTTTATTTTTATCTACTTGGGCACCAGATTTGAGATGGCTGCTTGAAACTCATTTAATACCAAAATGTATATGTAAATTATGGAGCGTATGTGGGAAAGGGAAAATATAGGGAGGAAAATGCTAAAAGCCAACAATGAGAACAGTATACGCATACACAGCATCTGATTCTATGTACTTGCTAGAGATAGGTTGAGAATTTGCTCTGAGCTTCCTAGTGGCCAAAGCAAAAAGGGACATGTGATCAACCACCAGATTTATTGTTCGTAACTATGAGTGTGAGTGCCTGTATAAGTGAAATAAAAGCCTAATTTATTGAAACCACCTTCTCCCAAGGTGGTCTCCATATATGGTGAGGGTCTTCTTGAAGAACTCTGGCAATGATTATAGTTTCTGTTTACAGAGCCCTGTAGCATTTTTTGGGGTTGGAGCACAATCACTTCTCACTGATGCCTCCCACCTCATGATAAGGACTTACCAGCTGGCCAGGCGACCACCCAGGTCCAAGTCCCTTGAAGAGCAGCAATCTTGGCTGGAGACTGTTTTGATATAGCAGAAGCACTGAGTTGAAAGTCCTTCACTTCACAGAAGTGAAGGACTGTTAGCCTGGAAAAACCCTGGGGATGCCTGACCCTTGGGCAGGATATGGGAAGGGGATCACTCTGGCCCCCATGGCTCCATCATGTCTGTTCCTCAGCAGAAAGACTCCCCAAGAAGGAGTTGAACTGTGACCTCCCTTCCTGCTGAGCCTCTATAGTGGGCACAGGAGCCAATCTCTAATTGGCTGCACCTGCTGGGGAGGGGGCTTTGGGGTGAGGAGACATCTCGGTGTGGCCAGTGAATGTCTCCGCTCTGGGCCAAAGGGGGCCACACAGGCTGTCGACCTTGTCTGCTTGTCCCAGGCTTTGATCTCACAGGGCTAAGGAGCAGAGGGAAGGAGGGGTGTCACATTCTGTCCTCTCACGAGCCGAGGTCTGGAGACAACAGGAACTGGGGGCTTCCCTGTGCAGGCTGCCCGTGGGTCGGGACCACCCACCTTCTATGCAGGACTGCTCTCTGGCCTCCCCTGGTCCCTCAGGGTGAGGAAGGAGGATAGCCAAAGCCTCCAGAGCCTCTTTGCTCCATTCCCTGCCTCCTAGAGCTGAAGCAGTGTGCCCGCAGTGGCCAGGACAGGTGCCCTCAGCTGTGGCCTTGGGCCCTTCTCCGGCAGTTGCTTGTGGTGGAGCAGTGCCCGCCAGGAAGAGCCCTGGGAGGATTCTCCAACTCTACGGATTTTGAGGGAGGGGGCTCTTGGCTAGCGCAACAAAGCTAGGCACAGCAGTGGACAGGAGATAGGGACAGCTGGCCAGCATCAAGGGAGGTCCCAGCAAGGTGACCCACACTCAGAGACACACTGTGGGCCGGGGGACCCAGAAGTCAGTGCGGTAGAGAAGAGCTCAGGTAAGGAGTCAGGAGCCCTGGGTTCTAGTCTCAGGTTCCAAGGCTGTTAACCAGGGCATGGGACCAGGAAACTTCTATGGCCTTTCCGACTGTGAGTCTGACGTTGTCACCCAGCTCCTTTATGGTGAAGTTTTCTGCCATTTCTAATCCCCACAGAATCCATTAGCTGCCACGGTCAGTGGAGGGTAGATGATTCCAGCATGGCGGGTATTCAGGACACAGACCAACCTGTCTGAGCTGCCTCTCAGGTGCCCTCCTGAGTAAGCGGGTGCCCACGTGTTGCCCACGTATTCTCTGCATGGCACAGCTGGGCTTCCAGGCAGGGCCCCGCAGACCAGGAGCAAGGCTGCGACCCAGGCAGGCCAGGGCCCAGACCCCTTGTTACGGACTCCATTATTCCCTAACTTTAACCATCCCCTGGGAGCTGTCCAGCTGTCCAGGTGCTGTAGGGTCAGTTTAAGTGAGATAATGGATGTTAAAGTGCTTTGTAAACTTGAAAGCACCACATTGATTTAGTAATCATAATAGTACGATTTCTTCTGATAACATCCGCACTCAGCCAGACACCCCGCACATTCAGCAGCGAGATCTGCTCGCAGGTGTTCAGTCGTGCACAGAGGAGGCCTTCACGGGGTGTGAAAACCTGGGCTCCCACCCCCCAATCCTGAGAGTTTTGGAGCAGGACAGGTACCTTCTCACACCAGAAAGGAGCCTCTCCTATGAGACTTTACGGGAAAACTTTGAATTATTAAGTTACAAGAGATATCTTTAATGTTTGCCCTTGTTTTGAAAACATCTTTCTCTTTAAATATCAGTAGTCTTACAAACGGAGAGCCAGAGCCACTGCATGGCCTGGTGAATGGAGCAGGTTGGGCAGATTGGAGACCTGGGCTGTGGTCCCAGCCTGGCCACTCACCAGCTGTGTGTGACTTTAAGCCAGTCACTGCCCATATCTGAGCCTTGGTTTCTTATGTGTTAACCAGTGGAGTTGCTGGATCTTGACTGGGGTTAGTCCCTCTCTCATTATGGCAAGTGCAAACACTGCCACTCACCACCCAGGTCCTGCACATGTGTTCCTGTCCCAGGTGGAAGGAATGCTGTTTCCCAGTGGTCTCCCTGCATTGTCGTTCCTCCCCCAGACCACGAGCTCCTCAAAGGCAGAAATGGTTTTGTTCACTGCTGGATGCCTGGCATCTCCAGGATCCAGGTGTTTGCTGTATGAATGAATGGATGAGTGAGGGTGGTCTCTCTGTCGCAGGATAGAACACCTGGGGCTCAACGTGGTGCTGCAGCTGCTGGTGGGGGTGCCCCTGGAAATGGTGCATGGAGCCACCCGAATCGGGCTTGTCTATGTGGCCGGCGTTGTGGCAGGTAGGCAGGTAGGCCCCGTGTCCACAGGGGTACACCTCCCCAGGGTGGGCTGGGAGACCCCATGGGGTGGGGCAAGCCCCAGGCTTCCAGGGCACACAGAGGAGCCTCATCTCCAAGGCTGACTACTAGGGCTGTCCTCCAGGGGACTGCGTTGTGACCAGAGGTGGGGTGTGTGATGGGGCAGGGGAGGGGAGTGCTGGATTTGGAACAGGCCGACTGACCAAGGCTCAGTCTTCACCCCGCCTTGTTGCAGCTGTGTGAGCTTGGGAAGGTCCTCAACCTCTCTTGGCCCCATTAAGCCTTAGGAGGGAACTGATGAGATCTGCCTGTGGGGTTTCTAGGAGGGTGGAGCGAGGCAACCGTGGGAACAACAGTGCCAGGTAAACTGTGCCAAGGCACAGTGAGATCCCTGTAGGGGAACCTGGCCAGGGCAGCACCTGCACCCAAAGGGAGATCCTGCCTCTACCCAGACCAGCCATGGTCCCCTTGCATGACCCACTGCTGACAGGAGAGCCTGTCCTAGGAGGTAGCGAGCTCTCTCTGCATCTGAAGGAGTCCGGGGCCTCCAGCTGACTCGGCACACCTGTGGCTGCAGGTGACCATTGCCACATGGCAAGTGGCCAGGGTGACTTCCACAGAGCCTCCCACCTCTGCCCCTCCCCAAGAGGAAGGTGAGGTGGCAGAGCAGGCTGGGGAGAGCAGGGTGGGTTTCTGCAGGAAAGGTCTCCCCAGCCAGGCTACTGAGCATAGGATCTCCCTCGTGATGCTTCCAACTTTGTTGCTGGCTTTTCTTTTTTTAACAAGGTTTGCCGCCTCAGCTCTTCAGCTTGACAGCTGAGCCCAAGGGAGCTTTGTGTGTGTGTTTAAGTAAGATCTTAATCCTTTCTGAGTGGCATTAAAGTTGTCATCAGGAGAGCGGGGCAGCAGCAGCCTTGTAAACAATGGGCAGGCAGGGATCCTGGGAGGAGCTGAAGTGTGGTTCCAGAAACCAAAGAGGGAAGGGTGCCCCCCGCCAAACGCACACAGGAGGCTGGTCTGCTAGTTGGTGAAGCCCTGGCCTGGGAGATTCACCCAGCACCCTCTCCTTCGCCCCACTCGGTGCCACCTTGGACAGCACCCCTGCAAGCCACTCCCGGAAGCCAGCACCGACTGCGTCCTTGAACAAAGATCTAACGAGCATCTCTGTGTGCCAGACTTGCTCAGCCGCCCGCACACCCCCTAGTCCTGCCATCTGGGGATTTGTAGCCCCATTTTCTGTACCTAAATACCCAGAGACCCAGATGTTAAATGGTGAGGAACAGGGAAGACACTCGTAACACTTGCTGTTAGTATTCGATTAGACGGGAGTGCCAATAACCTAGAAGACCGAAATAAGGTTCGAAATGACTCAGACCTCACCCAAACCAGGTGACACGCAGTGGGGAGACAGCACAGGCATCACCTCCCGTGATGCCCCTGCAGAGTGGGAAAATTCCAGACAGAAGCTCATCAACCCAGTGTGAGCGTGTGGGGCCGTGTCATAAAGCAAATGACGTGCGCTGTTCTGTCTGAGTCATCGATTCAGGCCAGAGGGCACTCTGGTCACCACAGATCATGTCATTGATCTCTGGGATTGAGTTGATTGATCTGCCTCTGCTGCACACCCTTTCCTCCCCCTCCGCGTCCCTCCCCCAGAGGGGACCCTGTTACAGACAGCCAGCCCTCTACCGGACAGCCAGCTGTTCCCAGTGCCCACTGTGGGCAGGCCATGTTTAATCCTCGGGCACGGTGACTGTCCCCCTGGCACAGATATAGAAATCAAGGCTTGGAGGGTCAAGAGACTCACCCAAGAAGACACAGCTTGTAAGTGGTAGAGCTGGGCCCACACCCAGGTGTTTGACCCCCCAGGCTGTGCTGTAATCCACTACCGTCTGGCCAGGCACAGTGGCTCATGCCTGTAATCCCAGCACTTTGGGAAGCTGAGGCAGGAGGATCACTTGAGCCCAGGAGTTCAAGACCAGCCTAGGCAACATAGCAAGAGCCCCCCATCTCTACAAAAAATATTAATAAAAAAGTTAACTGGGCATGGTGGCATGCACCTGTAGTCCCAGTTACTCTAGAAGCTGAGGCAGGAAGATCACTTGAGCCCAGGCGTTCAAGGTTGCAGTGAGCTATAATCATGCCACTGCACTCCAGCCTGGGCAATAGAGCAAGACCCTGGCTCTAAAAACAACAACAACAAAAACCCAGTATCTTAAATATCTCACCAAGCTTTTATTATAGATCATATAGATTATAAACTGTGTGTGCATTGCAGAGCCTAGCACAGGGTTTGGCATATGTGAGGCAATAAATATTTGTAGACTAGATGAAAGAATACATAAACAAATAAAGTTGCATTGCTGAAAGATAGATAATTTTGCCAGTTTTTATTGGGATTTTTTTTAAAGGCCAAGGGAGATGTTGGAGAACACCTGCTTTTAAATTTTCCAGGCTAAAACTATTGCAGCTGTGCATGATGGCAAAGTCACCAGTGTATCCATGTGCTGGCATGGGCTTAAAACTTTTTTTGGAAAATTCATAGCCCTGACTAGAACTAGTCCCTGGGTCTGCTACTGTGCAGTGGTGCGGTGTGTCACTCCAGTTAGCCATTCTCTCCTGGGCTTCTGTCCCCACAACCTCCGTGGAATTCATGCTGGCCGAATCTAACTGTCATCTGTCAGGTTAAGTTCATAATAGCTCAGGAGGGGGTCCTGCCTGGCCTGCACTCGCTGCCCTGGGATGGGATTTACATGTCACATCCCCACGGTTGTCTTTGGTCTCTCCCAGTCGCTCTAGTCCAGGGCTCCTCTGCAGGAACTTGAGGAAAGTCTTTATACAATAAACGGAGGGCAAGACACCTTCTAGATTCTAGAACCAGGATCTGAGCCTCAGCCCCTGGATCTCGGGCCAAGACTCAGATCATTGAATTTCTGATCTGGAAGGAACCCTGGAGGTCCCCTCCAGTAGGTGGCAAACTGCTCCCTAGGCCCCATTCCCACTCAGCCAGCGCTGCTGTCTGTGCTCTGCTCCGTGGGCTAAGGCATTCCGGGAAGGTTTCCTTTGAATAGAGGGTTTTTCTGCTCAAAAGTTGGAAAGCCTTAGACCTCGTTTCACAGATGTGAAAACCGAAGCTCAAAGAATTCAGGGGCTGTGCCCAAGGTCACACGGCTAGCCAGCCACGCCCCCTTCCATACTCCTGCCACAATCCCTAACTGAGCCCTGACTCTGGGGTCAGGGCCCTGAGTCGTGGATAGGGTGAGGGAAAGGTCAGTGTGTGCAGGCTTGACCCTGGCGGGGGCCCTTCCCTACCCCTGGTAGACCACGCTGGGGCGGGGATGAGGCAGCAGACACTGGCCCGGTTTGTACGGACCTGCTCTGAGCAGAGGGGCTGGCCCAGGGAGGCCGGGGCTTCCTCTGTCCACAGGGTAATTAATGAGCAGAGCAGCTCGGCAGCTAGCCCTCTGCGCAGCCCTGCAATGCAGCCTTCGGAGACAGCCCCCCCAGGAGAGCGTGGGAATCCTTTGTCATGCAGATCCTGCTGCCTGTTTGCCACCCTGGGATTTTTTTTCTTGTTATATATGGCTGACCCTGTGGCTAGGCAGTAAAAAAAAAAAAAAAAAAAAAGAAAGAAAGAAAGTTATCTGACAATAGATCAATACCTAATTAAATCCAGAGGGAAGGCATGAAAGATTTATAGTTGCCTTGGGAGGGGAGGAGGAGTTGGGAGTCCTCAGTTCATGACAGTTTGTTTTTTCTTCTCAGAGATTACGTCCCCCCTTGAGACCAAGAATTGGTTATGGGGATCTTTTTTGAAGGATCCCAGTGAATGGAGGAGCCCTGGCAGAGGTGGGGCGGGGAGGTGGTGGTGTTACAGGGCTCTCCCCGCCCAGGTTGTCAGGTGCTCTGGGTCCCGGGCTGGGCCCAGCCTCCGCCTCAGTCGTGGATCCCCCACCCCCATAGAACCTACAGAATTCGACTTTCTGCCTGACCCTCCTCTCTCCAGCCGCTAATTGGCTCATGAGCCTGCGGGCATTTTCCAGTGGTGATTTCTGCACACTCACCCGGGCCAGCCACCTCTCATCCTCGGAGCCCTGGGCTCTACCTCCCGGTTATTTTTAGTCTCCTGTGTCCTTCCCTGGAAGCCAAAGCATTGATCACACTTAAATGAGACCAGAACAATAAATTTCCCATCTTCTCCCTGCCCAGCTTCCCTCCCAGGACACAAGTTTGTCATCCCCCAGACCAAGCATCCTACACCCTTCCTTTCCCCCAGAGGGTATGACATCATCTCTCTCTCTCTTCCCAGTGACTTTTCAAGGACATTTTTGCTCCTAAGAAGCCCTACTCCAGGAGGTCCTGTTGGCCTTTTGTGATTTAGCTCAGCTGGAGGTGGGGTGGGAGGTAGGGAGCTGCGCCAGAGAGGCCAAGGGCACAGGCTGTGGTCAAGAACACAGGCAGAGTTTGTGTCAGGTAGACCTGGACTCAAATCCCGGCTCTAGCACTTCTTACCAGGGGACTCTGGGCTCAGTTTCCTCATCTCTGTGATGAGGCTACAAGCATCTGCCTGGAAGGGCTGTCTTGAGGGTTGGAGGGAAGAATGAATGGAAAAGGCTTGCCCAGCCTGACACATGGTGCCCCCTAAGTGGCAGCTGTTTATGCGATACCCCCCGCTCCTGTTTGTGTTATTGCTCTAGAATCCTGAGAGCACAGTGTCAGACAGAGGCAGACGCTCTGGGTCGTAGTCCAAGTTCTACTTTGGGCAAATCCCTTCCCTTCTTTGAGTCTTTCTTTCCCATCTGTAAAATAAGAAGGTTGAATGAAATGGTTCTTTCAGCCGTACATCAGTCCTCTCAGAAATTGCATGGGAAGCTCCAAGGCAACACGGACTCAAAGGAGGAAGAGAAGGAGCTCCTTGCTCTGGGGTCTTAGCATGGAGGCTGCGGAACCCAAGGCCCGGGGCTGGGTTGGGGGAGCCGAGTCCAGCATTCCTGAGAAATCTCGCTGTCTTTCTGCACCAGGGTCCTTGGCGGTGTCGGTGGCTGACATGACCGCGCCGGTCGTGGGCTCTTCTGGAGGGGTGTATGCTCTTGTCTCTGCCCATCTGGCCAACATCGTCATGGTGAGCACCTCCTCTTCCCAGCGTGTCTGTCTTGCCCTCTCCTCTGCTGTCACTGGGCCTGGGTATTAATCCACGGGAGCCGGCCCAGCCCAGGCCAGTCAAGCGCCAGGCAGACCCGGCTGGGAGCAGAGTTCACACAACCTCCTCACCCTCTGCAGGCCCGTTCCAAAGAGGCCCCTTCCACGTGCCATTCGTGTTGTCTCCCGTCAAGCTTGGCCTATGAACGTGCCCATCTCTTTCGACCTCTTTCCCGTTTGGTGACTTTAAAGAGTGATAAAATTGACCACTGGCATGCATGGTTATTGGAATCCCTTGTTTGTCATAGATTGTTAAAAGTAAAAGGACTTTATCATGCTTTAAAAAGGGCTGTAGTGAAGGAAAAAAAAAAGTAAAAGGGCCTTAAGAGGTGATCTCACCAAAATTCTCAAATAGGAAAGGAAACTCTGAGAGGTTCAGTGATTTGTCCAATGTCACACTCCAGTTTGTGGCAAAATCAGTACTTGAACCCACATCTCCTGGCAGTCATTCAAGTGGTGTTCCCCTGTACCAGCTCTCGCAGTGGGAGGACCCCACTCCATTGCTCACTCTTCTTGGCCAGGAGCCAGGCAGCCTAGTCTGAATCCTAGCTTCCCGCTTCCTAAACATTGACCCTGGGCAAATTAGTTAACTGCCTGTGCCTCAGTTTCTACATCCGTGAAATGGAATGATAGGCAATAAAAGATGAAGTGAAAATAGCCACTTAATGTAAATATTAACTTAATTCCCTATTATGCACAGAAGAGGCCAGGGTGGGCTCAGACCCGACAAAGCCTTGAAGGCAAGAAATTGGGATGGGTCTGATAGTCTTAGAGGATGTCAAAGTCCTTGTTTTGGAGGAAGTCTGAAGTTGAGAGGCTGAAGGAGGAGTCACTGGCTAACCCTGCCTGATGCCCCTGCTGGCCTGGAGCCCTCTCCCAGGCACTGATCTGTTTCCCCAGTACCTGGCGTAGCGCTGAGCACATGGCAGGTGGTGCCCACTGAATTTTGGTGAAGGAAGGAAGGCGGGCAAGAAGGAAGGAATGAACAATGTCCAGAGCAGGCATTGCTTCTTGCTGGGGTCTTCCTGTTCTCCCCTCTCCTCCATCACTGTGCCTGCCCAGAGGGCAGATGCGGGGATGCTCAGTGATCACAGCGTTTGCAGCTCTTAAACTCTCCTGTGTTTTTCTTCTTCATCGGTCCCACTCTCACCTGCCCTACTCCCAACCCCGTCCCTTTTCCTTTCACCAAATCCCCATGTGTACCCTGAGAGAGAGAAGAGGGAGCAAACACAGAGGCAGAGAGGGAAAGAGAGGGAGAGAGGCAGACGCTGAATGCCTGTCCGCACTTGCTCCTGGCCTGAATTTTGGCCACTTCAGGTGAGTGCTCGGAGAGAGGCTGCAGTATTGGGAAGGAAGCACGTGGCGGCGTGAGAGTCTGAGCGTGCGTGTGCAGATGTGTGTGTTTACTCACACGCACCGCTCGGTCTGCTGGAGACCCAAGCGCGTGGGCTGCCTCCTGTGGCCCTTTTAAATGGGTCATTCTGTATCAGTGCCACATCTTTCCCCAGACACAGCTTTTCCTCCGAATTCTGCCTGCTCCACTCCCCCCTCCCCCTGCCCCAATTCCTTTCCGTAGGGGAAGGAAAGGCTAACCTCCCTCCCGTCGATCTGCCCAAGATATGTGTGTGTGTGTGTGTGTGTGTGTGTGTGTGTAGGGGTGATGAACAAGCCCAGCTGAAAGGGAATATGGGGAAGAGGAAACAAGGGGAGCTCATACGATGCCCCGTTCCCACCGCCCTCCCCTCTTCTCGGGAGACAGCCCTGATGTCCAGCAGCTCCCCGTGAGGCCCGCCCACCCCGGGACCGCGGGGCTAGGCCATGTGAGCCCAGGGACCTGTGAGGGCAGTTTTGGCTTCTTCTGGCCAGTAGCCTGTGGCCTGTGGCGGCAGCAGTGAGCAGCCCCATCTGATCGCCTGGTGCCTTCCCAGATGCAAATGGCTTTCCCTGCCCAGCTGGGAACTCTGCAGTCCCCGGAGCGTGACATGCAGGTAGTCCTTCTCTAGAAAGTTGTGTGGTGCTTATTGACAGTAAAAGTAAACTCATTTTCTCACTAGAAAAGTCGGTTTCCCCTTGTCCAGAGGCCACTTTTACCCAAATCAGCTCAGTGCCAAGTAATTCAGAGATGCATTGGGTCACCCATATGAAATCACCATTTCCGTGGGCCATGAACGTTTACATATTGGCAATTTCGTATGGTTCAACCTGTACTATTTTCAATTACAAAATGAAGATTTGGTCTGTGCGTGTGTGTGTGTGTGTGTGTGTTTGTGTGTGTGTGTGTTTGTACAATAAAGCACCTCACCAAAACAAAAGGCAGAAAAGGCATGGACTTGACAGTCAGAAAGTCTGCATTTGAGTACCAGTGTCACCATCTTAATAGCGTAGATATCTATTACCCTTAACTGCTTAGGGCCTCAGTTGTCTCATCTGTAATCCCATTTCACAAGGTAGCTGTTAGGAAGACATGAAAAAATGGACATGATTTCCATTTCCATATGGCAAATTACCATACAGCTGTGAGATACTATGTGTACATATGTATGTGGGTGGGTTTATAAATATTTGTATATGTAATTTTTTCTCTTTATAAATTCTGCCTGGTATCTATGCAGAGAACAATCAGAAAATGTGCTCCTTTTGCATACATCATAGAAAAGCGTTTAACACTCTGCTCTCAGGACTGTTTAAATGAGAGATTCTGCCTTCAATGCAAATATGTCTTATTTTTTATAGAAACACATTGAATTTCAAAAAGCTTGCAGTTTATTTACATCAAGGAATTAAATTCAGAAAATATTTCAACAAAAGATCTGGAATGCAAAAAAAAAAAAAAAAGACCTATCATCAAGACTTCTTATTTTAAACACTAGCAGTATAAAGGATATACCTAATTGAATAATCTATTAATTGCCTCCTGAGGGCCTCATAGGCCAGAGTTCCATTTTTAAATATATGAGATATTTACTTACATTTTGCTCTGTATGATAGATGTTTCCCCAAGGTTTGAGATCTGAATTTTCACAAGTTGAACCATATCATCAAAGCACATGGAAAGATTGTTGTGTAAAAGATTTCTGTTATAAGGCTGACTTTTATTAAAGTAAAAGTCCTTTTGTAGGACAAATAATCACTCCCTAATTTATCTGTGTCAGGCTTTCACGCTTCCTGTGTTGGGTTTTCTTGAAGCCATTTGACAGGAAACTGTTTGTACCAGGGATATATAAAGCCATATTGGAATGGAAGCTGCCTGCCTGGGTTTCAGCCTCGGAGCTCTTACCTGGGGC
>CM052441.1:115389017-115411227 GCA_028533085.1 Varecia variegata
GACAGAGTCTCACTCTGTTGCCCGGGCTAGAGTGAGTGCCGTGGCATCAGCCTAGCTCACAGCAACCTCAAACTCCTGGGCTCAAGCGATCCTACTGCCTCAGCCTCCCAAGTAGCTGGGACTACAGGCATGCGCCACCATGCCTGGCTAATTTTTTCTATATATATTTTTAGTTGGCCAGATAATTTCTTTCTATTTTTAGTAGAGACCGGGTCTTGCTCTTGCTCAGGCTGGTCTCGAACTCCTGAGCTCAAACAATCCGCCCGCCTCGGCCTCCCAAGTGCTAGGCATGAGCCACCGTGCCCGGCCCAGAGTCAGAATTTTTAAAGCCACTCTGCAGGGCACACTCACTACCTTTGCCTCAGGTCTAGATACTAATATCAGACACTTATATGATGCTTGCTGTGTGCGGGGAGGTGTTCTTAGTGCTTTACACGTACTGATTCATTTCATCCTCACAACCACCTGGTGACATGGACGATTGAGATAGGTACTGTTGTCTCAAATGCACAAATGAGGACACTAGAGAAAAAGGAATTCTGTGCCAGCCCACTGATGGCTGGCCCAGACCAAACATACGGGTGGTGCTTTCTAAGATGGGGCCCTTCGGGGCCATAGGGAGCTCAGCTAAAGGAGAGAGTGGTCCATACGTTCGAGCCCACTCTGCCTGATGTTATCACTAGAACACAGTGAAAGAGACACATCCTCAGATACGATAGCCAGAGGGTTTTTATGAGGAAAAAGGTTATTAGAAGTGTTCTGGGCCGGGTGCGGTGGCTCACGCCTGTAATCCTAGCACTCTGGGAGGCCGAGGCGGGAGGATCACTTGAGGTCAGGAGTTGGAGACCAGCCTGAGCAAAAGCGAGACCCCGTCTCTACTAAAAAAAAAATAGGAAAAAATTATATGGACAGCTAAAAATATATGTAGAAAAAATTAGCCAGGCATGACGATGCATGCCTATAGTTCCAGCTACTCGGGAGGCTGAGGATCACTTGAGCCCAGGAGTTTGAGGTTGCTGTGAGCTAGGCTGACGCCATGGCACTCACTATAGCCTGGGCAACAGAGCGAGATTCTGTCTCAAAAAAAAAAAAAAAAAAAGTATTCTATATCACTTTTGTCTGTATTGTGCTAAATGCACATAACATAAAATTCGCCACCTTAACCATTTTAAGTGTATCATTCGGTGATATTAAGAACATTCGCACTGTCATGCAGCCATTAACCACCATCCACCTCCAGAACTCTTTTACATCTTGTAAAACTGGAACTCTGAACCCATTAAACAATTACTCCCCATTCCTTCCTCCCCCCAGCCCCTGGCAACCACCATTCCACGTTCTGTCTCCTTGCATTTATCAATAACTACTTTAGGTACCTCGTATAAGTGGAATCACACAGTATTTATCTTTCTTTATCTGACTTATTTCACTTAGCATTGTTGTCCTCAAGGTTCATCCATGTCATAGCATGTGTCTGAATTCTCTTCCTTTCTAAGGCAGAATAGCATTCCAGTGTTTGTACATATCACATGTTGCTTATTGTCATTCATCCATTGACAGACACTTGGGGTGCATCTACCTTTCGGCCATTGTGAGTGCTGCTGCTGTGAACACGAGTGTCACTTTTAAGGGAGAATGAAGACCCATGGGTGGACATTACCAGGGGCACCTAGAAGGAAGAACTTTTCAGTGGGAAGACTCCTTCCCAGGGCTGCCCCAGTGAGTAGTGAGCACCCCATCTCAGGGGCTGCAGGGACATCTTGTTGGTTACTTGGCAGTGAGTGTGCCCCTTTAGGAAGAAATATCCTATCAGGTGATTCTCAGGGTTCCTCCCATGCCAGTTTCGGCCTGGAGAGGAGCTGAGGGGCTGCCCAGCACCAGCTAACTGAGCTGGCTCCGACTGGGCTGCTGGACCCCGTGGAGGGCACCAACTCCTGTTTGTTCCTTGTCCCCTGGCAAGGCTCCTCTGTGGATGGACACCAGCAGATGACAGCGTTATCCTGCCATCTGCTTCTTAGCATGGAACGTGTCAGCAAGAAGGGGTTGCCGGTCAGTGAGGAATAATGGAGAAAGGGGGTAAGGGGAGCCAGAAACTAAATGCCACAAAGGTTTCTCCTTCTATTTGGCAGCTTCCCTGTGTCCTGCTTGCTCAAGGGAAGTTTCTGTAGACGTTATTGTATGTGCCAGTGTTCAGGGCCTCTGCAGAGTTTAACGTATGTTCCCACAACCTCAAAGAAGTGCGAGACGGTGCCCAGGAGCTGGGCCTGGGCCAGGCAGCAAAGGCAGATTGGGTGGCTGGGAGGGAACAGAAGTCCCCTGGCTGTGCCCCGCACACTCCTTCCCTGGGGCTGATGTGTTGCAGGAAGATTCCAGCCTCATTTCTCTCTCTCTCTCTCTCTCTCTCTCTCTCTGTATAAATGGAATAGAGCTTTGAATGCACTGCAGGAGTGCCTCTCAAAAGAACCCTGTAGCGAAGTCTTTTGTAAAGTGAAAAATCCTTTTGTAAAGTGAATAATTGTACTGTTTATCTGCTTTGGAGGTTCCCAGCTTCTCAGGGGAGAGAGGGAGTCGTTTCAAGGCCATCTGGCCCACCCCTGCCCAATGCCTGATTCTCCTCTGGAGCATCCTCTCCGAGTGGTGCGAAGTCCCCGTGTGAAATCCGCAGTGGTGGGAAACTCATGGCCCCCCAGGATGGATCAGTCCATCTCTGGACAGCTCTGCTTATTAGAAATGGAAACTTACCCTGAGCTACAAAAAAAAAAAGTCTCTTTCTGAAATTTTTATCCATTGAGTCACTGCAGGTTCACTGAACTGAATACCCTTTTCTTGCGTTGACTCACTTGATATTTGACAACAATGAGTTTGATCCCTGAGTCTTCTCTTCTTTAGGCTAAAAGATGCTGGTTTCTTCATTTGTTCCTCATCTGCAGGATTTGGAGTTCTGCTATCATCCTGATGGTTCTGCTTTGACTTTGCTTGGTTTGCTGTCCTGTATCCCTTTGCAACCATGGGACCCAGCAATGAATGCAACGCTCAGGTGTTTTCTGTCCGTGCCAAGGACAGACATCTCCCTAGATCTGGATTCTCTTCCTCTGTTAGTGCAGCTCAGAGCTCTCATGACAGGAATAAACTAACCATTGCCTAAAATCTCAAAGTTACGTTGGTGTGTTCTGCCACTAAGCCACAATCCCTCCCCATTCAGGACCTCATGGAGATTATTTTTTTAAATGTCAGGTTTTCTTAAGCAAGATACACCTGCAGAGGAGCAATCTCATCTGGAACTAACAGAACTCTCTCCTTTTCCCTAGAACTGGTCGGGCATGAAGTGCCAGTTCAAACTGCTGAGGATGGCGGTGGCCTTGATCTGCAGTAAGTACGGAAGGGGCAGGCTGGGGGAACGAAGGCCTGGCAGCAGGCCCTGGGGTACAAAGATGGCATAGTCCCTGCCCTTCAGGGCTATGGTCAAGGAAAAAAAAGTAGGATATGTTGATAATGTGCAAGAAAGTGTGGATGCTGTGTGAGGAGTCTGTCCCACCATGCTGCTTCCTCAAAGTGCCTGATGACCAGCACCGAGATCAAGAAAAATAACTTTTTAACCTTTTAGGTCAGGGAGTTGATCCTTTGAGATCCCCTGTTGAAAGTCAGAGACCTCGTCCCCAGAAAAACACATATATGCACGCATATCAACACTTGCAATTTTAGCGGGTTCGTAACAGTAACTAACCCAGGAAGCCCTATGAACAGGATATGGTCAGAGCCTTAGTTGTGGGAGGTAAGCTCTACCTCCAGAGGTCACGTTGAGTGCTACAGACAAGCAGATGTTCACCAGGTAGACAAGGTGCAAGAGGGCATTTGGGGCAAAAGTGTGGCATAAACAAAGACACAGACAGGTAAAGGGTCATGGCCAGCAAGTTGGTTCATAAAACTTAGGAGTGAGGTGTGGGACTGTGTTGTGATTGTATTTGTGAACAGAGATAAAGGAGTCAGATCATTAAGGGCTTTAAATGCTAAGAAAAAATATGTACTTCTCCCTGAATGCCCTGAGAGGCCACTGGAGGCCTTTCAACAAGAGAGTTATTGACAGATAACCAGAGTTTTAGAAAACCAGCCAGGCTATGGTGTGGAGAATGAATGGGGGTCAGGGGGAAGGGACCAGAGGCCAGAGGGCTCCTGAAATGGAAAGAGATGAGTGTGAACAGAAGCAATGGAGGTGGGAAGAGAGAAGAGGGAGCTCGCAGTCTCTTGTTCAGTCCTCCCAACACACTACAAAAGGTATAATTAGGCTTAATTTGCAGGTAGAAACTCAAGGCTCAGAGAGTTAAATTCCGGTGCCCAAGGTCACCCAGCTAAGAGGTGGCAGAGGCAGGACTCAGAGCCAGCCTGCCCCATTCTAATGCACCACACCTCGAGCACCTTGGCTTTCTCTGCCTGGGCCTGCCACCTGCTGGGTGGGTGCGTGGGAGACAGAGCAGAGCACAGGTGGGACGGACATGTGGGATGGACACGGGATGGAGGGGCAGGCCTGTGAGGGCCCCGCTCTCACTTCCGTGTCCCTGGCCTCTCACCCTGTGGTTCTCAGGAAATCGGGTTTGCCCCTGACCCGCTGTGGGGCTCTCCGGACCGCAGTTTCCTGTATGGGGATGGAGCCTCTCTAATCCCAGAAAGGACCTGCCTGCCTTAAACCCGAGGACCCCTTGAGTCAGGGCAGTAGGGCACAGTGGAGTGGGGGTGGGGTGAGCATAGCTTCTGTGTCTGCTCGGACTCTGAGTTTGTCTGCTTTTGAAGGAGGACAGAAGCATGAGTCCTGCTGTTTTAAAAAATCCAACTCTAAGCATCCTAAAAACCGAGAAGTGCTGTTTTGGAGCTGGAGACCATTGTCTTTCAAGCCTCCCTCCTCCGACCCAGGGCCGGCTGAGCACAGCCAGGGTGGGGAGGGCAGCGTCCGTCCCTGGCCGCTGCTTTTCTGCCATCTATCGGCCATGCTTGGCGTTGCAGGGTCCGGTCCCGAAGGCTGGGCAATCCCTAGGGGAATGAAGGTCCCTGGGGGCTCCGGCACCCCCACAGCGGTCAGGGTGGAGAGGGGTGCACTGGCCAGTTCCGTAGTAGCTGAACAGGTACACAATTCAACCTGTCAAATTTGCCTTGGTTTCCTCATCTGTAAAAGGGGCATACGTTGCCATTGATGTTTTGCCAGTGCAGCCTGGCACATAGAGGCCGAGACTTTACACAGATGGGCAGATGGGGAAACTGAGCCTGCAGGGCTCACAGCGTGACCACAGACGGGTGTGCGACGGCCTCTGGGCTTCTGCACGAGCTGTCCCCTCTGCCTGGAACGCTCTTCTCGGGGTCTTCTTTCAGCGACGTCTCTCTCTCAATATTCAGACTGAGCTCAGATGTCACCTGTTTAGGGAGGTCTTGCCTGACTCCCCCGACGAACGAATCCCCCTCCTTGTGCTGGCATTGATGCTGCGTCCCCTATTTCTGTCCGGCAGATGTGTCTCTCCCTGCAGTTTTTCACGTGTGTACTTGTTTACTGGTTTATTGCCAGACCCCGTAAGCTCTGGGAGAGCAGAGGTTTGTCTGTCTCCTTCCGCGGCTGTGTCCCCGGTGCAGGGAGGAGGGCCTGGAGGGGGGTGGGTGGAGTGCAGGCCTCTCCCTCGGCCCCGCCCAGGGCCCCCCTGTGACTTCTGTCCGCTTCCTCCCCGTGCAGTGAGCATGGAGTTCGGGCGCGCCGTGTGGCTCCGCTTCCACCCGTCGGCGTATCCCCCGTGCCCTCACCCGAGCTTCGTGGCGCACCTGGGTGGCGTGGCGGTGGGCATCACCCTGGGCGTGGTGGTCCTGAGGAACTACGAGCAGAGGCTGCAGGACCAGTCGCTGTGGTGGATCTTCGTGGCCATGTACACCGTCTTCGTGCTGTTCGCCATCTTCTGGAACATCTTTGCCTACACCCTGCTGGACCTGAAGCTGCCACCACCCCCGTGAGGGCTGGCGGCCCCAGGTGGGGGAGGGGAGGGAGAAGCAGCATCCACCAGGCGTACCTGCGTGCTTTTTATCATCACCAGCTCTGCGAGGACAGGCAGGCGAGGGCAGAACAGCTGGGCTGCTGTAATATTTGTGCTTTGGACAGACAGTGAACTCTTTCCTGAAAGGCATCTGGTGGAGGAATTGGATGTGGCTGCCATCATTTTTCTAGGCTGTTCCGATGACATCGGGCCAGAGCGGAGGCCTGGGATAGAGTGAAAGTGGCCCTCCCCCTGGGCCAGGCTTGTTCCATATGGCCAGGGGCCCCTCTTGCTGCCACAGATTGAGCAATGGCCTTCTCCTCCCTCACTCTCGACCCTGGGAGACCCTAAGCAACGTAGGAAGGCCCAAGAGTTGTCGTAGCCAGGCAGGCCTTTCTCCAGGCCGGAGATGATTGCAGGCCAGGCAGTGTCCCCTCTACAGCTGCTGGGTCTGGACCTTGGGTGAGAAGGGGGCCTGTGGTGGATGTGTTGGCTTTGAGCTGGCTGAGACCCAGTGCTGCCCTCCTGGGCCTGTCGGTGGGCCCTGGGGCATGGCCTCTAGTGCCTGGGCTGGGCACAGCAGGGAGCTGCTGTAGGTGCCACACCCCACTCTTGCCTTGGGGGTACCCAGTGAGAGGGACCCAAACGGGGAATAAAGTTCACCCCAAGTCCCACCCTGGGGAAGACACAGGACCAACCTTAGACTTCTCCCACCCTTTCTTCCAGAATGTTTACATCTCAAATCAGTGCCC
Source organism: Varecia variegata (assembly GCA_028533085.1). Lineage (NCBI taxonomy): Eukaryota > Metazoa > Chordata > Mammalia > Primates > Lemuridae > Varecia > Varecia variegata. The sequence continues at coordinate 115,395,772 of CM052441.1, forward strand.
AGCCTCCGTGCTCCGCCTTGCTTTTAGGGTCTTCTTCTTTCCTTCCATTGCCCTGGCCCTACTTTGTGCCTCTCCTTTGGCACAAGGAGTGTGTGTGTGATGTGTGTGTGTGTGGTGGGAGAGACATTGTGAGGCCAATGGGAGCCTGCAGAGGAGGCACGGGGGGTGTCCATGAGAAGAGAGAAGGCACTGAGCAATGATAGGGTGTGGTGTTCTGTGGTGCTGAGTGTCCTTGCTTTTTGCAAAGCTTGTCCCCTTTCCTGTCTCCTGTCCTCCCCAGAGACCTCCCTGAGCATCACTGACTAGCAGGAGACTTGTCCATGCTGGAGGGAGATCTCGGGCCCTTCCAGGGACCCGTGGGATGCTGACGTTTTTCTCGCCTTTGCCAAGTTCTGCTTTTGCTTCCCTCTGGGATGGCCTCCATGTCTGAAAAGGTTCTATCCTGTCTTCCTTAGGGGAGAAGGAGCCTTGGGGATGCAAGAGAGGCTGGGGCAGGAATACTGAGGCCTCGTGTCCATTTGAGTTGGGGGCACAGGAGGCTGCAGTAAGAGGAATTCCAATTTAGATGGGCAACTTTGCTTCTGGAGACGAATTGCTGGGTGTGTGGATGACTGTCAGAGGTGACAGCAGCCAGTAAACTTGGAGGCTTAGATGTGGGAGGGAACTCATAGATTATCAAGTCCACCCCCACCCGCTTCATAGGTGGGAAAATGAGGTTGCAGGAATGACCCCCTAGCAGGAGGTGGTACAGGCTCCGCATGGAGGGTGGGAGGAGAATGACCTTTGACAAAATATGTCACCCCTTTATACTGCTTTTGGGACTCCCAGCCACCGACAGTCCAGAAGGACAAAGCACCCCAGGCCTGGGAGGCGGAGGGCTGTGCAGGAATGTGGGAACTGTCCACCACCAGCTTTATGCCTTTCCAGGCCCCTGAGTATGCTGAGGTCCAGAGTCAGTCAGGCCAGGCATCTGGGGGTCTTGGGCCACTGTGGCTCCTGTCCCAGTGATTACGTGTAAATGGGCAGGGTCTTCCTACCCAGGGACCCACCCACTCACCTGCAGCCTGTGCTGAGCCCTTCCCCATCTTTGCCTAACGCTAAACAGATTGTCCTGGTCTCCATATATGGTTCCTAGGGTCATGCTACCTTTGTGCCAAAGCTATGCCGAGGACTGCCAGCCCGAGGCAGCCTGGGCCCAGATCTTTGGCAGAGATGGGTCAGCCTGGGACATCTTGTCTGTCCTGCCTGCCATTCTCTGCCGTAATGAGAGAAAGGTGTAGATGAAAGAGTCAGCTTCTTAAGAGAGAAGCTCTGAGGCTATGGAGCTGGGGGCTGAGAAAACTTGGGTAGGGATGGGGAAGGGGCCAGGACTTTGCTGCCTCTGCCGTGGGCTGCAGCCCCGGCTAAGCCTGAGCGGAGCTGTCCCTTCCCGGAGGGGCAGGGAGTCCCCTCCAGATTCCTGTCCCGGCACCCAGGGTCTCTGGGATGTGGGGGAAGCGAGCAGAGTGCCACTCCTGTCTTTGTCTGGTGGCCTAGAGAAGGGTCTTCCTCTCTCAGGGGTGAGAAGGCCATGAACTAGAAGACTCCAGAAAGCCCTAAGAGAAGCACCCAGTTCCCTCAGGGCTTCTGATGGAAGGTTGTTACTGAGAAGGGTGACCTGACGCAGAATCCCGTGCCCCACCCTGTTAAGTCTGTCCTTCCCGATCTGGGACAGGAGGAGCCTCAGCTACTCCTCAGGCCACCAGCCCCAGCTGCACACCCACCTCCACTGCCCTCTCCCAATCCTCCCCTCCAACCAGGGCCATGGAGTGGGGACAACAGTCACGTCCCACCACCCAGGCCTCTAGCCAGGGCCAGGAGACAGCCCTCTTGTCAGCAGGGTTTACTTTGTGGCATCTGGCTTGCTCTTCAGCGGGTCCTACCACCCCCAAGGCTGGCCTTGTCCTCCCTCCCTTCCCCCTTCCCCCCCTCCTTGTCCCAGGCGCTGCCAGCAAGGAGGCTGGTGTGACTCTCCAGGCTGGTGGGACAGGTCGGCCTTTCATCCATAGGACTGGAAAATGAGCGCCGGGGACTCCCCAAACAGCAGCCATGGACAGACTCCCTCGCTGTGGATGGGAGAGGAATCACAGAAACCAGGGAAGGGAAAACAAACCTTCAAAGGAGAAATTTCGCTTTAATGACGCCATTCATCATTCGTTTTTTAATTAGGAAAAGCTCCCTAATGAGGCTCTTTTGCCAGCTAATAGGACTCTCAATTTCCATGAGAACCATTCTTGCCCAGAGGATTAGGGGAACCATCGCTCACCAAGCCAGGATCCTCCCCCAGTGTCCGATTTAATTTGCAAATGCACAATGCAGATTCCTGGGTGCAGCGGAAGCTCTTTCCTGGCATCATTCACGTTGCTCCCAGTGCTGGCTGGAAAGCACCAGTTCTCTGCCTTAAAAACAGTGCCCAACAGTGAACTGCCCCTCTGAGGACTTGAGTAAGTGGGAAACAAAACAAAACACAAACTGCAATGTTTGTTTCTAAATATTTTTGTATTGTGTACATTCTGTATATTTTTGTTGTAACATATTATTTGAGCACAGATTCCATTAAAGATTTCTTTTTCAAGCCATTGGTTATTCAGGAAGTGACCTGAAGGGCTGGTAGCGGGACCTGTGTCATCTGGGTCGGGGTCAGGGTGGTTGGGAGAGGGTGAGCAGCAGTGGTGGAGCTTTGATTTATTTATTTATTTTTATTTTTATTTTTATTTTTTTGAGGCAGAGTCTCACTCTGTTGCCTGGGCTAGAGTGCTGTGGCGTCAGCCTAGCTCACAGTAACCTCAAATTCCTGGGCTCAAGCGATCCTACTGCCTCAGCCTCCCGAGTAGCTGGGACTACAGGCATGCACCACCATGCCCGGCTAATTTATTCTATATATATTTTTAGTTGTCCACATAATTTCTTTCTATTTTTTTTTAGTAGAGATGGGGTCTCACTCTTGCTCAGGCTGGTCTCGAACTCCTGAGCTCAAACGATCCACCCACCTCGGCCTCCCAGAGTGCTAAGATTATTGGCGTGAGCCACCCTGGAGCTTTGATTTATAAAATACCGATTGGGGCATTGGTGCTTGGCACCGGTCTTTCTAGCTCCGTGGTTCTTAACTTTTCTTGAATCACTGAAGTCTTTTGAGTGGTTGATGAAAGCTGTGATTTCTCTTCACATAAAAATACACATATTGGCTGGGCGAGGTGGCTCACACCTGTAATCCTAGCACTCTGGGAGGCTGAGGCGGGTGGATCCCTTGAGCTTAGGAGTTTGAGACCAACCTGAGCAAGAGTGAGACCCGTCTCTACTAAAAATAGAAAAATTAGCTGGGTGTCTTGGTGAGTGCCTGTAGTCCCAGCTACTCAGGAGGCTGAGGCAGGAGGATTATTTGAGCCCAGGAGTTTGAGGTTGCTGTGAGCTAGGCTGATGCCACAGCACTCCAGCCAGGGCAACAGAGTGAGACTCTGTCTCAGAAAAAAAGAACCTCTGTGCCAGTGTCCTGGTGGGTGTCCATCTTCCTCTTCACTCTTGTGAGAGATTAACATTACGATTATTGGAGAAATGCTCTTTGAAATATCCTAGGGACTTCCTTCTTCAACCTAATAGCCTAGTCTTTAGGTCTTCTAGGAACTGTCACACATCCTGACATTGAGGAATAGGAATGTTCTCAGGGTTAAAAGGGCTTAAAAGGGTTAAAATCAGGAGTATAAATATTATAGGTGAGGCCTGGTGCTTGGGAGGTTAAACAATCAAGTTGGCTTTGAATGAATGAAGCCTGGGAAAGTGAGTTGTTTCCACCAGTTTTTCTAAACCATTGTCAGTTTATGTAGCTTTGCCATTCATAACTGTGAAATTTCTGTCTGAGGATTAAACTACCCGGTTAAATTCAGCACGGGGGTTGTTTGCCAGAATGTTCTTGTACTTCAATTTCCTGTGTATCATTTAAAAATTATTTCTAAATGCTGCAGAAGCCATTCCAGAACAAACTTGAGTATAGTTCAGACTAAAGGTCAAAAAACCCACTTCTAGTTGGAGTGTGGAGAACTGACTTCCCCAGGAGAAACTGGGACCCTCTCTGAGCACTGGTGTTCCTGTGGGCCAGTACCAAGCTCAAATACCTGAGGCATTTAAAGGCAAGCTCCTTGGAGAGCCGAAGGCTGTCAGTTAGCTTTGCCTTTGGCCTCTTATCCTTACCTTTTGACTTTTCTGGTTCCTCCCGTCTACCAGATTCTCATTCTTCCAATAACTTAATAAGGCACCTACCAATAATGAGTAATTAAAAAATGAAGACGATTTACTGAGCACCTATGTGCCAGGCACTGAGGTAGGCATTTTCACAGCTACTTTTTGTGAAGTGGGTATAAACATCCCCATATTTACACACAGGGGGAAAGCGTACAGAAGTTGAGCTACTTGCTGGCAACGTATGGCACAGCTGGATCCACACCCAAGACTGCTGGTTTCAAAGTTCGTGCTCTCAGCCCTCAACTATTGGTATGGGACTTCAAAGGCACTGAACATGTAGATGTGTCAGGGTGTTTGTTTAAAGATTCAGTCTCATTGAATAAGGCCTTGGATCATCCAGTAACACCAATGGAACATTCAGAGTTCATGTGACAGGACCTCCACTTTCTCAGCCCCCCCCCAGAAGTTTACAAGAAAAACCACAGCTGTCGATTTACTGCTCCCTCTCAACCCTGATTTCCAGAATCCAGGCATTTATGCCACCTCAGTGATCCACCCATGTGATTTATGTGCAAGGCACATTTAGGAACTTTGGCAATTAGAGAGAGAACTGAGCTGCCCTCTTCTCCAAGTGGAAAGACTTCATTGAAGCTGGCGGGGGCTGCCAATAACTGAGAGGACACAGAGTTAGGAAAATGTGGTCCTAGTAACTGAATCTTATTTCCGAGAAGCCTGCAGGCCTTCCTGGCATCTGGTTTAAGTGATCCTCTAGTAAAGGACAGGCATTCTGTCATGGTTAATAATGAATGAGAGCGAAAGGAAGTGACTTGGGTTATTGAGTTCTACGGTGTAACTTTACTGGACAATGAATAAAACATTGTGATGGAAATTGCTCTTAGGCCCTGCCTGATGTTTCCTGCAAGAGGCAGAGGAGGCAGAAAGTTATATCTTATATCCCAGCCAGTGACTTGATTTTCTTCAACAAATTCCTTAGCATAACAAGCATAATTTCCCACACAAACTTGTTGGGAATTAATACAGGTGTCAGGCTTGAGAATTGAGCTCATTAAATAAAAATGACTGCCTTGATAAGTTTTATTATTAGAAACATAATTACAGATAAACTAAGACCATTTTGATACATGACAAATATACATTGCCTCCATATGTGTAGCACACAAATGATAAATTTATTCCATGTCTGAACAAAACCTTTTTAAAACTTTAAAAGTTAATATTATACATTAGCTTATTAAAATTTGAATACAGTACATGTTTCTGGTCATGAGCTCCGTGAGTTTCTTCTCATGACCAAGATATTCAATTCCATGACACCATTTTCCTTGTCTATAGTAATGATATGGTTTGTCACAGACTTTTTTAAAATAAGACTATTGTATAGACCTGTGTAATATAATGAGCCTACATTACAGAAAGTATATACAAACACACAGAGAATTATGTCTTGCCTATATCCATAAATGATTTGAAGCAGGTAATATGCTTGCTTTTAAATGCCATTTACAACATGGATTCTTGAATGATGTATGAATTTGAAAAAGACAAATATATTTTCCAGACTCAAGGATAGTGTCATAAAATTGCTGATTTTCCAGTCATTCTGAATTTTTTTTTTTTTTTTGAGACAGAGTCTCACTTTGTTGCCCGGGCTAGAGTGCCGTGGCGTCAGCGTAGCTCACAACAACCTCAAACTCCTGGGCTCAAGCAATCCTTCTGCTTCATCCTCCCAAGTATCTGGGACTATAGGCACATGCTACCATGCCCGGCTAATTTTTTCTATATATATTTTTAGATGTCCAGCTAATTGCTATTTTTTTTTTTTTATTATTATTAGAGACGGGGGTCTTGCTGTTGCCCAGGCTGGCCTCGAACTCCTGAGCTCAAACAATCCACCCTCCTCGGCCTCCCAGAATACTAGGATTACAGGTGTGAGCCACTGCGCCCGGCCCATTCTGAATTTAATACTATAAAACAATGCAGCTGGGCACGGTGGCTCATGCCTATAATCCTAGCACTTTGTGAGGCTGAGGCAGGAGGACTGCTTGAGGCCAGGAGTTTGAAACAAGCTAGACCCTTGTCTCAACAAAAAATAAAAAAATTCACCAGGCATGGTGGCATGCACCTGTCGTCCCAGCTGCTCAGGAGCATGATGCAGGAAGATCACTTGAGCCCAAGAGTTTTGAGGTTGCAGTGAGCTATGATGATGCCACTGTACTCTAGCCCAGGCAACAGAGCAAGAACCTGTCTCCAAAAATAAACAAAGCTTCTCATTTTTTTCTACACTGCCTATAGTCCAAGTTATTAAAGTAAACCATATGAAAGCATTTATGAAGATCCTGAATTGTATTTCTCATTAAAGGAAACGAAATGGCTTGGTGAGTCATATCCCTAAATTTGTAGAGGAGAAAGCAGAAGACCATTGTCAGTCATTTTGAAAGTTAAAACTCAGCACTTAATGTGAATTCAGATCCATTTAAGAGAGGATTCCTTAATTTTATGGGCTTGTGTTCCTCTAAGCATCTTGAGGGCAGTGAGAACACAAGACTTCTGATATTCTAAACAAAAATCATTATCAAATGAATTTATTAAAGAGCTATGCAGAACAAATTGCAATCATATGTGTGTAGCTACGATTGACTTCCACGGGAATTATAAATGGCTAGCTGAGGGCGCTTTCAATTGATTCAGAGTAAAACAATCTGAGGCTTATAACAAACGTAGAAAAAACTAAAATCAATGAGTAACTGATATGAAGAATCTGTTTGCATTCCTTATATTACAGTTTACTTGTAAAATTTACATACTTTGTTTTTTCTCAACACTGTTTAAAAACTCCAGCACTGTCATCTAAAAGAAAAAAGAAAATACAGGTTCTTGGCAAATACCTGTGAACAAATGAACTAAAAGTGGTGATGGGGCCACTTCTGCCCTAGCTTTCCATCAGAGATAATATTTTATGCTGAAGCTAGTGCATCCTATTTTTAAAGCTCATTTAATTTCTTACTCATGATTTATTTGCATATTGACTTTAAAGCTTGCTTTATCATCCATACCATTATCAATCAGACAAAAAAATGTATCGAGCACCCACAGGATGCATAGATCTTTGAAATGGTGTAGTGGAGCTAATCTGTCCTAAGACTAGGATTACATTTTTTAAAGGAAGCTACAATCTATTGAGAAAGAAGTATTATGATTTTGCTGAGAGTAAAGCTGCTAAATACTGCAGAAAACTCCTGAGAGAAGCCATAAACAAAATCACTTCTGAAGTGTTTTAAGCAATAGCTTCCTGAAGTCTAGAATTTATGGGACCAGTGATATACTAAACTGCCACAACTCTAACGCATACATCTATCTAGGACTCAGTGAAGACATCCCTCAGACTTTTAAATTTTAAAAGTACCAAAAGGAAGAAAAGAATCTGGAATGAGTTTCAAATAATCTCAAATAGCAATCCTATGAACAATTATAACAACTGCAATTTCGAACACTAAGGCTTGACTATACACTCATGATACACTTAAAACATATGTTCAAAAACTTTGGGTAAGAGCTTCTTTCATGAATTCTTCAAGGACAGCTACCACATTTTTGGCTTCGGGCATTTCTTCGTGTTCCACTTTAACAATCTTCAAAAGTATATCTCCACTACCACAGTTCTTAAGGAACATGTAACATTTAAACAAAGCATAATGGTTCATTTCTGCCTGCCGGATAAATCTCTTCAAATTGTTTGTGTCTTGTATGGCCTAGAAAAAGAGTAACCAGTTAAATCTGTGTTTAGTCAGAAAATAATGAAGCTTAAAAATTATCTCCTATCTAGCTAAGAACTTAACATATGTTACTAAGATATTTGCTTAAATATTTCCACCATTTTTATTGCCAATATGCTGTGCTCTTGGCAGAAAAAAATCTCTTATATATAGTAAAAATACTTTTAAAATCTCCTAAATAAGGTGACAATACTCACACCATCAGAATTTTGAACTCTTTAGGCACTGAATCACTTTTTGGTGCTTTGCAACTAAGATATGTCACAAATTGTAAGACTGATGTCCCTTACATTTAAGCAAGCATTCAACCCAATTTATTGGAAATATGTATGCAGAAGCTACTGAAAAAATTAAAGTAAGTGTCTTCTGATGATTTCAGTTTTGAGAATGTCCCAATTAATAAACATCATAACTGTAAAGCAGATTTGTTACTCTGTTACTGGTACTAATTAAAATTCAGACAAAAATTGTATGTGGCACTTGGCACAGAGGCAACTAAATACCTTTAGTTTAAAGTTCTCCAGTACTTGTCGGAAAAGAAAAGGGTTACCCCCTTCAGCACCATTCAGAAAAGCCTGCATCCAATCCTCACAAAACCGATTGCTTCCTACAAAATATTTTAGAGAAATTAAATCAATAAAAATGAAATCCTACAAAGCATAAGACATTTCTTTTTAAAACTTTTTTATTTTTAGAGACAGAGCCTCACTGTGTTGCCCGGGCTGAAGTGCAGGGGCTATTCTCAGGCGTGATCATAGCTCACTGCAACCTCAAACTCCTGGGCTCAAGCAATCCTCCTGCTTCAACTTCCCCAGTAGCTGGGACTACAGGTATGCACCAAGACATTTATTTCTTTATAAAAACATGTATAATGAATTATTTAAGACTTCTATAATGGTCTAAAAAAAAATTGTGTGCTCACCAAATGGCTTAAGAAATGTCAAAATGGTTGAAGCCCCTTGTGTGCCCCCCACCGAGCACACCCCTGTCCTTTCCCCTCAGAAAGGATTAATTATCATTCCCAATTCTTTAAACTTTTGCCACATACCTTTGTATGTCTAAGCTTATATATACTATTTGATATATGTTAACACTTTTATGTATTTTTCTTTAATGGCTATTTCATTAAATAGTATGTTTGGGAGCTATACTGACACATGTGGCTCTAGTTCATTCATTTTCACTGCTTTGTAATATTCCATTGCATGAATATAGCAGCTTATCAATTTTCCTGTTGATGAACATTTAAGTTGGGCGGGGCATGGTGGCTGATGCCTGTAATCCTAGCACTCTGGGAGGCCGAGGCAGGTGGATCGTTTGAGCTCAGGAGTTCGAGACCAGCCTGAGCAAGAGCGAGACCCAGTCTCTACCAAAAATAGAAATTAATTATATGGACATCTAAAAATATATATATAGAAAAAATTAGCAAGGCATGGTGGCACATGCCTGTAGTCCCAGCTACTCAGGAGGCTGAGGCAGAAGGATCACTTGAGGCCAGGAGTTTGAGGTTGCTGTGAGCTAGGCTGATGCCATGGCACTCTAGCCCGGGCAACAGAGTGAGACTCTGTCTCAAAAGAAAACAAAAAAACAAAAAAAAAAATTTAAGTTTTTTCTAATTCCTTGTTTTTTCAAATAATGCTTTTATGAACTTTCTAAAAAAATTTGTTTCCTTGTGTACACATTTCTTTAGTAGAGTAGAATTGCTAGGCATGATGTGATTTCCACATTTCTAGAATTACTATTGTTTTTGGCAAGTTTGGGATAATCACGTAAAACTACACAAGGTAGGAAGAGTAAGTTTGTATCATTTGTTCTCAGTGCCAAGATGGAGGCTCACCAGAGATCCCAGGAAGGCTGCATCAGAGGTTGTGACTCACCTGCATTGTAGAACTGAGGCTGGGAGCTACTGCAATCAATGACCACAGATTTATGCTGCTCCTCCGTCATGGCCATGCACAAAGATGTCATGGTGCCTTCGTGAATAAGTCCTTGAAGACTGGCCACACTCAGAAACCTGCCACACATACCCAAGTCCTTTTCCACAAACAATATTGCAAGATAGGAGGGAGAAAACAAATGCATTTTGCACTCGCGGATGGGGGGTGGTTAAAAATGTAAAAGCGAGGCTCGCTGTGGAAAAGGTTCTCTCTTTGCAAAAACTATGTTCTTTACCTGTTAATGTCTCTCTTTGTTTTTTCATCTGATTCTTTAACCTCAACAGGAGTATAACTCAAGGCCTATGAGAGAAAAATAAAGACTGATAGATAAGATACATGTATTGCAGTTTTCCTTATTGAGCAGCTACTCATGACTAAATGTTGCCTTCCCCAATAACCACAACAGACGACAATTGATGGGCACTGCCCGTCAGCTCTCCATAACCTTGTTCAGCTGCTGCTCACTAAAATTTTGATATAGTTAAAATCGCTTTAGATTTTTGTTTTCCTTTTCAAATTGTTTTGGAAATTATACCTCTCCCAGATCACTCTGAAAAGTAATTATTTAAAAATATTTTATCCTATTAGGAAGACTCAGCCATCATTTGCAATTCAATTCTACCTTGGTAATAAAACTTGCTAGATCTGAGAAAATAAAATGTGGTCTATCTTGACAGCAAGCACAGTTTGAATGAATATTTGGCAGGTGGAAGTAATGTTCAGATAAAATGAGTATGTCTCTAAATAATCTAAACTCTGCCACAAGGATTCTTGATGAAGGAAATGCTCGTTTGGGTAATACTTACAGCATGTAGCAGAAAGGTAAGCTTCTCCTGAAAGAGAAGAACCACCCTTTGGATTGGGCATACAACATCCTCAAACCAGCTGCTCAGATAGGACTTTATGTGGTTCTCTAGGCCCCTTTCCTAGATCAAGAGACAATGTCATTTGCTTTAATTAATATAAATATAATTTATATTAATATAACTAATACTAATATAAGCCTTCACCTTAGTGGACTTAATATTTTCTTCACCATATTCTTGACAGTGAGAACTGGGATAGACACCTCCTTTTTTAAAGCTAACACTACCAACTTAAAAAAAGGAATTGTGATATAGCTTTCCTGGGCTTGCTGGACAAAGCGGGGACTAATTCTGTACTGAATTTCTTAAAAATCACACTAAGAAAGGCATTCTATAAGATGAAGAGACTGGCCAGGCGTGGTGGCTCACGCCTGTAATTCTAGCACTCTGGGAGGCCGAGGCGGGAGGATCGTTTGAACTCAGGAGTTCGAGAACAGCCTGAGCAAGAGCGAGACCCCGTCTCTACTAAAAATAGAAAGAAATTATATGGACAGCTAAAAATATATATAGAAAAATCAGCTGGGCATGGTGGCACATGCCTGTAGTCCCAGCTACTCGGGAGACTGAGGCAGGAGGATTGCTTGAGCCCAGGAGTTTGAGGTTGCTGTGAGCTAGGCTGATGCCATGGCACTCACTCTAGCCCGGGCAACAGGGTGAGACTCTGTCTCAAAAAAAAAAAAAAAAAAAAAAAAGATGAAGAGACTGAATTGATAGGGTTCCATGCTGTTTCTTTACTGGGAGGAGTACTTACATGTCCATCTCCCCCCAGTATATTGTGCACTCATTGGAGATACTCTTTAATAATCATTTCCCCAGCACCTGGTACAGAGTCTGAAACATGCATAATATAAGCTTATTACATGCCCATGGAATGACTGAAGGAATGTAGACAGAGAACTCATTCAAACTCAACATGTGAACGGGGAGGGATACAAGGAGCTGATCAAAGCACTCCAGCCCACTCTAGCTGTCAGATGTGTTGCCATGAACACATCTGGCTCTTTAGGCTGTGCTGCTTTCTGGAGACTAGTGTCACATAGGAAGAGCTCTAGTCTCAGAGCACAGATCCCCCAGACTTGCATCTCTGGCTCACTCCTATGCTATTCTCTCCTCTCTCCTGTGGTATCTTGTAGGTATGTGACAAATAAAAGGAACTATTACTATACATAATGGACAATAAATTTATGAGAGTCATGACATTAACAAATGCTACAAGCCAAAAGCATAGTTTTTAAAAGGGGTGGATAAATTAGTCAATATGGATATACCTAATTAGTAAAAGATCAATTAATAAAAATGGAAAGTTTCTAAGAATTGTTAATGTTGAAATCAAGGACAGCTATACCACTGCATAGTGTATCTTTGGTATCAGAGGCTGCATGGACCCTTAGTTCCGACCAGAACATAAATCCTGGGTGCCTAGAAATCAGGAAAAGGGCATCCTCTTGCCAGATATGTTACTGCATGCCAATTAATTTAATAGATTGAATTTTTCATAGATATAAAACATCAGAAGCAGTCTTGTGAAACTTTCAGCACTTATAGGACTGTGTTGTCAGCTTCCCTTAAAAATCATCTACTAACCCACAAGATAACAAGTTTCTATAATTTAGGTGTCTTTTTGTTTACTTATATGATTTGAAAAGTATATTATGTTAATCACTTTAGTCTTAAAAACTGTTAAATCAATCATCTTACCTCACAGTTCATGTTATTTTTCAGCCCTTGAATATACTTGTCCAATTCAAGCCTGAAAGTATATTCTTAAGGAAGCAACAAAGGATGAATAATCAAGAGTGTTTTGTCTCTCAACAGGAAAAATAAAATCTCTCAAATAATGCAAACCGTAAATTAAAACAAGCCAATGCAAAATGGCCATATCAAGATATGAAATTCAAGTAAATGCGTAAAGGAGTAGAAAAGCTGTTTGGAGGTTGGTAGTGATACTCCTCCACTTGCCTTCCCATGCTTTCCTTCCTGATACCCTCAAAGACCAAAGAAAGGATATAGTTCAAGTCCTTTTTCAGACCCTCCTAAAAAACAGACCACATACTCTGAAGGGTTATGTTCTGAGTCCACTGTTGCCGTTTCAGGAAGCAATTTTTCTTGTTGGAAAAGGCAGTAATAACAACCAACTCGGTAACCTGGAATTCTAGAAAAGAAAGGAAAAAGAAAGGTAAAATGATTGTTTTGGTAATTCATGCATCTAATTCTGTGAACTGTTCTGAACCCTGGTCATCTTGATCTGACAATACTGTTAAACTGCCTAGAGCTTCCCAGACTTCTTATTTTACTCATAGCAGCAGAGGAAAATGAATGTATACCCTGGTGGGCTTTGGTTAAAGCAGCCACTAAAGTTATGAAATTTCTTTGAATTTTCCTGTCTTATGTGAAAAATTCATGAGAATTTCACTCTTGTTCATGGTAGAGCCATGTTAACCTTAATAAAAGCATGTTCTTCCCTCTCCGAAACCTTCACAATCATTAATGCTTCAGGCAGATGTGCCAAGTTTATCCCGCGGCCTTATCCTTGGGTTGTGGCCTCACATTCCTCCTGAGGTGACCTGTATGCAGACTTCATGGCCTGAATTGAACTACTATTAAGAGGTTTAACGAAAAGATGGCTTGAATTGGACTGAAGACACCCATGTTTAAGTCTGAACTCCATCAATTCAACTAGCCTCATTAGCTTGGGCAGCCCACCTAACTTCTCTGAGTTTATTTCCTCATCTGAAAATGGAAATAAGAGTATCTGTTCTATCTTTCCTTTGCAAGGAAAACTGCATCAATGTTTGTGAAAACACTTTAAAAACTGTAAAGTTTACAATTTTAGTTTTAGTAATGAATTATTTTCTTCTAAGTATAAAACTAAATAAAGTACAGTAGGCACCAGAGTCTCTAACATTCAATTAATTCCATTACACAAATGTTTTTATGTGTGGCCCAGTGCTCAGGCTGCCAGAGAATAAAGATGAATTCTGCAGGCCTAGCAGAAGCTGATCTTTTGGAGTTTCTCATATTTAGCTTAGACATAAAAACTCAGGACACAGCATATTTTACACTTACCTTAGCTCCACAGATGCAACATTACCCAGCCCTTCAAAGACCGCTCCCTTGGAAAGACGCTTAGCAATGAAACTGCGCAGCTCTGGCTCCAGTTCAGATGGTAGATTAGTATCAGCCAAGGAGAGGCTTGACAAACAAAAGACATACATTCCTTACTGGTGGACTAGTACATTCACACTTCTAAGTCAGAAAGAATGGTATCAAAGCCAGGGTTTCTTAAGGACTTGAGAAAGCTTTCCACATGACCCGATTGGTGAGGCTTCTAGGAATGTCAGCAAGTATGATATACCCCATCAAACAGTTTAAAATATTCCCATCTTTCCAGTTCATTCTCTCCAGTGCTGTGACTCTACTGGGATCACCAACCCACTGACCCTACCTCTTTTCTCACAGTCCCTCAAGTTTCTCATTTCACTTCCCTCCTCACCTTAAATTCCACGGTCAGTCCTTATAATCACACTCCTGCACACATTCTCTTTTTTCTTTCTTTCAACTTTATTGAGATATAACCCACAATTCAAAAGCTTCAGCCCTGATTCAGTCCAGCTCTCCACCCACTCTATACCTGCACCTGCACAGCTGAATGTGGCTGGATACAAACTCATATCCACAGTCTCTAGTCTCATTTTAAATGAATGATCACTAGCTGCAAGTGGGCCCTAACTGCTGCCCAGCTATCACTGCATTTCCTGCTTCACTCACTCTTCTACTCTTCTACATTACTATTTTGGGCCTCTTCCTCTTTCCTCAATCCTCCAGCCACCTACTATTCATGAATAAACACACCAGTTCAGTATTCCTTTATGAGCTGAAAATAAAAATTTCAGTTTCTTAGAATATAAACAGAAATTATAACTTGAATATGCAGAAAGAAAAGGTCTTCTATAACCAACCTTCACAACAGAGACTATGAACCCAATACTTCTTAAGGTCTTTTGTTTTAATTTATATTATGGAAAATTTCTAACATATAAAAAGTAGAGGCTGGACATTGTGGTTCACGCCTGTAATCCTAGCACTCTGGGAGGCCGAAGTGGGACAACTGCTTGAGCTCAGGAGTTCAGGACCAGCCGGAGCAAGAGTGAGACCTTGTCTCTACTAAAAATAGAAAAATTAACTGGCCAACTTAAAATAGAAACAAAAAATTAGCTGGGCACGGTGGTGCAGGGCTGTACTCCCAATTACTTGGGAGGCTGAGGCAGGAGGATTGCTTGAGCCCAGGAGTCTGCGGTTGCTTTGAGCGAGGCTGATGCCACGGCACTCGAGCCTGGGCAACAGAGCGAGACTCTGTCTCAAAAAAATAAATAAATAAAAAGTAAAAATAAAATAAAATAAAATAAATTAAAAGTAGAGAGAGCAGTATAATGAGCCCACCACCCAGTTTCAACAGTTACTAGCTCATGGCCAATCTTGTTTCATCTGTACACCCATACTGCTCCCCCCACCTACCTCCCAGATTTTTTTTAATAACAGAGACAAGGTCTCACTATGTTGCCCAGGCTGGTCTCAAACTCCTGGCCTTGAGCAATCCTCCTGCCTCAGCCTCCCAAAGCACTGGGATTACAGCTGTGAGCTCTT
>CM052441.1:115411727-115454585 GCA_028533085.1 Varecia variegata
TGTCTGGCCAGATTATTTTGAAGCAAGTTCCAGGCATCATCATATCAGTTCATCCATAAGTTTCTCACTATGTATCTCTAAAAGATGAAGACTTTTAAAATATATATACATATATGACTATAATACTATTATGACACCTAAAAAGTCCTTAAATCATTCATTATCCAATCAATGAACACAGTATTCTTCTTATTCTTTTTTTTTAATTTAAAAAAAATAAGGGGTGGGGGGTTGTGAGGAGGGGTGTTCAGTTGTCTTGTTTGTTTTTGTTGAGACAGAGTCTCACTCTGTTGCCCTGGGTAGAGTGCAGTGGCATCATCATACTGCAGCCTCCAACTCCAGGGCTCAAGTGATCCTACTACCTCAGCCTCCTGAGTAGCTGGAACTACAGCACTGCAATGCCTGGCTGGGTTTTTTTCTCTCCTTTCTTTTTGGTAGAGACAGGGTCTCACTTTTGCTCAGACTAGTCTTTTTTTTTTTTTTTTTGAGACAGAGTCTTGCTCTGTTGCCCAGGCTAGAGTGCCCTGGTGTCAGCCTAGCTCTCAGCAACCTCAAATTCCTGGGCTCAAGCAATCCTTCTGCCTCAGCCTCCCGAGTAGCTGGGACTGCAGGCATGCGCCACCATGCTCGGCTAATTTTTTCTACATATTTTTAGTTGTCCAGATCATTTCTTTCTATTTTTTTAGTAGAGATGGGGTCTCGCTCTTGCTCAGGCTGGTCTCGAACTCCTGAACTCAAACGATCCGCTCGCCTCAGCCTCCCAGAGTGCTAGGATTACAGGCGTGAGCCACTGCACCTGGCCAAGTGAATACAGTATTTTTGTATTACAACTCATTTTGCATCAAGTGCCAAGGTGCATTTATTCATTCATTTAACAAATATGTATTAAATGTCTACCCTGTGACAAATACTACTTAAAGTACAAGGTAGGGAGACATCAATTAACAAAAGAGACAACTCTTTCTGTCCTAGAGTTTATATTCTAGTGTGTGGTAGAGGACCTACCAAACAATATTCAAAGGGGAAAAAAGAGGGTATTAAATTTATTTCTTTTCAGCCAGGCATGGTGACTCACACCTGTAATCTCAGCAGTCTGGGAGGCCAAGGTGGGAGGATCGAATGAGGCCAGGAGTTTGAGGCTGCAGTGAGCTATGGTTGTGCCACTGTACTCCAGCCTGGGTGACAGAGCAAGACCCTGTCTCTAAAAAATAAATAAGTAAATAAATTTCTTTTTTCCCAAATTTATTTATTTTTAAATTGGTAAGATAAAATTGTACGTCTTTATCATGTACAACATCATGTACAATATGAAGTTTTAAAGTCTATATACACTGTAGAATGGTTAAACCTGGCTAATTAACATGCATTATGTCACAGTTTTCATTTTTGTGGTGAGAACACTTACTATCCACTCTTAGCATTTTTCAAGAATACAATATATTGTCATTAACTATAGTCACCAAGCTGTACATTAAATTTCTTATAGTATGATATCAAATATCTTATTGGAGTTCCAATCAAGAAACTCAGAATAATTCTCTCTGGCTAATCACCAGGGACAATATCAGTATTTGTATCTGCCCCAGTCTTGAATGAATGAGCCAATGAGGAAATCAGGATGAGGTTCCTAGGGCATAGAAGGAATTGATGGTTTGACTCAGGGAAAGCTCTTTGACTCAGTGGAAATAGGGTACCCACTGACATCTACAGGCCAGAGATGCAGGAAGGATAAAAAGCACATGCATGGGTTATGGTTAAGCTGTTTTTACCTGAAATCATCACCAGAGGGAGTTTCTGCATTTGTGCCACTTGGGCTTCCATCATCACTGTCCCCTCCTCGTTGCTGTGCCAATCTGCAAGCACAAATGCAAAAGTGTTATCAATTATGGGCTCTAAATCAAGCAAAGTACTGGGGCCCTCGCAAGCAGGGTAAGGACAAGGAGTCAACTAAAAATGCTGCAAAGTCGAAGTGCAAGGGTCCTCCATTGCCTGTCCTTATGGCAGGGAAAACCCATAAAACAGTGGTGACAAGAGCCCCTTCTCTCTCCAGGCCACCTAAGGTGTGGAGGAAAGGCTAAATACCCAGCAGGTTCAAGGAAACGCCTCTAAAAAACCCCAGACTTTACAGGGCCAAGAAAGCCCCAGGAAAGTCAGACAGGAAGAGGGAAATGAGGCAGCAAGGGCAGAGGGAAATGAGGCAGCAAGGGCAGAGGAAAACCAGGGGGTGGGGGTGGGGTGTGTGGCAGAAATGGGGAAACGGGAGAGACGACAGAAAGGACAGGGGGTGGGAAATAACATTATTCAGCATGCAGGGCACTGCGCTAAACAAAGGGCAGCGGCCAGAGGAAGGGGCGGAGATGATACAGGGACAGATGGAGAGCAGAGGCTTGAGAGGGCCAGGCACAAAAAGTTCAGGATGGGGGCCGGGAAGAACGGCTTTGAGGGCTCTTCGGGCCAGAGACCTTGACTGGGAGAGTAGAAGATGGCGTTCGGGAGCGGCCCAGGGCAGGGGGTGGGGTGCAAAGCCAGGCAGCGGACCCGGGGCGGGGACGCAAGGGCGGGCGGGCAGGCTGGGCCGGGTGCCGGCACCTGCTTCCGCAGTAGCTGTAGAGACAGTAGTGGCTGCTGGGTGGCGGCTCGAGTCTCCGCTCCTCGGCGGCGCCACCCTCCTCGCTGCTTTCTAGTTCCTTTTCATCCCCATCCAGCGATTCCTGCAAGGAGGGGAGCATCGCGGTAGCCTCTGAGCGGCCCTGTGTTCCCGCCAAAGCGCTCCCCCTCTGCCGTACAGTCCTAGGTGGCCGGGCTCGTCCGACTCCCGGCCCTAGCACACTTGCGTTCCGCTGGTTTCCCGCGTTCTCGGAAGCGGGTTTGGAAAGGAAGGTTTTTCTCTCCGCAGGGGGTAGCGGCCGAAATGAGTTGGCCTTTGCTGAAAAGCTTTCACCATTTCTTTTAACTCGTTTTTCTCCTATATTCTTTGAGACGTCTAAGAGGCTTAGTATGTGATAAAGGTGGTACAACTAGCTAGCCACATGGAAAAGAATAAAGCTGCTCTCCTGCCTCCTTGCCCACGTGCAAACATACACCCCCCCCCCCCCACACACACACATAAACATAGACCGGTTTGACCAGAGTTAAGACTTTATAATGGAAAGGAAAAAAAGGTTAAAAGTACGAGAGAATTTTTAACACCTTTGGAGTTAAGGAGGTCTTTTTAAACATAACAAACCACTTAGAAGCCGGACAGAAGAAAATTAACAAGACTTGAGTACCTGAAAACCAAACAAAAGTTTAGAACACGAATGAAACCCAAAGTCAGAAGGCAAATGACAAACTGGAAAAAGGAAAAAAAAACATATTTAGGTTATTAAGTATGAAATGTCTGAATCCCTTAAGTACTAAGTTTGACAGTTCATATCTTTGACATTTCACCTTGACACTTCTTGTTTTATTTTTATTGTGAAGGTACATCCTCAGGCTTTCAAATGCACGGTTTGGCTTGTGATTATCTTTCAAAGTTTTTTGTTTTGTTTTGTTTTGTTTTCCTTTTTGAGACAGAGTCTCACTTTGTTGCCCGGGCTAGAGTGCTGTGGCGTCAAGCCTAGCTCACAGCAACCTCAAACTTCTGGGCTTAAGCAATCCTCCTGCCTCAGCCTCCCGAGTAGCTGGGACTACAGGCATGTGCCACCACGCCCAGCTAATTTTTTTCTATTTTTAGTTGTCTGGCTAATTTCTTTTTATTTTTAGTAGAGACGGGGGTCTCGCTATTGCTCAGGCTAGTGTCGAACCCCTGAGCTCCAGCGATCCTCCCGCCTCGGCCTCCCAGATTGCTGGGATTACAGGCGTGAGCCACCACGCCCAGCCTTCTTTGTTTTTCAGTTCGCATCAGCCTCTGTGTATCTAGGTCGCCAGCTAGTTTACAGAAGAAACCCCGAGGGATCAGCAAACCCAACCAGGGAGAGCACAGCTTAAACGGACAAGATGGCGGCTACCTCTCCGCAGCCGGGAGTCTCCACCCACTCAGGGCGGAGGTCTGCGTCATGTGACCCCCCCTTCTTGGCTCCGCCTTCCGACGCAGTGGCTGACGGGAGGCGGAGCAGCAAACGAGGCCGTCGGCCATTTTGTGCCTGTTTCTTGTGAGACGCGGTGGTAGCCGTTGGTTCGGCGAAGTGAGCGATTTTTCTCCTCGTTTTTCCTGCTTCTTTTCTCCTCCTTTTTCTTGGTCGGTAGAGCGCAGTTATGGGTCGCAAGAAGAAGAAGCAGCTGAAGCCGTGGTGCTGATATCCTTTGTCGGTTTGAAGTCGAGGCCGAGCTGAGGTGCCGGTAGATGGGCTCGGGACTCCGAGGCCTGGATTTGGCCTGTGGCGTGGAGCGTCCGATAAGGCCTCGGGGTGGGGGGCTTGGTGGCTGGGATCGGATTTGGGAAGGCTTCTCGGAAAATGGGGTCCCCAGGGCGGGAGGCTATGGCATTTGTGGGTTGTGTGACTGACTCTGTGACTTAGGAGGATGTTGTTTGGTACGAATTTTGACCCACTGGGAGGCGGCCTGGACCCCTCCACCGGGGACAGTGTCCCGTAAGGACTATTCAGCCACACTCCGTTGTATTGGTGACGATTCAACAAAGGGACTTTCTTCGACTGTAACGGGCTGATTGACTGAATCCATGGAGGTTTGAGGAAGAGCTTCCAGAATCTGTCACACTTTTTCTGTCTTTTTGGTCAACCCTGGATTCGCACCCCCCCTTTTTTTCATTTTGGGGGGTGGGGGAGAACTAGCTTCCGTGTCTCTCACCCAGAGGCGCCTTAATCTTCAGGAAGCGTTTTCACGGGGTGGAGTATTTTGTATCTATTTATTACCCAACTTTGTAGGACTAAAAATGGCCTATCTTACTAGAAAGGAAAACTCTTGTTAAAATGTGGAATCCTTTAATGCTTTTTCCGAAAGTGTTAATATTCTTTGTTAAAATTGATTTTATTTACTGTCTTGTACGTAAAACGGTTTTTTACAGAAATACATTTATTTGTAACGGTTAAAAAATAACTTAAAAGCAATTATGAATTTGGTAATGTGCTTTTAGTACAATCTGAGTATTGGTGTAAGAATTCTCAGCTTTATTGATTTAACTCCTGTGAATTCAAATACATTCCTTGGCAGCATAAATTCATAGGGAGCTGAAAACTTTATAGACTGTTAATTAGAAATTATGTGTCATTGTTCACCGTGTAATTAACCCTAGATTCTAAATGTTGGCAAATTCCTAATATTTCGATTGTTTTTATTTCCTACATATCCAGTGAAATAATTGTCTTGACAAGAACTTGGAGATTTCTTCACATTGAACCCTTTCCTGTTCTCTGTGCAATTTTACATGTTGACATTTAATGAGAAAAAAGTTAATTTCACATAACTCTGTTTTAAACATAGGAATTTGACAAAAGTTTATTGCCTATCACTGAGATACAAAGTACCATTTTGATTTTAGGTGTTTGTATATTTTAATGTTATCTCTGTTTTAGGATAGTGTCATTATTGTGCTGTATTTATGCCTTAACAATATTGATCAGGTATTGTAATAGAGATTTTGATGATGAGAAGATCCTTATACAGCACCAAAAAGCAAAGCATTTTAAATGCCATATTTGTCATAAGAAATTGTATACAGGACCTGGCTTAGCTATTCATTGCATGCAGGTAAGGATTTTTCTTCAGTATTTAGGTTTTGCCTGTTTGTAATTTGGAAACATGAAAACATAATCTTCACTTTCTCTTTGACAGCTGTATTTTGTTTGCTGCAGGAGATAAAATAGCCAGCATTTTGAAAACCGTATCTGTTCTATAGCCATCAAGAAGATAAACAAATTCAGTTTTTATTTTTAAAGAGAGTTTATATTTGTATTTATCTTTAGTGATAATATCTTTTTAGGTTAGATTGGTGAGTATTAGGTTGAAATCACAAAATATCTCCTCAGTACTTGGGGCAGAGAAAAAGGATCAGTGAATATAAATTTTGTGGGTGGTCTGCACGTAAGAATTATTACTTAATTAGCTGCCCTTACTGCCACTGAAGGATTTATTTTTCTTAATCTGTAGCTTTGGGATAGGCTTATTTCCACAGTTCATTCCATGGGCTTCTTTTGGAATGGCAGTAATTTATTTTTATTTTTATTTATTTATTTATTTTGAGACAGAGACTGGCTCTTTTGCCCGGGCTAGAGTGCTGTGGCATCAGCCTAGCTCACGGCAACCTCAAACTCCTGGGCTCCAGCAATCCTACTGCCTCAGCCTCCCAAGTAGCTGGGACTACAAGCATGTGCCACCATGCCCACCTAATTTTTTCTATATATATTTTTAGTTGTCCAGCTAATTTCTTTCTATTTTTAGTAGAGATGGGGTCTTGCTCTTGCTCAGGCTGGTGTTGAACTCCTGACCTTGAGCCATCCTCCCGCCTCGGCCTCCCAGAGTGCTAGGATTACAGGGGTGAGCCACTGTGCCCGGCCTTTTTTTTTTTTTTTTTTTTTTTTTTTTTTTTTGAGACACAGTCTCACTCTGTTGCCCAGGCATCAGCCTAGTTCAGAGCAACCTCAAACTCCCGGGCTCAAGCGATCCTCCTGCCTCAGCCTCCTGAGTAGCTGGCACTACAGGCATGCACCACCATGTCTGGCTAATTTTTTCTATTTTTAGTAGGGACAAGGTCTCGCTATTGCTCAGGGTGGTCTCAAACTTCTGAGTTCAAGCAATCCTCCTGTCTCGGGCTCCCAGAGTGCTAGGATAACAGGTGTGAGCCACTGTGCGTGGCCCAGGAATGGAAGGGTTGTATTTCATTTAATAATTTCTAGGTTTCTTGAGTCCTTTCACTAGTAGGTAGTGAGAACTTTGTAGCTTATGTTTTTATGTCTCACTCAACATTATTCTGTTTTTGCCAGTCCTAGAGTTGCCTGAATTTTTGCTACATTAGACCTTAGAGAAATGTGAGATGAGCAAATCCCTATTCATTGAAACGACTGTTGGTCGGAGACAGGGAAAGATAGCTTCTCCAAATTTAAGTTCACTCCAGTTACTTTACAGTAACAACAGTTTAATGTCCATTAAAAAAAATACCTGAGAGCCTGCTACGTGTTACACCCACAGCTGTGCACTGTGGTAGCCACTGGTTGCATGTGGCTATTTAAAATTAATTAAAATTAAGCTACTGAGGTGGTTCACGCCTGGAATACCAGTGACTCCGGAGGCTTGAGGCCAGGAGTTGGAGGCTGCAGTGAGCTATGATTGTGCCACTGCACCTTAGCCTGGGCGACAGTGAGATCTGATCTCTAAAAATAATAATAAAATAAAATTATGTAGAAATTTAAAAATTTAATTTTTCAGTTACATTATAGCCACATTTCCAGCGCTCTGTCTACTCAATGGATAGTGGGCAACTATTATATTGGATAATGCAATTACAGCACATTTTCGTTTATTACAAAAAATTTCTATGGATAACTCTATGTTAGAGATTTTTGGGCACTGTTTTAGGTACTCTACAGCATTGAATAAAACAATCTCTTCCATTGTGCTGTTTAGAATTATGTTGTAGGGGAAAATAACCTTTAAATATATTTAGTTTTTCATATGGCAGTAAGTGATAGAGAAAACTAAAACTATATAGGAGGAATAGGGAGGGCCACAGGATAGTTAGGAAAGGTCTGAATGAGAAGCTGACATCAGAGCAGAGATCTGAAAGGAAGTGAGGGAGAATGTCCAGGGAACAGCAAATGAAAGGCCCTCACACAAGGAGGATTCTCTAATACTGAAGGAAAGGAAAGGGGCAGCACTGTGCTCCTTTATATAGAAGGGCTTGCAGGCTATTACAGGCCTTATTTTTTATTTTTTTGAGACAGAGTCTTGCTTTGTTGCCCGGGCTAGAGTTAGTGCCTCGGCAGCCTAGCTCACAGCAACCTCAAACTCCTGGGCTCAAGCAATCCTCCTACCTCAGCCTCTCAAGTAGCTGGGCCTACAGGCATGTGCCACCATGCCTGGCTACTTTTTTCTGTATATATTTTTAGTTGTCCATATAATTTGTTTCAATTTTTTTTAGTAGAGATGGGGTCTCTCTGTTGCTCAGGCTGGTCTCGAACTCCTGAGCTCAAAGGATCCACCCTCCTTGGCCTCCCAGAGTGCTAGGATTACAGGCATGAGCCACCGTGCCCAGCCTATAGGCCATTTTCTTTAAACGAAATGAGGGGCTTGAATAGAGATCTTCTATGCTCTGATACACTTTCAAAGGATCATTCTGGCTGCAGGGATGGAAAGACTGCAGAGTGCAGTGAGACCAGTTAGGAAACTTGGAATATTCCAAGCAAGAGGTGGTGACAGAGACCAGAATTTGCTAATATACTAGATGTAGGGTATGAGAAAAAGGCATTAAGGATTATCTCAAGATGTTTGGTCTGAGCAATGTGAAAAAAGACTTACTATATACTGAGATGCAGAAAGCTGCAGGAAGAATAGACTTAGGGATGAGGACAAGGTAGTTTTGTAGTATAGGTTTGTTAATTTTGAGGTTTATTTAATATCCAGATGGAGATGTTACACAAGCAGGTTGATGTTCATGTCTGGAGTTCAGAGAAGTTGGAGCTAGAAATAGAAAGTTGGGAGGGCTGAGCTGCTTATAATCCCAGCACTTTGGGAGGCCAAGGCAGGAGGATTGCTTGAGGCCAGGAAATCGAAACCAGCCTGGGTAACAGCGAGACCCCATATCTACAAAAAAATTTAAAAAAGAAATCTGGGAGGATATAGTATAAAGGCGGCTAGTTTAAACCGTGATACTAGATGTCTTTTCCTAGGGAGTATAGTGTGAATAGAGAAGAGGTGCAAGGGCTCTCCTGCTCTGATCCACTCCCCATATTTAGAGGTCAGGAGATTAATAGGAACCATCCAAGGAGATTGACTGGAAAACCAAGAGTAGTGTCTTGGAAGCCAATGAAGTGTTTTAAGGAGTGAGTTATTTAAGTCAGTTGCTGGTGGTTGGTTAAGTAAGAGGTGTGAGATTGGATTAATTGAAGTGGAGGTCATTGGTCACTAGACAAGATTGGGTTCCAAGGGTAATGAGGGGGAAGCTTGATTAGAGTGTTTTGAAGAGAAAATGGGAGAGGAAGTGGAGGCACCCTTTTGAGGAGTTGTACCATAGAGAAGAGCAGAGAAATTGAGCAGATACTGAAAGTTTAGTTCAGATACCGTTAGTAACATTTTTAAATTGATTAAGTGCTTATTCTCATAGCAACCTGTAAGATAGGCTTGGCAGTTAAATTATACCAGTTTTATAGATAATAAACCCTAGGACATTAGTAAATTAGATTGTTCACAGCAGTTTCTCACCAATGCTTGCTCCTGTCTTTTCAACCAAGACCATATGTCCTTGAAGAACACATGAGTTGTTTTATCTGCATTTATGAAGGATAGCAATATGTTTCCAAAAAAAATGCTTAGGAAACAGGATGCTGAAGTCACTTGTTGAGTATTTTATCTATGGATTTTTTTTTTCTTTAATTTAAAGAGGCAGGGTCTTGCTCTGTATCCTAAGCTGGGGTGCAGTACAGCCTTGAACCCCTGGGCTCAAGTGATCCTCCTGCCTCAGCCTCCCTAGTAGCTGGGACCACAGGCATGTGCCACCATGCCTGGCTAATTTTTTCTGTATATATTTTTAGTTGTCCATATAATTTCTTTCTATTTTTTTAGTAGAGACGGGGTCTCGCTCTTGTTCAGGCTGGTTTCGAACTCCTCAGTTCAAAGGATCCACCGGCCTCGGCCTCCCAGAGTGCTAGGATTACAGGCATGAGCACCGCGCCCGGCCTGCATTTCTGATATGCTTACAGGTGATGGTGATAGTCTAGGCAAAATATTTGACATCCACTAGCCTAAGTTTAGTGGCTTTTGCTGAAGAAACCACGACTGGCAAAGATATTACTATATTGGCCAAAGGTATCCAGGTTTGAGGATTAGAAAGATTTGATCTAGCAAAACCATACTGAAAGAAAAGTCCTAAAATCCCAGTGTATTACAATAAACATCTTGAAGTGCCTCAAATATCTCATTAGTTATGGGTGATGCGAATTGTGAATGTAACTTTTCTAGTTTGTAACAGCAGGTATGTGTCAAGGTCTGTTCTTGGAAAATTTACTATATTCTGATGCTTAATGTAAGACTGTTTCATAAGCTTTTTTTTTTTTTTTTTTTTTTTTTAGACAGAGTCTAACTTTTTTGCCCAGGCTAGAGTGAGTGCCGTGGCGTCAGCCTAGCTCACAGCAACCTCAAACTCCTGGGCTCAGGCAGTCCTTCTGCCTCAGCCTCCCAAGTAGCTGGGACTACAGGCATGTGCCACCATGCCTGGCTAATTTTTTTCTATATATATTTTTTTAGCTGTCCATATAATTTCTTTCTATTTTTAGTAGAGATGGGGTCTCGCTCTTGCTTAGGCTGGTGTTTCATAATCTTAATTCAGACTTGAAACATCTCTGGTTTGGATAGAACTACTAGTTATTGCTAATAATACAAGCACTGGAGATGATATGGTAAACTTGAAAGAATACTTACTGAGCCCTTACTGTGTGTTGGACATCCTGCCATGTGCTTTTGTAGTCACTGTTTTATTTAATTCTAAAAACTGTAGATGTTCTCTAGTATGTAGGTGAAGTGAAGAGAGAGTGAAATATAGAGAGGTCCAGTGACTTGCTCAGTGTCACAAATCTAGTAAATGGCAAAACTGGGAAGTGAATCCAGACAGTTCCACTATGGAACCATTTATTCTTTACCATTACGCTAAATCGTTTTTGAGTAATCTGAAATTATTCTTACAAAGACTTTTATGAGGCATTTTTGTCTATCTTATCTAATGGAAGTTGGGGTTTTTTTGGGGGGTGGGTTAGGTGCATAAAGAGACAATAGATGCTGTACCAAATGCAATACCTGGGAGAACAGACATAGAGTTGGAAATATATGGTATGGAAGGTATTCCAGAAAAAGACATGGATGAAAGACGACGACTTCTTGAACAGAAAACACAAGGTAAATATTAAGATGTATTCTTTTTTCAGACTCACTTCAATGAGCATTACTATTTTCAACTGTAAATTTAATGGTGGATGATAGAGGTTTTCAAAAGTCTCAATTTTTTATTTTTATTAAGAGACAGGGTCTCACTCAAGTTGGAGTGCAGTGGCCAGATCATAGGTTACTGTAACCTCGAATTCCTGGGCTTGAGTGAACAGCTGAGTAGCTAAGAGTACAGGCATGTACCACCACACTTGCCTAATTTTTGTTATGAAAAAATTTTTGTAGAGAGGGGTTCTCACTGTTGCCCATGCTGATCTTGAACACCTTGCCTCAGAGTGATCCTCCTGCCTCAGCATTGAAAAGTACTGGCTTTGCAGGTGTGAGCCACTGTGCCTGGCCCAGAATTATTAATTTTGAGTTCTGTTTTTTTTTTCTTTGTTTTATATTTGAAGTTATATACTTGGTTTGCATATATGCAATACCATTTGGATCTTTCCAAACATTTTATATTTTTATTCATAATTGAATCCAAGTGGAATTAGCAAGTGTCGAGGCCTACGAAAGTGAAAACTATGTATTGCTTCTTTTGATTTGTGTAATCACTAATTATAGTTTGTTTTGTTTTGTTTTTTAGTGCTGTTGTTTGGCTTGGAATTTAATGCTATATAATATCCAGATGGTAGAAGCTGTCATTAATTACCTAGAAAATTTTTTTTGTGTTGAAAAGCTTTATGGAGGTCATAGTTTACCTTTTGGGGTGTAATAGAGAGCTACTTTTAAAATTAAAAAAAAACTGACTTAGGATAATCATTTTACCTTTTAAGGGATAGGGAAAGGGTATTAACTCTTGCTTAATATAGAGTGAAAACATTTGAAGAGTAGGGAACATTGATTTTTTTAGAAGAAAAATCAGTGAACTAACTGCACTGAAATATGTGTCTTTTTGTTTTATTTTGTTTTTGAGACAGCCTTGCTCTGTCTTCTGGGCTAGAGTGCAGTGGCATC
Organism: Varecia variegata; assembly: GCA_028533085.1. Lineage (NCBI taxonomy): Eukaryota > Metazoa > Chordata > Mammalia > Primates > Lemuridae > Varecia > Varecia variegata. The sequence continues at coordinate 115,423,761 of CM052441.1, forward strand.
ATCATAGCTCACTGTAACCTCAAAACTCCTGGGCTTGAGCAATTCTCCTGCCTCAGCCTCTCCCAAGTAGCTGGGACTACAAGCATGTACCATCATGCCTGGCTGATCTTTCTACTTCTTGTAGAGATGAGGGTCTCACTCGCTATTGCTCAGGGTGGTCTGGAGAGATCCTCTCATCTTGGCTTCCCAAAGTACTGGGATTACAGATGTGAACCACCACTCCTGGCCCTGAAATATATATATTTTTAATGTTCATGTCCTGAAATTTTTTAGTTTTTCTTTTTTTACTTTATGAAAAAAATTAATTAAGACTTTGTTTAGCAGAAAGTCAAAAAAAGAAGCAACAAGATGATTCTGATGAATATGATGATGATGACTCTGCAGCCTCAACTTCATTTCAACCACAGCCCGTGCAACCTCAGCAAGGTTATATCCCTCCAATGGCTCAGCCAGGACTGCCACCAGTTCCAGGAGCACCAGGAATGCCTCCAGGTAGCACATAAGGTTTCTTAAAATTCTTAGGACTTTATTGATACTATATTGAAATAGTACTTTCTTCCTCTCTTTAATATTGTGTTTTTTTGTGTGTGTGTGGAAATTCTTACTTGTAGGCATACCTCCATTAATGCCAGGTGTTCCTCCTCTGATGCCAGGAATGCCACCAGTTATGCCAGGCATGCCACCTGGGTAAGAAAACTCCTAATTGCCTTGTGGGCTTGTGCCTAGTAATGATTCTTTTCACTTTGGGTGTTATGTGAGTTAAATGTTACTTTGTATTTTTTGCTTCTAGAAGGTATGGGCTCTATAAATCGTAAACTTATCTAATAAAGGGGTCAATCAATAAATTTAAGGAATATAAATTTGCCTCTGAAGAGAGTAGATTTTTGGGTTTTAGGGTATATGTAGACAGCCATCTGCTTCACTTGCATTTGCTGTGATTAAAGTAGTTGGTTGTAGATTTGAGTTTCTGAGATTCCAAACTATCCGTGACACTTTGTAGTTGTGACAAGAAGCAAACTCTGTAAATGATTTATTTGTCAAAGCATCAAAACTAAAATGAATATGAGGTGCTCGTGCCCATCACTTTTACTTAAATATTGTTGGATGTGAGAGGTATACAATACACTTTCCCACTGTATTTTGAAAATCACAGTTAGATTTTGATTTTGTCATACATTTTCACAGATTGCATCATCAGAGAAAATACACCCAGTCATTTTGCGGTGAAAACATGTAAGCATCTCATTCATAATGTAATTCAGGAGGTATAATCATAATGTCATTTTTTTGTGTGTGTTTAATGGTATCTAGTCAGTTGACTTCAGAAATTTTCTAAACTTCCTCACTAAAACGTCTAAAATTTGCAAGCTGAATGACACAGATCTCTTAAAGGAGGGAAATAAAACATCTGTGAGGAAATAGTAATAGACCCATATAAATAAGGTATATTCTAAGTGTGCAGCTATTTTCCCCAAACTGTTAAAAGTAATGGGATCTGGTAATAAATGTTAGTATTTAAGAAAGAGTGTATATTCTTCTGCCAGATTACATGCTATTGGGAAATTAATCAGATAAAAGGTCTAAGTCAAGAGTTGACAAACTTATTTTTAAGTGATTTGGACACTGATATTTGAAGGTGAGCTCTTAGGGGTAGGAAAATAATTATGGGTTAGGGTTTTAAGTCATTGTTTAGTATTAGGTAGCTATCGTAAATAGAAATTATTCAATTTTGAGTTTACTTGACTGTCTTTAATTTTGGTAGTAGTTTTTCCTTGTTCTTCAAAAAAATCTTATTCCACAGAGTACGTTCAATATTTTCCTTTTGAAAAATCTGACAACTCTAAATCGAGATTTCTTTTTTATATTCTGTGTGGATATTTTCCAAGTTGAACAAAAGGTGACTGCTTTCTTGTACATGTTAAGGAGAGTATATTTTTTCTTGATGACTTTAAATGTTTTGTCAACAAAGACAAATTTTAAAAAAATTTTTACTTTTTAATTTTTTCTTTGCCTTTACTGGTGAACCCCAAGAGTTTGCTGGGGTTTAGAGGATTTATTTTGATAGGATTATTATAGTGTGTTGTGTGTTCTTTCAGCTTGATTGGTTTCAATATTAGAGGTCAAATTCAAGTCTTCTATCTAGTGTTGCTTCAGTCTTTAGCCAAAATATTTTCTAATGGTTTATACTGTTAATTAACTTCAGTTTCTTGAACTTTGCTTTCTAATAGAATGATGCCAATGGGTGGGATGATGCCACCTGGACCAGGAATACCACCTCTGATGCCTGGTATGCCACCAGGTATGACATGTTAGGAGTTTCCTTTTTAATATGACTGGCAGGCTTTATTCCTAAGATTTTTAGACAATAGATTTGTGGACATTGGTGCAATATAATTTTTAAATTTCTATAGGTTGTAAGTTTTTTCTGAAATTAATGTGAGAAGTGTTATGGTGGACCTTTTTTGAGGTTTGAAATAGTAAACATAATAGGCTTCAAAGCAGCCAAAATGAGTAACAGAGCCTATACACTGAAGCCCATATACTTAATAGTGCTTGTATTTGTTAGGAATATTTTAAACAATATAGAATATTTTAGCAAATAGAGAAACCTAATAAGCTATGCATTTTATTATCTCAGTGGAAACAAAAGCAGTAGATTCAATGACTCAATGATACCAAGAACCCTGCTATTTTGACTTTTTACTTCGCTAACCTTAGCTTTTCTAAGCTAAGATTATCTATATATAGAATAATAATTGATGATCATTTGATAATGTGGAATGAAATTTTATGTTGAGGAAGTTTCAAGAAAGCACTGGTGATGCATTTCAGGAAAATTTGTTTAAAAGTGTTTATAGGAATAACTTCAGAATTTTTATGGATCATTTGATTCATCAAAGTTTTTACTATAATTCGCGTTAGTGTACAGGGAACAGTTATACTTTGATAGATGATTAAAATAATTCTCTTATTTCAAGAATTTGGAAAATCAGTAATATCAGTAAGCTTAATTACTGTTTCGCTCTATTCAGGGTCTAGTGGTGTCTTCTACTTAGTAAAATTCTGAAGCAGTACAAAGGAAGGGAAAATTTTTGAGACAAGGTTGTTGCAGGGGAAAATGACTAAGTTCCTTGGACTTCATTGAGTTGTTTGGCAGTCAGTTGTTAATAATTTTGTAGTATAGAAGCATTTTTTTATGAACTAAATGTTTCAGTGACTGAGTCCCCCAAACATTTTTTCCTTGCAGGTATGCCTCCCCCCGTTCCACGTCCTGGAATCCCTCCAATGACCCAAGCACAGGCTGTTTCAGCACCAGGTATTCTTAATAGACCACCTGCACCAACAGCAACAGTACCTGCGCCACAGCCTCCAGTTACCAAGCCTCTTTTCCCCAGTGCTGGACAGGTAAGGTGAAATTCCTGAAAAGGAATAATTATATGTAAAGGTAAAGTGTAGTTGTTTACAGAAGTCTTTGAAATTGTCATAGGTCAGTTATTTTGTTCACGATATTTTTAAATGGTGGCTTATTCTCTTCCATGTTTACACACTGATTTTTCTCTACTAATAAAAGGTTTAATGGAGCCAGAGATAGAATATTACTTTCTCATAGCTGTGGATTCTACTTTTTCATAGATTTAGTTAGAAATGAAAGTCTAGTTTTTGAAGCATTTAGAGGTCCTTCTTTACCTATTAAACTATGAGTGGAATGAGACCAAGGCTAAAGTTGAAAGTCCTTAGGACTTTAGCAGATCATTTGTTGGGCTCTTCCTCTAGTTTAGAACAGTGAACTACAGTGCTGCACTGTTGCTAGAAGGGAATGATTTAATAGCTTTTGACCACGTCCACACTTTTATTTCCTACTGGTCTTGTCTTTTTTCAAAACTTTTTCTAAAACCTGAGTGAATGATGCTTCTGTTATATATAGTATGCACATAAATGGTTAAAACCTTTGCTTTTTTTTTTCAGTTTCATTCAGAATTAAGCAGATTCAGATTTATTCATTCAGTATTAAGATTGGGATGTATATTCATTATTTTTCTTTTTTTGATTATCCCTTAGATGTTTTCTTTTTTTTAAGTTTTTTTATTTGTGGGTGCCAAATTAAAAGCATACCTTTATATACCCTTTAAGCACATTAAGTTATGCTTTTATAGTAGATGGGGATTTTGTTTATTGAGAGATGTAAAACTTTGGTCAAAAATATTTTGTAGAGAATCATTGATAAAGAATTGGATTGGAGTGTCAGTGTTTACGCATCCTTTATTCTCAGTTTAAGGTATCATTCTTGTAATATCACACTGCAAAACATTAGTTTTAGAAAAGAAAGTGTGGTTAACTATTAGCTAGGCTTATTGATGTAGAATTGGAAAAAAATTTTTTGAGGCTCATTCTTTCATTTTGTTTATTGTAAATGCATTAACTGCCTGCCTCTTTAAATAAATGACATTCGATTGCATTAAATTTTGCATTTGCAAAAATGCAATCTATACTAAAAAGTCTACCACATGGCTTATATTCACCCATTTGTTTGGAGACTTTTCATTGTTTCCTTTCTTTTATGCTACAGATGGGGACACCTGTAACAAGCTCAAGTACAGCTTCATCCAATTCAGAAAGTCTGTCTGCATCTTCTAAAGCTCTGTTTCCTAGCACAGCACAAGTACGCAGGAAGTTGCAGTTTAAAATTGTTAAAATGGCTTTATAACTTAACCCTTTGGACCCTACTTAAAAACTAAATTTTTGTCCAAAAATATACTATACTATGTTTAATTTTCTTAAAGTAAAATTAATGGTATATAAGTCAAATGGTATTTGAAAATTTGAATTCATACTAACAACAAAAAGTACCCTTAACTCTTGTGGTTCTAAAGGGTTAAAAGCATGTAAGCAGTAAATGCATTATAGTGGCCAATGGTTAGCCTGATGCATGATTAAGCTATTTTGATTTATGCTGTTTAATGCATCACATTTAATGTAAGAAAATTTAGTGTTCTGCATTTGGTTCTAAAGTTGGCCTAGTCTACTTGTTTTAGATATGTTTGATGTTATGAAAAGTAACACATTTGTTAGTGGTAACTTTTTACTGAAAAGATCCTGCTAAATCAACGCTTTCCTCCATGATAATTATCCAGCCATTATTAATTCAACGGGGATTATATTAATATAGAAATACTTTTAAAGGACATGTCTATGATGTGTCACCATTTTTATGTAATAATTGTTCATGCTATATTTAGTAACTGGGGCTTATCTAAACTCATATCCTGTAGGGTTTTTTGTTGTTTAGGATACTTGATAGATTAATTACTTTAAACAACTAATTTAGAACAATAAAAATAGAACACATGCTCTGCTGTTATTACACTGTATTTTAGCAATTTGGAATAAATACAAAGCATTGTAAATTTAACTTTTGGTGAGGAGGTAGAAGACATCTGAGAAGTTACATATACAGTCTTATTTCTCATTTCCACTATGGTGTTTTGGACTGGACATGACTTTAACCTAGCATCTTTTGATATTCTTATGGGTTATCTTGAATTTTGTGGAGTGTTTTATATTAACTTTGTTTTAATTTCATTCAAAGTTTGATCCTTTATTTAATGTTGGTGTCTTGTTTTTAAGTTAAACTGTTCATAGATAACATGCATAATTTGGGGTTTTGAAGTTTCATTGATGAAGGATTGTATTTTTCAGGCTCAGGCAGCTGTCCAAGGACCTGTTGGTACAGATTTCAAGCCTTTAAATAGTACCCCTGCAACAACTACAGAACCCCCAAAGCCTACATTCCCTGCTTACACGCAGTCTACAGCTTCAACCACTAGTACAACAAATAGTACTGCAGCTAAACCAGCAACTTCAATAACAAGTAAGCCTGCTACACTTACGACAACCAGTGCAACCAGTAAGTTGATCCATCCAGATGAGGATATATCACTGGTAAGTTGTTTTCAGTTTTTTACTAGCAGCATTTGAGTTGAAACTGTTGAAGCAGATTTGTCCCTTTGAAAGTGTTAATTTGTACTCAGATGGTCTATGATATGATTTAATGCTAAGTGGTTTTTACCATTTTGATTTAATTTTAAGAAACCACAAAATACTTAAAAGTGGATGGATATTGCATGTTTTGGTCTTAGATGCTTTCCCTCTCCTTCCTCCAGACTGTTTCTAAAAGAAGACAGTAAGTTGGGTTCTTACTCTCTTAAAAATCCTTTTAGTTAGACATAAATTTGCATATTTTAATTGAAGAAACTTTGTGAGGTAGAATCCTGCAGTTCCCTTGAAGCCCATATAAAGGAATTAATTTTGTTATAAAGTTAATATTTAGGATTTTGGTAATAATACTTTACTAGTTTCTTGCCTAAGCAACTTATAATTCCTAGAAAGTTGGTTAGCCATGCTTGGACTATAAAAATAGGTGAAATTTTTTTTTTTAAGGCATTGAGATTTTATATAAGTGGTACTGATTTGTGGGATAAATAATTACTTGGGGAGTAAGGGTAAATATTTAAAAATTGCTTGTGACTCTAAAAATAAAGATTTTAGATGCATGCCTTTATGCTTCTTGAACTTTATTGCATTTAGTCATTTAACATTGTGCTTATTTTTATTCCCAGGAAGAGAGAAGGGCACAGTTACCTAAATATCAACGTAATCTTCCTCGACCAGGACAGGCCCCCATTGGTAATCCACCAGTTGGACCAATTGGAGGTATGATGCCACCACAGCCAGGCATCCCACAGCAACAAGGAATGAGACCCCCAATGCCACCTCATGGTATTTTTCTTTTTATGTTTATTATATTTAGTGGATTTTCTGAGTATACACATAGAATGTTAAATTTATCTGCAAAATGCATTTTTGCATTTAAAAGTACAATGTATAGACCAACTCAATCTCTTTTTGTGTTTTAAATGTGTTTTTTTAGGTCAGTATGGTGGTCATCATCAAGGCATGCCAGGTTATCTTCCTGGTGCTATGCCGCCATATGGGCAGGGACCGCCAATGGTGCCCCCTTACCAAGGTGGGCCTCCTCGACCTCCGATGGGAATGAGACCTCCTGTAATGTCGCAAGGTGGCCGCTACTGATCTTACTTCATCCAGTCTAATAGGTTTGGAGATTAAACCTTTTCTCAACTTGTGCTGTTTATATAGCCAAGCTTCCGTCAATAAGGCTTCATTGTGACTTTAACAAACATTATCTTCCCACATACCAGGAACTATTGGACATTTATTTTACATGGGAAAAATTATTTGGAATAATAAAAGCAGGAGCTTTTCCTGAAGTTGCAATTTATACTGTATGGCTTCTTTTTCATGTTTCATCTAGGTTTTTAGAAGTGAAGTATAGTAAATTTGGTTCGTTAAATTGTGAAGGCGCTGGAATTACATGAACATACCACCTTAATAAAGGCAAGTTCTGTAAGCTTACATTGCTATTTGTAAAGTTATGCCTTCACAGCATTTCAGATGCTGTTGGACTTCATGTCCCCAACGTAGCTTGGTGAGGGCTGTAACTGTTTCCAAGTACCTGTACATTGGAAGTCTGAATGTGTAACAATATTTAATGTATTTAGAGTTCCTCATGTTGCAGGGTTTAAGAAATCTGACCCACCAAGGTCATGTGACTTTTCTGTACTGTTAAACTTCATTGTAATAAAATGAGAGAAAAATTTATGCCTTTTTATTCATAACCCAGCTGTGGACCACTGCCCAAAAGGTTTGTACAGATGCATGCCATAGTAGATGTCCACATAATAAAATTCATAGTTACCAATGCAGTTTTGATATATCATTGGATTCTGTCTTTGAGTTGTAGGTTATTCCTTCCTTACCTGCATATTTTAAACTGAACAGTATATATAGAATTGTATGTTAATGCTTCCGTTAACAAAAGCTTAGCTACGTATGAGTCTTACATAATATAGGTATGGAATCTTTTCATTATTTCACCTTTCACACCTCTTTGGTGTCAGTACATGTCAGATGTCATAGATATTTAATATGTAAATCTTAATACCTTTTCTTTCCTGCTTAGATGTTTAGAGCCTAGTGCCAGACCCCCATTCATTTCCTTTTGATTATTTTTGTGACTTCAGTACTGCATGGACCTCAGAAGCTTTTCAGGTGCAAACTTCTAGAAGCTTAGGTGCATGCAGTAATAGCTTCTTGTGCTGTTAATGTGTTGGTATATTATTATTCTAAGTGTAATGCTGAGAATCTAAATGTGCCTCTGTTAGGATGGTTAACAGAAGGATTGCAAATTTAACTTTATGTTCCTGGAAGATTACATTTTTCATTTGATTATATATTGAGTACCTTCTGTTATTAAGCCTCTGGCTTTACTGTTCAGCTTTTCATCCTTGGAAATTTTGAATGTTACTGTGTTCTTACAGAGAACTTACCTGTAGAGATGACTGCTATTCAGTATATTGTGTTACAAGTTACAATAGTAGCTCTTGACCTTTTGGCGAGTTTTTCTGATCTTTACTTTTGCAAGTTATGATTAAATACCAAATAACCTACACAAAATAATTGTTGATATAATGCACTCAATTTGAAGTTTCTCAGTATAAAGTTAAGTCTTCTAACAAAGTGGTAACATTTTATAACTTATGTGAAGGTATAGATAAAAGATGTGAACTCTGAAGTTGTAAGGAAAAAAGGACTTTAAATTTGAAGGAAGATGTATTGAAAAATGTTTTAACCATCACGAAAGAGTCTGTATTGAAGTGACAAGTAAAAGTCATTCCTTGAAACAAAACATGGCAAGTATTATAAAGCTGAATGCTATTTTTTTTTTTTTTTTTTTGAGACAGAGTCTCGCTTTGTTGCCCGGGCTAGAGTGAGTGCTGTGGTGTCAGCCTAGCTCACAGCAACCTCAAACTCCTGGGCTTAAGCGATCCTACTGCCTCAGCCTCCCGAGTAGCTGGGACTACAGGCATGTGCCACCATGCCCGGCTAATTTTTTTTTTCTATATATATTTTTTTAGTTGGCCGGATAATTTCTTTCTAATTTTTAGTAGAGATGGGGTCTCGCTCTTGCTCAGGCTGGTCTCAAACTCCTGAGCTCAAACAATCTGCCCGCCTCGGCCTCCCAAGTGCTAGGATTACAGGCGTGAGCCACCGTGCCCGGCCAGTTGAATGCTATTTTAAATCTGATATTTTGCTCCAATGATTTTTTAGTTCCTGTGCTGTGGTACCATAGAGGTGCAAAAAATTCCATAGTTTAAAAAGAAAACATATATCATCAAGAATGCATTTCTTCTGTCAGCAGCTGAGTCCCACACCACTTCCCCAACTGAATGCCTGCCTACCTAAATGGTTTTGGAATTAATATATGCCTAGATTTGGCAGCACATTCATTATCCTGCCAAAGAAAAACCTGTGTTGAAAATCTTTAAGATAAAAATGGCATGATTAAATTTGGAATGATTTAAATAGGAGATGCTTTCACAAACCAAATGTCTCTTAAGAATTTCATGCCCAGGCTTACCAACAAACTGGCAGGGGATTAGTAGACCTGTTTCAAAAGTTATGCAAAACTCTGTTTGCGTTTTATGCAAAGAGGGCTGATACTTTATAGCAAGGTTTTTTGCTCTCAGATATGAAGGGAGAAAATATAACTTAGAAATAAGTGGTAGAGCTCTGATTTAAAATTAATTGCAAGGGTTATTTATGCATTGGCACTTATTAAAATAAGTGCATGAGTCCTTTATAGCTATGTGGCTCAGAGGTGGTGCCCATTTAATATACTTAATGTGTAATTTTTGCATGTATCCAAGAATAATTAAGCTTCTAGAAAATACCTTTTACCTAAATGCTTCTGGGGTCCATAGTGTGGTTGGATCATGGTGGAAGAAAATATGTTGAAATAATTAACTCTTACTTTGACTTAAGCTTCTTTAAGTAATAGATGGAGTTGAGTCAAAGTGAACTCAATTGCCCTCACAGAAGACATTTGGGACTTGATATATTCAGGCAGGCATTATGAGTGCTATATAATTAAGGAAGTGGTAAGATAAATAGGGGTGGCAGTTTTGGGTCTAGCTTGTATCTACCTTTTTTAGAAAAACAAAACCATTTTGTCTGGCACTAGTTTCTATTGTGTAAGTTTTACTACTGTATGACAGTAATAAGAGCAGCAGATGAGGGACCAACATTTGAGTGGTTGGTGGAATTATTTTATTTGAATACTTAATCTCTCACACATTTGCCATTAGGTATGGGGAAAATACTCTTAGTGTACTCTTATTCCACTGATCAAGTTATATGTTCCACGTAAACTCAGCTTAATTAAACTTAGTTATTCTGGGGGGGCACCCCCAACAAAAATACGTATGGGCTCGGAATGGAATTGTAGTGGACTATAGTTAAACAAAAAAGAGCTACTCTTTTTCTGTTGCTTGCTTGATCATTGGGATTTTTTTTTAAAAAAATTTAATGCATGTCTTTTAAATTAATTGGGTAATGTTTTTCTAAAATTAAAATTTTCTTCTTCCTATAGCCCTGCCATAGGACAGGCTGAGGCTGAGTCTCAGTGTTGCCCTGTTCAGTCTGAGGCAAGTGGGATTTATTTTATTCCTTATAGGGGCTTTCACAGCTTTATAGCTGTTGGATATTTATGTCCCCAAACTTGCAGCAAGTTTGGTGAAGGCCCCTAAATTTAATTAAACTTAGGATTTTTATACTCTTTTGGCAGAGAAGGCTCTATATTAATATTCACGTTTGACTGTGGTGTTAACAAAAAGTATCTCATGTAGTTTTATATAATTTGTTTTGTGTTATATGATAATCATCAGCTAAAGCTTGTATTACTATACTGAACTAAAGTAAATTTATAAAATTTGCCCTTCTTGATTTGGAGGCATGAATTGTTTTATTCAAGTTTTCCGCTTTCACTTCTAGGAAAATCTTACTGGTTATTTTCTCCTCAAACTATTCAATTTAACCTTAAGGATACATGTAATCATTGGAAATGCCACTGGATACCTAAAATCTGCATTCTTATTCCCAAACTTAAGCATCGAATGTTAAGGTTGAAAGGTTATCTGGAAATGCTTGTGATTTTTAATGTGAAAAAACCTCACCACATTAGAGCAAATGTTAATGTAGAGCCCTGTGAAGAATGGGAAGGTGGTGTGTATGTGTGTGCTTGTGTGTATGCGTGGATATATATATGTGTATATATATACACCACACAGTTGATATAATAAGAGTTCGAGTATTACAGACCTGTCCGGCATGGATAGATGACTGATTTTTAGGTAGCCATACTGAAATTGGATCATGTGGTAAAGTTATTAGTATGTTAAACTATGGTTTTAGAATAATTATTTTGAGGTTCATTTTCAGCCTTACTTAACGGTGTTTTATGCACACGTGAAAAGTATCCACATTTGTTTCCAACTAAAATTTACCCTTATTTGGTGAGAACAGTCGTATGTGTGTTTGTTGTAGAGGATAAAAGAGGGAATTGGAAAAGAGGCCAAAAACATAAACCTCAGTTACCTTTGTTCTGTGTATTTGAGCCACCCTTCCATCCAGAGAGCATTTTCCTCTTGAACAGTAACAATTAACATATAATAAAACCCGGAATTGTTTCTGTGTGATTTTTCCTTCTTGGAAGCATAAAGAAAACCTATGCATTAAATGAATTCCAGATTTTGATTTGCGTAATTAGAACATAATGCTTTTTACTATGATTGAAATACAGAAAAGGGTTTTGATATTTAAAATATTGTGTTTTGTATTGGTATTTTATTTTTTAGAGGCAGGGTCTCCCAGGATGGATGGCCTTGAACTCCTGGGCACAAGCAATCCTACTGTCTCAGCCTCTGAGTAGTTGAGATTATAGGCCAGTGCCACTGTGCCCTGCAAATATTTTTAAAATTTTTGTTGTTTCCATGACAACATTCCATTGGAATATTTTATAACCTCAGCACACATTGTAAGACTCCATAATTGGAGATCAGTTTTCTTTTGTACCCATCATTCCCCTATATAGTGAAATCTCTTTAACGTGCTTCTCCTAATTCTAATGGTGATAATTGAAATAGGCTCGTACCAGCTTGAGTACTGGGATTGGGAAGGATTTACTAATGGTGGCATAATTCACTGCAGAGGATACAGATAACTAAGATGTAGTTCCTTTGATATCTTCGTAGTTCTGTGACTCTTTCAAATAAGATTTTGGAAATTACGTCCACTGGTAAAACATGGTAAATGAAAGAAAATATTGAAGTCATTACTGAGAAAATTTTGTGTAAGCTGTTGAAAGTAGACATGTATAACACTTGGTTAGGGGATAAAGAAATATTGAACATGCACCCTAAAATTTTTATAAGCCAGGTATGTCTTTTTAATAAAAGGTGGTACTTACCCACCTAATACTGAATAACTTTTGCATATTATTCCAAAATGAAACTCGATTTCTCTTATTGTAACTTCTATGGAAATGTCCTCTAAGAGGAGGGATTGATTCAGTTATAAGACTGTTGACCATAGGGCAGATTTTTATAAGTAAACATTCACCTAATTCCATTTCTGCTATCTGTCGCATGACAGTGAAGTTTACTCCTTTTTTTGACCCTTCTTTCTCAGTATTTTGTTTTTCTTTCATCTGAATCATTTAATCTTTTGTTTTTATAGCAAAGAAATCATCTGACTTTTCTGTGTGATGTTTCTTGGCAAAATGAGAAGCACTTTTCTTTAATGATGTTGTGTATAGTGTCGTGAATATTCATAATTTTGTAATTAGTGCTGAAATTTTGAAACTATATTAAGTTCCTAGGCATGCTCTCGGGCATCCCTATTATGGATCTAATTCAAGCCAATAACATAGAGCATATGGGGAAACCGAGACTTCAGTTTGAGCTTCCTAATAACATTAAATATATCCAACTTTTCCAAGTGGCATTTAAAAAATATACAGTAAGGCTCAAAAGAGAATTGCTGTTAATAAACATTATCCTAGCTCTGGTCTCTGTACATTCTTAAATAATATTATAGTCTTAAAAGGAAAAGCTTTTCATTTTCTTCCCAACTCTGGAAAAATAATGTTTGAAACTAAATTACTTTGAAAAATTTGGACCATCTCATTAAATCTGTTAATTAATGCCATGTATTCTCAGGGGAAAATGTTTTACTAAGCAGAATGCAGAAGTCATACAAAGGCAGAAATTTGCAGCCCAAAGGAGGTCTTTAGTGACACTAATTTGAACTATTTCTATTTGAAGTAAATTGAACACTGTATTATAAATCAAGAGTGGCTCCTTAGTGGAAACTTTGATGGATAGGTTCTTTAGGAGGCATATAATAAACAGTTTATTAGAATATGTTTGTATATTCTAATTTTGACCAAATTAACTACAGAGGAGATACATGTGCATAAACTGTCTCAATAGTTGATTACTTGGACCTCACCCTTTAATTCTAAAGGCTATAATGGTGTGTAAGGATTCGATAAGATACAGTAATATGCTTTGTATTTAGTCAGGGATTTGTGGAATGCTGTGTTTGTAAAAAGGTGAAGTCCTATATTGGTATTTTTTGAGCCCTCTGACATTGTTAAAATATCTGGGTTGGTTTGTTTGTATTTTACTATTATTATGGTTAAAGAATCTGTATGCCTTCACCTTTGGTTAAATTTGAGGAACTAGCAGTAAAGTTCATTGATGCCCAAATTTGATAAAAATGAAGAATGATGTTTCCCCAATTACATAGACCAATAGTGATTATTTGAGAGAGACACCATTGTATAGTGGTGTTTGACTTAAGAATCTAAAGTAACAACATTGCTGCTTGTCGTTTGCATTTGTTATTGAGGTTTTACCATATGATTTATTTTAATGTAGCCTATTACTAAATTTTATTCATAAATAGTTCAGCATTCAATCAGAGATCAAAATAAACAAGATTTGCAGCATTGTTTCCCAGTCTCCATTAATAAAACAAGGCTGCATAACTACCCAAGTAGACGAAGAGAAGAGTTACTACAGTTACTGTAAGTTTGAGTTAGAAAAATAAGAGGCATCTAGTTATTGAGCAAAGCCCCTCTTTTACCAATTAGCCTATTTATGTACTTTAAGGAGAAGCAACAGGATTTGCTTTCGAGTCCATGTTTTTAAAATTGAGAATCTCAATATAAGAAAATGAAATCAAGTTTTGTGAAAATTAAATAAAAAATTATTAAAAATTGCTTGCCTCTGTGGGGTGTGTCTAAATATTAGTTTAAATTTAGAAGTTATCACATTTAAGATGTATGTCCACCCCATTTTTGTGGGGTAACCAAATTTACCTCACAATTCACATATTGGAATGTATAATTTATTAACTTTTGAGACGTGTCCAAGAGATTTTCATTGTTATTAGTACATTCTAATTAGAGTGAACATATGTTCACTTTAAATTTAATAGCCAATGCAAGGTAACTTTTGGAAAACTCAGGGAAAAATTTTAAATGTATTATTAGTATCAGGCTCTGAGGAAATTTAATGCACATTGACTTTTTAGACTATGGATTGAACTCCTCAGTTTAATACAATTTGTGTTTTTGTTAACTAGCAGCAGAATTTCAGCATTTGCTACTTACTGGTAGAGAAGAAAAATCCCACAGCCCTGCCAGTACAGGTTAGTTTAATCTGTAAGTACCTGATGTTCCTATTTTTTTCAAACATATCCATATAACTCACACAAGGAAGAAAGCTGTGCAGTTACTTGAATGTGAGTATAACTAATAATGAATCCAATGGACACTCAGTACTTGGGCCTAGCAAGTAGATCTAGGTTTGGTAACCTGAGTTGTAATAAAGGTATAATAACTGCTCCTTTATTATCTGGTTGTGGATGAACCTAAGTAGGTACATTATATATTAAAGGAAAAGACAGTGAAAGTTTCCATGGGTTATACATTGTTGGTATATGATGGAGTCCAGGGCTTTGGGTCCAGAGTCTTTTACTTAAGCCACTCCATGGTGGTTCTCATATTCACCTTCTAACTTGACAGTATGAATCAAACGAAGAAAAAAAAGGCAAGTTTCCTCACCTCTAGGAATGATAAATGGTATATAATCATAAGCTAGAAAATTTTTTATACTACTTTTTTGTTCTTAAATGTTTTTAGTAACACTTGTAAACAGTACTCATTTTTTTGGTTCATCTTTTTTCATAAACTATAACCTGTCGGTGCACTAGTGTGGGTTCATTTTACTTTGAACTAAGAATAAAATTTTTAATATTCAAATGAAAGCTGACTACCCATCAAGCAATCTAGCCAGATTTTTCATGTAATCCTTTTGTGGGGCAGTAGGGACGTAATGGGTTGTGGAAGATGGGTTTTTATTATTATGTTGTTATTATTTTTCATCGTATCAGAGTTCATTGTTGTTTGAGCCATCGTTGAGAGATTTCTTTTAAATATTATGCTTTTATGTTAATGTAAACTTAAAGCACTGAGGAGGGATGAATAAAGTACACAACTGAATTTCTGTGAGCCTGAACCATCCTTCTAATCTGTAGCACTGACACTAGGATGTATGGTTTCCTCCTTTTCCCATTAAGTGTAATGATGTCTAATTTGAGACTGTCTAGCCATAAAACTAGCTCATCTTGTATTCCTATTGAACTGGATGGTGATTAGCCATCCTGAAAACAGATCTTTATATGGAAATTGTGTGTTCCATTAAATACTAAAAACCTAGATTTATCAACTGATGATAAAATATATTATGAGATACCCACTTGTTTTTTTAATATAAAATTGCCCAGGGGCTTGGTTTCATTGCCTTTCACAGTTTAATCTGTATATGAAATGGCGTAGATACAGTGGAAATGGTTTTCCTTAAAACCATCTTTTTAAAGCAGCCTTTCTGGTGAGTACTATTTTATACTTTCATACGTCACAATTTTACTTTTTAAAATTAACTAAAATGGGACACTTTGATCAAAGAGGTGAGCAATCTGAATTTCTGTATCTCATTAGATATTACTTGAATCAGGAATATTAGGCGATGGTTATTTATTTATTTTTTTGAGACAGAGTCTCACTCTGTTGCCGGGGCTAGAGTGCCAAGGCATTAGCCTAGCTCACAGCAACCTCAAACTCTTGGGCTCAAGCGATCCTCCTGCCTCAGCCTCCCAAGTAGTTGGGACTACAGGCATGCGCCACCATGCCTGGCTAATTTTTCCTATATATATTTTTAGTTGTCCAGATAATTTCTTTCTATTTTTTAGTAGAGACGGGGTCTCGCTCTTGCTCAGGCTGGTCTCGAACTCCTGAGCTCAAACGATCCTCCCACCTCGGCCTCCCAGAGTGCTAGAATTGCAGGCATGAGCCACCGTGCCCGGCCGGAGATGATTATTTTGCTGCTTGACATTTCCCTATTAATGATAGTTCATTTTTTTCTGACCTTCACATACTGGACGATAAATATAAAAACTTTTTTTTTTTTTTTATTTTTTCCCAGAAAGGACTTCTGTTAATGTAAAAACTTTTAACATGTAAATTACTTGAACTAAGATATGGAGTAAATGTTTTTACTTAAAACTTTTCTAACTTTTAAGAAACTTTTTTAAACACTTAAGGTTTTCTTTTTTTTTTTTTTTTTTTTTTTTATTTTTTTGAGATAGAATCTCTTTCTGTCCCCGAAACAAGAGTGCTGTGGCATCAGTCTAGCTCACAGCAACCTCAAACTCCTGGGCTTAAGCAATCCTACTGCCTCAGCCTCCCGAGTAGCTGGGACTACAGGCATGTGCCACCGTGCCTGGCTAATTTTTTCTATTTTTAGTAGAGAGGGGATCTTGCTGTTGCTAGAGGCTGGTCTTGAGCTGAGCTCAAGAGATTCTCCTGCCTCCTCCTCCTTCTGGAGTGCTAGGATTATAGGCATGAGCCACCACACCCGGCCTAAGTTTTCTTTTTAATTGACAGGCAAAGTATTTTTTTCATGCTTTTGAGACATTACGTAGATGTAAAATTAAAATGCGAGAACTACTTTTTGTTCTTGTTTAAAGTAGTTGCAGTAATTCAAGAGTGATTAAAGTGGAGTTGGGGTGGAAGGCCTTACTGAAATTGGTCATGCAGCCCAGTTACTTACAGGGTTTTCTTTGAGAACCTTGAAATTTTCAAATGTGTTAAGTAACTCTAATCCTGTTTGAAAAACATAGGTCAGATAGTGATTTCTGAGACAGTGCATACCAGTTAAAATTAGCCTCTGAGTGTATTTCTAATTACTTTCTGCTCTGTTTTGTGCTTAGCCTCAGTGTTAACACATGGATTTTTTTCCCTCTAGGTTTTAGGTATATCCTAGATGTCAGTATATGCTAAGGGTGTTTTCACATTGTATTTCCTGCTGTGGGCTTTGTGAACCAACAATGAGTGGTCAACTCTGATGCTTTTAGTATGAGCAATGATAGTTTTTTAAAATCTGAAAATGGGTATCTGAGTATGTGATGTAGTAATAATATATTCTTCTAGATAAGCACTAAACAAAGTATGGACCCTCTTGTGTCTTTAAGATTTAAAGTGAAGTAAATTTCTAAGGAACTGTGTCCTTTCTTAGCAGGGATAAACAGACAGTCAAAATTTGGTAAGTATGTAACTTTAAATGCATGTAATAGTGATGAGAGTATATAGCCAAATTTCCATAGTTTAAGATACTATTTATAACTGATTAAGAATGCTTAAATCTCCTTTGCAACAATGTACATGTGTCTACCATTTTTACAGATTTCTTCACATAATTATTGAATTGAAATGTACATTTTTTCCTTTTAATTTTGTATGGTGCTTTAAATACTAATTTTAAGCTTTTTTCAGGGTAGAAATAAGTGGCTGTTAAAGATCTTCAAGAAGAATTATCTAAGTATCCCTTTTTAAAATTCAATGATGACTTTTCAGTAAATAAGTTTTCTGTTTTTCAGCTCCAGTTAGAACTGAGAATAGGTAGCTGATCAAAAATGGAAAAAGTTTTGTGCTCTTTCCTGGAATATTATAGGAATCAGTGTATAATAGTAAAATGGTATTAAGCCAATACTTAATTTGCATAGAAGCAGTCTTTTTGAAATAAGAGAGAAAAAAATGCTTTAGAGTCTCCCCACTCCCTGGGATATTGTGTTAATAATAAGATGGCAATAAATTAAGATTAAAGTGTAAAGTGTTTAATTGCTGTGCCATAAAAGATGATTTATTTCTGAGAAATAGGTCCATTCCTTTCCAAACTGTAGGCTAGGATTATTTTGTAAAGTGGTACAAGATCCAAAAGGGTGGGAAAGAGGAAGCCTGTCTCAAGTCAATCGTTAGGCTTCGTTTGTACTGGCAAGGAGTTAAGTGAAGAACAGTTCATATAAGGGATAGGATTTTAAGAAGGTCCAAGGAGGTCCTGAACAAAGCACACAAGGGAGGCTAAATGGCTAGCCCATGTGTACATAAAATGGTCTAGCTAAAAAAAAAAGTCTTGTTAGCTGAATTTTTATATAAGTAAACGAACTCACTAATGTAAAGGTTGTAATTGAATACTGACTTTTAATGTTTTATTTACCATAATTAAAACTATAATATTTTTGATTGTTGTGGGGGTTTATTTTAAACAAAGTTTTTATAAGGGTCATGTTAGTGCATCTTGTCACTATGATTTCTTACCTGGTTAAAACACAGCTGGAAGCTTTTGCAAAACAAGTGAAATGGAGGACCACAATTACATGTATACATGTTTAATTTTTGTCTACTAATAGAGTTTGGAGATGGAGATGTTTCTTAGTGTGTGTAACCATACAATAACTAGGACTCACAAAGGGCATTGAAGTGTTTTGTTTCTTTTTCAGGTGGTCTGAGGGTGTTTACTATGCTTTAAATAAGCTCAAACTACCATTTGAAAAATGGTGCTTTATTTTGATATCTGAAGCAATTTTTAATTTGCTTTCATCTAAAAGTTCAAAGATTTTTGCGTCTGCATTATGAAAAGCCAGCCTTGGCCGGGCGGAGTGGCTCACACCTGTACTGCTAGCACTTTGGGAGGCCGAGGTGGGAGGCTCGCTTGAGACCAGCCTGAGCAACATGGGAGACCCTGTTTCTACAAAAAAAATAGAAAAATTAGCCAGGTGTGTTGGCAAGTGCCTGAATTCCCTGCTACTCAGTAGGCTGAGGCAGGAGGATTGCTTGAGCCCAGGAGTTTGAGTTTGCAGTGGGCTATGATGACACCGTTGCACTCTAGCCGGGGCAACAGACCCTGCCTTCAAAAAAAAAAAGTCAGCCTCTTTTTGTTAGGAGTAGGTGGTTGAGTGTCTGCTTCATTCATTAACAAACCTTTGAGTGCCTGTTACCTACAAAGAGAAATAAAATCTTTATTATTTATGTAACTTTTCTGAGCCGTTTATTGATTTATATTCAGAATGAATTATGACATTCATCAGCTGCCCCGAGCAGTTTTCGGTGTGCCCTGGTAACGATGAGAAAGTTGTTTTTATTAAATATGGAATGTCTATAGGGAGAAAGTAAGGGGTGAAAGAGCATGGTTTAGCCAATGTGAGTATGGGGTATGTGGTATATGATAGTGTTTTTGAGATTGGATAAGTAAGTAGATGAGTCAGAAGTAGCATAGTGGTTTAAAGTAAGCATAAAATTAGAGCAAATTTTTGCTTTTCCATCATTTACCGGTTATATGACCTTGAGCAAGTTACTTCTCAAGTGATAGTCATTAAGTTTCCTAGGTTTGTGAGAAACAAGTTGTTACATGTAAAAATAACTTAGAATATGGGCTATCACTTTATAAATGCTCACTTTTTTTGAGCGTGTACATGAAGGAACTAACATTGTCAGACCAGTGACTTGGTGGGGCAGGCAGAGAAAACCTAAAAAATTTTGTTGTGTAAATACGTATGAAGAATGTCTAGTATGTGTTTGGCTATTACCCTTTGTACAGGTAGACAGGAAATACTTCTGAAGAGGAACTTAGAAACTGAAGATTTAAGAAGCCTCTCTTGGCTGGGGTACAGATCAGCGCCTATAATCCACTCTGGGAGCCTGGGGCAGGAGAATCGCTTGAGCTCAGGAGTTTGAGACCAGCTTGAGCAAGAGTGAGACCCCTGTCTCTACAAAAAATACAAAAATTAGGCAGATGTGGTGGCATGTGCTTGTAGTCTCAGCTGCTTGGGAGGCTGAGGCAGGAGAATCACTTGAGCCCAGGAGTTTGAGGTTTCTGTGAGCTATGATGATGCCATTGTACTCTAGCAACAGCGAGACTGTCTCAAAACAATCCAAAAAAAGCCAACCCTTGCAAAGTCTTGTTGGATAACAGTATTTCAGGCAGAAGATAGAGTAGTTGAAGAGACCATGAGATGGGACAGCATAGGGTCTTGGAGGAATGAAAAATGAGGTATGAATCTGGGATGGGAGGGGTGTGTTTATGTAATGAGAGTGAGTTGGAGAGGTAGATGGACGAAATCACACACTGGACCACATGGTTTGAATTTTACTCTGATGAAGCCTTTGGAGGATTTGCAGCTGGTGAGTAATATATAGTTTATGATTAAAAGTTGGTTATTGGTGGGGCAAGGTGGGTTGGTGGGTAGTATAAGGACCAGTGGAGCAGTAAGAACCTGCTCTAAAACAATTCAAGAATAACTTGGCCGGGTGCGGTGGCTCACGCCTGTAATCCTAGCACTCTGGGAGGCTGAGGCGGGCGGATTGTTTGAGCTCAGGAGTTCTAGACCAGCCTGAGCAAGAGCGAGACCCTGTCTCTACTAAAAATAGAAAGAAATTATGTGGACAGCTAAAAATATATAGAGGAAAAATTAGCCTGGCATGGTGGCACATGCCTGTAGTTGTAGTCCCAGCTACTTGGGAGGCTGAGGCAGAAGGATCACTTGAGCCCAGGAGCTTGAGGTTGCTGTGAGCTAGGCTGACGCCACTGCACTCTAGCCCAGGCAACAGAGTGAGACTCTATCTCAAAAAAAAAAAAAAAAGAAGAAGAAGAACTCGTGTGATCAAATATTCTGGGCCCCTCCTTAATGTGAGAAGCACAGAAAAGAAAAAGGAAAGATTGGAAATTAAGTTTTTCAAACACCTGATTTAGTGCACACCTGATTTGTAAGGCTTATATTTAGCAGGGGTTTATTGAAGATGTAAGACATTGAAAGGCAAAAATAAATAACCAATCTTTCTCCTTAAAGAAGGATAAGTACATCAATAGTAATAAAGTGAAAATCCCCCTTAAGGAAGTAGAATTTGAAGAAAGGTGATTCCATTTGCATGGTGTCAGGAGGGAAAGTAACTTTTGAAGTAGGTCTTGAAAGACTATTAGGACTTGGACAAATTGATGAAAGTGTTAGGAGAAAGACTGGAAAACCCAACAGTATGGAGGCATGTAAAGGAAAGTTGTAAAGAATGTGGTAAGGTCATCCTTTATACCACATTAGGGGTACACATTTTGTCTAAGGCTTGGAGTGCATTTGATTTTTATTATAAAAATAACATTGACTAGAGTGGTGGTTTTGGGCTCTTAAAGTCTTCAGAAGCATCCAAAGTCTGTATCACCTGAGGTTGCCACTATTTCCTTATCACCATTGTCCTAGTGATGTGGAATAATAAGATGCAGCAAACATAATTGGGCCTGACTTGCATTTACTTGGTGAATTGAAACTAGCATCTCTTGTGTTCACCAAGGCTAGCTTTATACTTAAGACCATTATTTTCTTTGGTCACTTTCCAAACTAAGTGCCTCAGTTTTTCTGCCATTTCCCCTCAATTGCAGGATGTCGCTCACCTCTCCCCAAAACCTGTTACGCCCACGTAATTTCTGTTCCCTGTGAATTCTTTGTAGAACTTTCCTAAAACCCAATTCTCTATAACACTCTTCTAACAGTTTTAAGTGAATACTATTCATTCTTCGAGATTATTTGTACTTGGAGTTTGAGAGCATCTGTGAGCCCATTACGTAAGGTAATTCATACCATTATTTGTAAATAAACCTCCATTTGGCTTCGTGAAGTATTTCGCTACTATTCAGTGCTTTGATTTACTGATTCTTGGAAGTTCCCCTTCAGTAAAGTTTGTACATTATGTTTGTACTAGGTGCTCAATGAATACTTCAAGTGAATGATTAATACTCTTTCCCTGAAGAAGACAATTTGAAGACAAACTTGCAAATTGGTGTCTCAATCTATAATCATACATTGTAGATGTATAATGTATAACCATGTATAACGGAAATGTGCAAAGTATAACCATACGTTTCAACCTTTGCTAGGCCTGTGATACTGTGAAATAATGCTGTGGTACAGATAGTCACCTTTTTCACTTCACTGGCTGTTCCACATCTCTGCTCTTCAGATTCTTGTCCTCTTCCATCACCACCCATTGCCCCCATACACACACTTTTCTGATGGCTTTACTTTCTAATTCATAAGGAGTAGAAGCCAAGCCTTTTTATATACCTACCGTATCTATAGTAATCTGTATTTGCACCCTTTTATGATGTTAGAGATCTTTTATTTTTTTTCTTTTCTTTTCAACACAGTGGGACTTGCCCAGGCTGGAGTGCAGTGCCATCATCATAGCTCACTACAACCTCAAATCCCTGGGCTTACGCGATCCTCCTTTCCTGCCCCAGCCTCCCAAGTAGCTGGGACTACAGGCACACACCACCACACCCAGCTAATTTTTCTGTTTTTTTGTAGAAACAGGGTCTCGCCTTGTTGCTCAGGCAGGTCTGAAACTCCTGCCCTGAAGGGATCCTCTTGCCTTGGCCTCCTAAAGTGCTAGGATTGCAGGCATGAGCCACTGTGCCTGGCTCTAGGTAATCATTCTGTATGATAATGCTTTTTGCTATGCTCTGGAATCTCATCAACTCCTGCTGCATTAGTGGTCTCATAATTGTTTCCTTTTGTGTTTCTTCAGTTTCCTATCCTGTTTCTCATTCTTTTAATGACTCCTTTTTCCTAGGATAAAATTTGGATGGTTGGAAGTGACATGTAAGAGGTAGGAGTCAAGAGTGAGACTGAAGTTTTACCTTGAAACTTTGTTTACTTCTTTTGGCTTAAAGACCCTTCATAATCTGACCCCTGCTTATCATTCCAACTTTATTTCTTGCCATTCCCCCTTGGTACTCAGCTTAAGCTCTTAATTCTCTGCCTGAAGACCTTATCTCCTCCTCTTACTACTTTGACTTGGGTAACTTCTATTTCCCCACATCTTCCAAATACTAGTTTAGAGACAATTCCCTCTGATAAATCCCTGGGCCTCTATGATGACCTTCATACCTTCATATGTGCTTTTTTTTTTTTTTTAATTTCAAAGTATTATGGGGTACAAATGTTTTTGGTTACACGGATTGCTTTTGTAATGGATTGCTTTTGCAATGCTTGAGTCAGAGTTAAAAGTGTCATGTGCTTTCATTGCACTGTATACTTAACCATAAATGTTGCCTGTCTGTACTGGAGTGCCTTGTTCTTTGCATTCCTAAAACGTAGCATGCTGCATGACACTTAAAAATAGGCCTTAGTAATAGCTAGGTTCAACTAAATTGCCAGTGATGGGTTAATCGAGTTCATCAAAAACAGACTAGAGCTTGAGAGAGGTGCCTTTCTGTATTTGAGTATTAAGCAATTTAAACCTGACTCAGTCATGCTGTTCTTTTGGCCTGATCTTTAGAACATGTACTTAGTGATTGACTAAAGAGTAACTCTTTGCAATAGCAAAGGTCTCTTGGACAGAGCTGTTCTCAAAACAAAACAATGAAATCTGTGTTTGCTCAGGAAGAATGGAAGGAGTTTTGAAAAGTAACTTGTCCTGTGGAATGTCTGCAAGAATAAAAAGTTTTTGTTTCCTTAATTGTGAAAGTTTAGCTGTAGTTCGGAATAGATGGAGGCTACACCAGTGGTCCCAGCCTCTTTAGCACGAGGGATTGGTTTCATGGAAGACAGTTTTTCCATGGACTGGGGGGAGGAAGGTGTAGTTCCAGGATGATTCAAGCACATTACATTTATTGTGCACTTTATTTTTTATTGTCACATTGTAATGTATAATAATTGTACCGCTCATCTAATGCTGTTGATCTGACAGGAGGTGGAGCTCAGGTGATGTGAGTGATGGGGAGTACCTATAAATACAGATGAATCTTAGCTCCCTCTGCTGCTTACCTCCTGCTGTGCAGCCTTGTCCTTAACAGACCACACGCTGGTAGGTTTTGGGGATCGACCACAGGGCTAGACCAAAGATTGCAAATTAAAATATCTACAAGAACTAGTCAGGTAATGAAGATTAGTGAAACAAACCAAATGGGGAATGGTAAGCTCATGACCCTAATAGGTGAGGCTAATGCTATGTGCAATGTTTGGCCAAGGTTGCCAGATTTCATTTTTCTAGAGAATTTAGATCTTTTTGTATTTTTTAAAAAATAATACTAAGCAGTATGGGTGAAACACATCTGCAGGCCACTTATACTTGTGGGTCACCATTGTGGGATTTCTTAGATGAAAGCTGATGTTTGTGGAAATTTATGTCAACAGGAGGAAAACCGGATAGTTCCAGAGAAGAAGGTTTGTTAATGGACAAGAGGCAGATGATCTGTTACCATGATAGAGTATGATGTTGTAGAACAAGACACTGAATAGAATGGTGCAGTTTAATCAGTAATTGGCCACTGTGATCCAACTGTAGGTTGTAGGTATGCATAAATACAGAAATTAGTGTTCAGCCTCAGAATTTCATTTCTAGAGGACTTCTGGGCAATACAGTACCCTAGGAGGATTGAGATCACAAAAGTAAAATTTCAAAACAATCAGTGAACAATTTTGAATGGGTCAGCATGTCTTGGAAATAGGCATATTACGTAACTAAGTTTATTACTGTGGAACTTGAAAGGAGGTTATTCTGCTTCTGATTCATAGTAGTTGGCACCTACTAGGCAATGAATGTTATATTGAGTAGGTTCATCTCTATGTCATCTTTAAATCAAAGAAAGCTGTGATAACGGTCAGGGTGTTGGCAAAGCATATATCAGTCCTCAATTTCTCAATTACTAAATGGTGGTGAGACAAAAAGGCAAAGTATTTTACTCCAGTAGTTACCAAGAATATGCAATCTTTAACCTGTTTCCTGGAAATGTTTTCAAATTTCATACTGTTCCTTTTCTAAAAAGTAATTTTTTAAATATTTGAAGTATTGCCTATCATTTAAAAAATTTAATGTTGATCAAACAAAAAAGCAATAGTTCTCTGCCCCACCCCTAGCCACAGTCCCCAGGAAAAACAGTTGTCTCTTGTTATCTGTAGAGGATTGTTTCCAGGACCTCCCTCAGATACCAAAATTCACCAGTGCTCAAGCCCATGCTAGAAAATGGCATAGTATTTGCATATAAGCTACACACATCCTCCTATATACTTTAAATCATCTCTAGATTACCTGTAATACCAAATACAATATAAATGTTATGAAATAGTTGTTATACTGTATTAGGGAATAGTGACAAGAAAAATAGTACATGTTCCTTGTAGGTGCATTTTATCCTCAATTATTTTTGATTCATGGTTGGATGAATCCACAAATGCAGAATCCAGCATACAGAGGGCTGACTGTACTTTTATTTGTTTTGGCTTCACCTCAGTATATTTAAATAACATCCCTCCATTACTGAGTTATAAGTATTAGCATCTGTTGATTTCCACTATCTTGGTAAGGATTTAGCTCACTTATTCTGTCTCTACCACACCATCCCCTTTATATAATTATATCCTTGTGTTTGTTGTGCTGTTACATCTGTAAGTTATATCTTTTTTTTTTTTTTTAGACAGAGTCTCACTCTGTTGCCCGGGCTAGAGTGAGTGCCGTGGCGTCAGCCTAGCTCACAACAACCTCAAACTTGTGGGCTTAAGCGATCCTACTGCCTCAGCCTCCCAAGTAGCTGGGACTACAGGCATGCGCCACCATGCCTGGCTAATTTTTTCTATATATATATTTTTAGCTGTCCATATAATTTCTTTCTATTTTTAGTAGAGACGGGGTCTCGCTCTTGCTCAGGCTGGTCTCAAACTCCTGAGCTCAAACGATCCGCCCGCCTCAGCCTCCCAGAGTGCTAGGATTACAGGTGTGAGCCACCGTGCCCGGCCTATATAATGTTTTTAATTGACAAGAAATATATCACCCAATAGAAAAATGGGCAAGGGATGTCAACCGGTTTATCTCAGTTCACAAAAGAGAAGCCTAGAGTGGCCAATAATGGTAAAAAGGTGACTGAACTTCACTAGTCAGGAAAATGCAAGTTAAAACAACAATGTAATACCATTTCAAAAATCTCAGTTTGACAAAAACTAAACTGTGATGATGAAAATGTTGGCAAAGATATGCAGCAACTCTTTCCATCATCAATGGGATATGCTTTTGTTAGTGTATGCATTCTGGCTGTTAGAACAGTTTCAACTATAATATGTTTTAATAAAGTGGAAGTTTATTTTTCTCTTGTGTACAGTACTAGAATAGGCAGCATAAGGCTAACATGGCAATTGGGACACAGGTTCCTTTTAATTTGTTGATTTGCCAACTTTATTTATTTATGTGTTTTTTGAGACAGTCTCACTCTGTTGCCTAGGCTAGAGTGCCTAGCTCACAGCCTAGCTCACAGCAACCTCAAACTCCTGGGCTCAAGCAATCCTTCTGCCTCAGCCTCCTGAGTAGCTGGGACTACAGGCATGTGCTACCATGCCCGGCTAATTTTTTCTGTATATATTTTTAGTTGTCCATATAATTTCTTTCTATTTTTAGTAGAGACTGGGTCTTGCACTTGCTCAGGCTGGTCTCGAGCTCCTGAGCTCCAATGATCCACCCACCTCGGCCTCCCAGAGTGCTAGGATTACAGATGTGAGCCACCGTGCCCGGCCTGATTTGCAAACTTTAATAGGCATTTTCATTCTTTGGTTTCCTTGTAGCTACTCTAGCAACCACCATCATATCCATATACCAGCCAGCAAGGAGAAGGTCCATCTCTTCTTTTTAAGGCTATGATCTAGAAGTGGCCCAGTTAACCTCTACAAATATGCCATTGACCAGACCTTGGGCACATGGCCACAGATAGTTGCAAAGGATGATGGGAAATGGTAATATTTATTCCAGTAGGCTAGGTGCCCACCTCAAATTTGGAGGCACTATTATCGATGGAAGAAGCGTAGAATTAATATTTTGGAACTCTTAGCAGAAATTACCACAAAGACTAAATCATTAATAGTTTAACCACTTTAGAGAGCAATTGGCAAAAGTTAGTAAAGTTGAAGGTGTACTTATCCCTAAATTCACTAATTCCACTTCTAGATATATATCTTAGAAAAATGAGAAATATACACAAGGATATAAACAAAAATCCTTATTGGAATATTATTTGTAACTGAAAAATTGGAAACAACATTTAAAATGAACTAAGATATATATCAACAGGGATAAATATTAACGTTCTGGTTTTTTTGTTTGTTTTTTTGAGACAGAGGGTCGCTCTCTTGCCTGGGCTAGAGTGCCGTGGCATCAAGCTCACAGCAACCTCAAACTCCTGGGTTTAAGCAATCCTTCTGCCTCAGCCTCCTGAGTAGCTGGGACTACAGGCATGCGCCACCATGCCCAGCTAATTTTTTTCTATATATATAATTTTAGCTGTCCGGATCATTTCTTTCTATTTTTAGCAGAGACGGAGTCTCACTGTTGCTCAGGCTGGTCTCGAACTCCTCACCTCGAGCGAGGCCTCCCGTCTAGGCCTCCCAGGCCTCCCAGAGTGCTAGGATTACAGGCGTGAGCCACTGCGCCCGGCCATTAACATTCTGAGTTGCATTAAGGTGTGTGTCATACAGTAGCACTTAAATAATATTGGAAAACATGGAACACAACACTAAGCATACATATATGTAACAAAAGTATGAAGATTTTCACAGGAGTGATAAATACCAAATGTAAAGATTACCTCTCATAAGGAGAAAAGATATACAATGTGCTTTTGTTGTATCTGTCATGTTTTATTTTTAAAGATCTGTAGCAAATATGGCAAAATGCTAAAGCTAGGAGGTAGGTATGTGAATATGCTATATGTGTTTTAAATATTTCATAGTTAAGAAAATAGCACATGTTCTCACAGCATACCGTCCAATGGGAGAAATAGCTAACTAGTTTTAGTGGTATAAAATGTGCTATAATAGAGGAGTGTGCAAAGGGTTGTAAAAAGAGAAATGGAATACTTCTCTGCCTGGTGGTGGTAGGGTTGAAGAGAGAAGACTGTATAGAAATGATACCTGACTCTTTGAGTTGGAATTTGTTGGATAGTAGGTAAAGTGGGAGAAAGGTAATTCATTGCAGAGAGAACAGCATGTTGTAAAGGCTACTGTTTGCATGGCAAACATTTATCCTCAATGGCCAAATGAAAGAAGAAAATTGACCTAAGCAATTTGGTCATGCATGACTCTAGGAATTCCTAGCTCTCTGTCCTTTAGGTAATACAACCACTGTCTGGCATGAAAAGTGAACTCAGGAAATATAAAGATTTCAGAGGAAGGACCTTCCCTTTTATAGCAAGTGTTGGGTAAAGAAACCAGGATTCACTGTTAGATAGAGGATGTTTTGGGGATTTATTCTACAGAATTAACTTAAGGGTAAAAGATGCAGGCCTCACTGGATTCTTATCCGGCCTGTTCTGCATGAGTGGGAAGTTTCTAAAACAAGTGTAGCTGATCTACATATCTAGGGTTATCAGATTGACTTGTAAGTGCTGCTTCTGGTTATGCGTTTCCTGTTTAGAACACCAGTAGACCACCCTGGGACTCTGTGTTCTTGATGGCACCTGGGTTATAGCTTAACCTAAATAATACGTTATACCACACTGTATGTGGTGAAGTAATTTAAAGTAAATTACAGTAGTCCCCTCTTATCCATGGGGGATATGTTCTAAGACCTTCTGTGGGTAGGAAGTAGTTAAAAGGGATGAAAGAATCAGGAGACTGTATCTACAAAGTGAAATCTCTCTGGAAATTCACTTGGATCTTTATCCAGACTGCCACTGTTTTGCTCTATGCTCTCAGTGCTCTTTGCACATGATCTTCTCTGACTCAACTTTGTTGATGAGGCAGTGGTAAAAAAAAAAAAAAAGTCAAGTTTCTGTTCACTACTCTAGTGGTGGGAAAATCCTAGTCCTGGAAGTGCAAGACACTGGACTGATTCTTCCCATCTTCCCACCAGAAGGAGAGAATTTGAGCTTGTATTTTGGTTTGCCCTAGCAGGGTTCAAGGATCAGAACTCTACTGCATGTGAACCAGGTCTGGTGTGGGGCGATTGTAGTCCCAGCTATTCAGAAGGCTGAGGTGGGAGGATCTGTTGAGCCCAGGAATTCAAGGTTGTAGTGAGGTATGATGGTGCCACTGCACTCCAGCTTGGGTGACACAGCAAGAAACTGTCTCTTGGGGTGGGGGGGGAAGAGGCCTGGTGTGGTGGCTCACAACTGTAATCTTAGTATTTTGGGAGGTCAAGGTGAGAGGATCATTTAAGGCCAGGAGTTTGAGACCAGCCTGAGGAAGAGTGAGACCCTGTCTCTACAAAAAAACAGAAAAATTAGCTGGACATAGTGGCCTGTGCCTATAGTCCTAGCTACTCAGGAGGGAGGCTGAGTGAGGCAGGAGGATCGCTGGAGCCCAGGTGTTTGAGGTTGCACTGAGCTGTGATGACACCACTGCACTCTAGCCAGGGCAACAGAGTGAGACTCTGTCAAAAAGAAAAAGAACTGCATCTCTTTGAAGACTAGAATCTTTTTTTAAGACAGGGTCTTGCTACTTTGCCCTGGCTGGAGTATAGTGGTGTGATCATAACTCACTGAAGCCTTGAACTTGTGGGCTCAAGCAATACTCTTTTTCTGCCTCCTGAGTACCTAGGACAACCAGGGTGTACCACTGTCACTGGCCTCTGGAGATTTTCCCCAAGTTCTTCATGTTTGTTGCAGGAAAGAATTTCAGGATTCACTATGTAAGCTAAGCAAACAAGCTATTCAAAGTGAAAGTACACTCAGGAAAGAGAGCGGACAGGCTGGAAAAGAGCAGCTACTGCTGAGAGGAAGTGGTTTTAGATCTTTTGTAGTCTTACTAATTGAGGAGAGGAATATTCAAGGCCAAGGGCTTGGCTTTTACTAAAAATTTGGGTAGTAATTCTTAGAATTGGGTTCCCTCCCATTTTCATACTTTATGTGATTTCAAGGGTGGAGAAAGTTTAAAACCACAATGTAAATGATATTGTAATTAGCCACAGTTCATGTAAAGTGGCAGAGATAGCAGACAAGCCAGTTTGGTTCTTATCTGCAGTTTTCCCCTCTCTAGTTAACTTCTTTCTGCTTAAGAGTTATTTTAACACCTGCACCTCATCTTCAAGACCCTACCTACATCCAGTCTCAGCCCCGTCTCTGTGTCTCCTACTGTAACACCACCATGGCCAGGTAATTGGAAAAATATGTTTGGAGAGATGGGGTCTCGCTATGTTTCCCAGGCTGGTCTCAAATTCCTGGCCTCAAGTGAACCTTCCACCTTGGCTTCCCAAAGTATTGGGATTATAGGAGTGAGCCACTGCACCCAGCTCAAGACTGGAATTTTAAAAATCTATTTTAAATTACTGTCTTTTTAGAGCCATAATATATTAGAGTTAAAAACTGCCTTAAAGATCTAGTTTAATCTCATTTTGTAGAGACTCAGAGAGATAAATTATTTGGGACAGCTATAGGGTAGGGCAAATTAGAACCTGTAACCTCAAAGCAGCAAATACTTCTTTGTAAACATGACATCTTAGGCTACTGTTTAATATGACTCCCCCCCCCCCCCCCCGGCTCT
>CM052441.1:115454685-115481107 GCA_028533085.1 Varecia variegata
GTTGTCCGGTTGATTGCTTTCTATTTTTTGGTAGAGATGAGGTCTCAAACTCCTGATCTTGAGCGATCCACTCGCCTCGGCCTCCCAGAGTGCTAGGATTACAGGCGTGAGCCACCGCGCCTGGCCGACTTTTTCCCTCTTGATTCATAAACATAGATATGTATATTTCTCACTTTTTGGTCTTGTTTAATTGAAAATCTTTTTAGAAGTGAAGGAAATAGGCTTCCAATGGTGTTAGAACATTTGTCATCTTTATACTGGGGATTTGTAATTCAAATTTATAAAATATTCAATCATCACAAACAAAATTAATTCCCATTTCATTTTAGGAGTTTTCCTTACATTTTTGTACATTAGCATTTTATCAAGAATTTCCTATCCTCCTGAAAACTCTTACTTTCCCAATTATACTTTACATCTTCAGCTTATTTACTAGTAATTTATTAGATTTAACCAAATGTCTTGTGTGTTTGTTTTGTGTTGCTATAAAGTAATAGCTGGGTCTGGGTAATTTATAAAGAAAAGAGGTTTGTTTAGCTCATGGTTCTATAGACTGTATAAGAAGCATGACACCAGCATCTGCTTTTGGTGAGGGCTTCAGGGAGTTTCCAATCAAAGCAGAAGACAAAGGAGGAGCAGGTGTGACACATGGCAAGAGGGAGAGCAGGAGAGGGAGGAGCTGGTGCCAGGCTCTTTTAAATAACCAGCTCTCACAGGAACTGATAGAACTCACTCATTACTATGGGGAGGGCACCAAAACATTCATGAGGGCCTCTGCCCCCATAACCCCAACACCTCTTACTTGGCCCCACCTCTAACACTGGGGATCAAATTTTAACATGAGATTTGATGGGGATGAGTATCCAGTCTATATCATCTTTCTTGTAATTTCCTTCTCTCCCACTCAACTAGTGGTGTACTTTTTACATGTTTTATTGAAGTTAAAGATGATTAGTAAAGGGTACCTGGTACAATTTAGAAATTTTGTGTGAACCAAGCCAAAACATTTGCCTTAATTTTATTGCTGACAGACTATATCTAAATGCGTGACAGGAAAAGTGTTGGACGTAACTTCAAAACTTTAAATTGTATTGAAAATTGTGTTCATATAAGTTTAATTGTTCTATACTCATATATTCATATCCAGGACATGTTATTTAATACAATCTTTCACTATTCCTGGGCTGAGATAGGTGCTCTCTCCTTTGTATTCTCTTGGAACTTCGTAGCACTTTCTTGAATAAGAAGAATAATAGGACCTACTGCATGAGATGATTGTGAAGGTTAAATGAGACACTTCATGTGAAGTGCTGAATACAGCTCCTAGTTCAATAAAGGTTAGCTACTTTTATTAATAGTGCTTCAATTGTGTATCATGTATCATTCATTGAGTAGATATATATTTATTGAAGACTTACGCTACATTTAGGGAATACAGTTGTGAGTAAAATGTGATTAGCTTTAAGTCACAGGCCTAACACAATTTTTAAAAATTTTTATTTTTAGAGCTAATATATTATTTTAAAAAGCATTCACTTAATTTCAACATGGAAATCATAAAAGAATAGGTTCACATTGAATGATAGATATGATCAAATCCAAAGTGAGGTCCAGTTTTTTTCTTATTTAACTTTCCTTTCTTTAACATAATATTTGATAAAGAATATATGAGGGCCGGGTGCGGTGGCTCACGCCTGTAATCCTAGCACTCTGGGAGGCCGAGGCGGGTGGATCATTTGAGCTCAGGAGTTCGAGACCAGCCTGAGCAAGAGCGAGACCCCCTCTCTACTGAAAATAGAAAGAAATTAGCTGGACAACTAAAAATATATAGAAAAAATTAGCCCAGCATGGTGGTGCATGCCTGTAGTCCCAGCTACTCGGGAGGCTGAGGCAGTAGGATCGCTTAAGCCCAGGAGTTTGAGGTTGATGTGAGCTAGGCTGACACCATGGCACTCTAGCCAGGGCAACAGAGTGAGACTCTGTCTCAAAAAAAAAAAAAAAACAAAAGAAACAATATATGAGACATGTTTATCATAACTTTTTTAGATGGGGTTTCTCTGTGTTGCACAGGCTAGTCTTGAACTCCTGAGCTCAAGGGATTCTCCCACCTCAGCCTCCCAAGTAGCTGGGATTACAGAATCATGCCACCACACCCAACTCAAACAATCTGTTGTTTAGTTCTGCCTGTTTCTCAGCTTTGTAAAATTGGAATCATGCTAAATCATACTAAGCTCCATGCTTGTTTGTTTGTGTAGCTCCACTGTATTCATTTTCACTGTTGCATGGTATTTCATTATCTGATGTACCAGTTTATTTATCCCTTCTCCTTCTCCTCCACCCTCTCCTCCCTTTCCTTCTCCCGCTCTCTCCTTCTTCTTCCTCTTCTTTTTTTTTCTTTAAGCATGCTTCACAGAAAAGTACCTATTTTCCTTTTGAAGGACATTTGGGTTTCCAGTCTTTAGCTTTACAAACAATTCTGCTTTGAACATTTATAGCCTTTGTCTCCTGGTGCATATATGAAGGGTTTTTCTAGGAGTGGAATTGCTGGGTAATATGTATATGATAAACTTTATAAGAAAATGTCAAATTGTTTTGCAAAGTAGCTCAATCAGTTTATATCCCACCTGCAATATGTAAGAGTTCTCATTGCTCTGTATCCTCTCTAACATTTAGGGGTCTCACATTTTTACATTTTTTGCAGTTAGGTCTGCATAAAATGATATCTTATGGTCTCATCATTCACTTTGTCAATTAAGTTATTCTCTCTGCTTTTCTTTCTTTTTCTTTTTAGCCCTTCTTCTCAAATGAAAATAGTTTGGGTTTTTTTGTTCTTATTACAACATTAGCATATATATTCATTTTTCAACCAATAATGGGCCGTGATATGTTTTTTGTTTTTTTTTTTCTTATTTTTTATTTTTTGCTGTCCTGTGCATTGTAGGTGATATGTTTTAAGGTCCTAGGAAGATACATCAGTGAAACAAAGACAAGGCTCTCCCCTCATGGAGCTTCCATTCTAGTGTGGGAGATTAACATAAAACAAATAAATGATAATGTTTAATTTTAGATACTGATAAAGTGCCATGAAGACAATAAAACAGGGTAAAATAATAGTGGTTGGTGGAGGTAGGACTCCTATAGTTTGTGTGATCAAGGACGGTGTGTCTGAGGAAATGAATTATATGCAAGCTGTATCTAAGTGATGAGAAGGAGCCAGCCATGTGAAGAAGACAGGGGAAAGGTGTTTCAGACAGTAGGAGCAGCAAGTCCAAGTGGGGAACAAGCTCTGGTGAAAATTAAAGAATAGGAAGAAAGCAGAATTCACCCTTGATTCAACCATCCAGAGACAACCATGTAAACATTTTGATGCAGGTTCTTCTATACATTTCTCTATGCATCTTTGACATTTCCCCCATCTTTTGGTAAGTGATATGGTAGACTTTTTATTTTATTAGTGGTTACTTTTTTGTAATACTATAATATTACGTGAATATTATATGAAAGGTTATTGTGGCTTTATTCATGAATTGTGGCATATTTACATTCTGCATTGTAGTCATAATTACAAAACTTATTTAGCTTAAAACCTTTATTAACTGTTAGTCCTTTCACATCACAAATTCTAAATCAGAAGTGTTTTTCCTGTTTTCATTAGTTGGCTAGCTGGGTATCTTCAAGTATATTTTTCTTATTGTGGTAAAATATACATAATATAACATTTACCTTCTTAACCATTTTAAGTGTACAGTTCAGTGGCATTAGATACATACATAATGTGCAGCCATCACCACCCCCCATTTCTGTAACTCTTTTCATCTTGTAAAACAACCTCTATACCCATTAAACAGTAACTCCCCATTCCTCCCTCCCCCTTATGCCTGGCAACCACCCGTCTGCTTTCTGTCTCTCTGATTTCTTCAGCTGCATTTTTAAGAAAGGGTATATAGGTGATGCATTTTTTGGAAATGTTTTTTTTGTTGCCTTCAAACATGGCCAACAATTAGACTGAATAAAGAATTCCTGTCAATAATCTGTAAGTTTTGTACCTATTGGGATCTAGTGTTACTGAGGAGGAGACCAAAGCCAACTTTTTTTTTTTTTTTCTCTTTACAGATAAACTGACTTGTCTGTGTTTTCATATGATTTTTTTAATACTTGCAGTTCCCTACTTTAACTAGGAACTATTTTCTTGTTTGTTAGGTTTTTTTTTCCTTGCTAAAAGATGAACCTATGACATAAAAACAATACCTTCAAAAGGAAGTTAGAGGCCGGGCGCGGTGGCTCACGCCTGTAATCCTAGCACTTTGGAAGGCCGAGGCGGGTGGATCGCTCAAGGTCAGGAGTTCGAGACCAGCCTGAGCAAGAGCAAGACCCCCGTCTCTACTAAAAATAGAAAGAAATTATCTGGCCAACTAAAAATATAGAAAAAATTAGCAGGCATGGTGGCACATGCCTGTATTCCCAGCTACTCGGGAGGCTGAGGCAGTAGGATCGCTTAAGCCCAGGAGTTTGAGGTTGCTGTGAGCTAGGCTGACGCCACGGCACTCACTCTAGCCCGGGCAACAAAAGCGAGATGCTGTCTCAAAAAAAAAAAAAGTAAGTTAGAGCTATCAGAGTTTCTGTCCAACCTCGAGTAC
Organism: Varecia variegata; assembly: GCA_028533085.1. Taxonomy (NCBI): domain Eukaryota; kingdom Metazoa; phylum Chordata; class Mammalia; order Primates; family Lemuridae; genus Varecia; species Varecia variegata. The sequence goes on from CM052441.1 coordinate 115,459,323, forward strand.
TTTTCTTTTCTTTTTTTTTTTTTTTTTAAGAAACAGGGTCTTGCTCTGTCGTTGGGGACCAAGTGATCCTCCTGCCTCACCTCCTGAGTAGCTAGGACTACAGGCATGCACCACCACATCTAGCTAATTTGTAAATTTTTTATAAGAGATGGGGTCTCACTTTGTTGCCCAGGCTGGTCTCAAGCTTCTCTGCTCAAGCAATCCTCCTGCTTCAGCCTCCCAAATGCTGGGATTACAGGTATGAGCCTTGGTGCCTGGCCCTTGGAGTACTTTTTAGCTAGATTGAAGAGATAGGTCCCGGTCCTAAGGCTCAAGAGAAGGGAGATAGTAAATCTCTGCAATTTCTAGGGTACAGTGGCTTCCTGGAAGACTATGTTGAGAAATATTCTGAGGCAACTAGGCTTATTGGGAAAGAGCACTGTGATTAATGATGTCTGCCTCAGGTAAGGGAGAATAGAGTATTGTCTCATAGGCCAGGTAATTGACATCACTGCTATCCCTAAGAGCTGTCTTAGATTGCCCTCATGAGAAGATTGGGGGCATGAACAGAAACCAGAAGCCCCAAGGCTGCTAATAAGACTATAGGTTCCAGAGATGGTGCTGCTGTCTCTGTGTTACTTACTGGCTCAGACGATGATCTCCTACAGCCTGCAGCATAACGTCCCTATTCTTGTCTCCATGCTCTTTGATATATCAAATGATGGAATTACCCCAGACTAATTGCTATTCCCTGTATATTTCTGTAATCTTTTTTTGGCATATGTCTACTTTTCAGGTCTTAATTCTGGGGTTTGTTTTTTTTATTTTTATTTCAGGAGGTATGGGGAACAGATCAGGCATGTGTATATTTTATTTTTCAAATTTTATTTCTGTATTTATCCTTTAGTGTTTGCTCATATGTATATTTGTAATAATGCACATTGTTTTGTAATGTTACATTTTTCTGTATTGCTACAGTCTCCACAATTACTGTCAGAAAGTCTTCATGATAATGAGTTATTTACCTATTTCTTGATTATTGATCACTTACATTGTTTCCTAGATTTTACTTTTATAAATGATTTTGTTTAGAATATCTTCCTGTGTATAGCATCTGTATTTTCTTAAATGAACCAAACTGGACATTTAACAGAAGAATAAACTGAAGCCTAGAGAGGTAAGTTGATGGCATCTTGTCATGCAGTTAAGAAATAGAGGAGTAAAGCTTGAAGCAAATCTTCCAGCTTCCAATGTAATATGCCTTCCACCACCCCACACTTCTTACACCTTGTCCTTCATTTCCTTTCTCTGTACAACCAGATCCTATCCATCCTACAAAAATTTGTGCAAATATCACTTGCTTCACAAGGCCATTTCTCACTCATCCATTTAGAAGAATGTCCTTAATTATCTACAGCTCTTTTTTCCTTTTTCACCTTAAATGATAATTAGATTTTTATGTCTTAGCTCCCTTGCTAGAGGCAGTATGCACAGTGGTTAGGATTTTCAGTCCTGAACAGTTTGGAGTTCTAATGTCAGCATCATATCCTCGCTATGTGAACTTGGGCAAGTTAGTCAACCTCTAACCCTAGATTTCCTCATCTTTAAAATAGGATTAAGTGAGATGCTAAATGTATAACAGCTAGCACAGTATCTGGCACGCAGCATGTAATTACTTTCAAATGTTTTGTTATTAGGTCATTAAATATGAAATGTCTGATTTCAAATCAAAAGTTGTTACATCTCAAACAAGAAGCAGTACCAATTAAAGTATGTGCCTAAACTGTCGATAGAGTTTTGCCATCTTAACAGTAGCTTGCTTATGCCAGCAGCAAAGAAGCCTGGAAAGCAAGTGTGGATGAAATCGTGAAAGGTGTTTACCACAGCTTGTTGAGAATTGAGTATTTTTCTTTGCAAGAAGTGTTCCAAAGCCTGGAAGAAGTGGTAGTCAGTTGGTGCAAGGTCTGGTGAATATGGTGGATTACAGAGAGTTTCCAAGTCCAGCTTCTGTAGTTTTGTGCAACATGTGGTCTTGCGAGAGGATTGGCCTGTCTCTATTGACCAACTTCGGCTGCTTCATCGCAAGCATCCTCATCATTTTGTCCAGTTGGTTGCCATAGACATCTGCTGTAATCAACTGACCAGGTTTCATGAAGATGTAGTGGATAATACCAGCGCTGCACCACCAAACAGACACATTAGCTTTCTTCCATGAATATTCGGTTTTGGACTATGTTTTGGCACTTCATCTTTATCCAACCATTGTGTTGAACACTTGAGATTGTCAGAAAGAATCCATTTTTCATCACATGCAACAATACCGTGTAGAAATGGTTCACCTTTATGGCATGACAGCAAAGAAAGACAAGCTTCGAGATGATTTCTGATGCTCATTTAATTCATATGGTACCTATCTATCCAGCGTCTTTACCTTGCCCATTTATTTCAAATGATCCAATATTGTTGGAATAGTAATGTCAAACCTTGCTACTAATTCATGGGTAGGTTGAGATGGATTTGCTTCCACTACAGCTTTCAGCTCATCATTATCCACCTAGGTCTCAGGTCATGACCCGCGTGACTCGTTTTGAAGATTAAATTACCAGAATGGAACTTCTCAAACCATCGACACACGTGTGTTCATTAGCCACATCCATCCCAAACACTTCGTTGATATTTGGAGCTTTCTGTGCTGCATTGGTTCCATGATGGAACTCATATTCTAAAATAATGTGGATTTTTGACTTATCCATGGTTGCACAAAAATTGCAGTATAAAATTTTTTGAAAGATAATCACAAGCCAAAACGTGTGTTTGAAAGAATGAGGATGTACCTTCACAAAAAAAAAACCAAAAAAAACAAGAAGTGTCAAAGTGAAATGTCAGAGATATCAAATGTCAAACATTACTTAAGGAAATCGGACATTCCATACTTAACCTAATACTATTGTTTTTATTAATAATTCATGGCAAGTTCCTTAAGAACCAGACCTTGTGCTAGATACAGTCTTTGGGTATATAGTTTGGACACAATAAATACTTGGTAAATGAACAAAGTTAATATTTGAGTTATGTAATCTTCCTCACATACTTAAAATAATGATTGGTTTATAACAGGACCTGACTATATGTTTAATATGACACTGCTGGAACCCTTCCAGACAGTAATTCAAACTCACCTTGCTGTCACCATCCTAACTAGCTAATAATCTTGTCCATGTTGCGTAACCACTCAAAATCCACCATTTGGGGATTGTGTATATCGTAACTGGGCATTTCTGGTTTAGACACAACTTTTGTGAGGCCAGCCCATGAAAATTTTATTTTTGAGGGTTGGTGTGAGGAAACATTTATTGTTTAGTTGCTTGTACATGGATTTATTTTTGTAATTTAGTGACAAATCTCTTAGTTTTAACTTGACTAAGAAATTTGGATCTGGAGTAGCTTTTGTTGCTTTTTGGAAAAGTTAGTAATTTGTATCATGAATCTAGAGTACATTGTTTTAAAGTTTTAATATTTTAAGGAAACTGACAAGTACAAGATAATGTCTACTCCTAATAATAAGAAACAGAACTAGGCGTGGCACTGAAATCCCTAAAGTTTAATTTCATGTATCTTCATCCATGTTGATGATAGTGTGTAATGCTCCAAATGTATGGACTGCCTTGTATATAGTTCCTGTCTGTCTAATCTCCACAGCTGGGAACACTCAGTTAACTCAACCTCAGATTTATCTAAACGTGAGGTTCTGGACTTATTCCTTATCCTTAGCTGTGGAATCCATTCTGACTTTAGTGTAGTTTTAGTAACTGAACCCACAGCTTGTTTCCACCTTCTTTGTCATACTCCTGTTTTCAGAACCGACCCTCTTTCTTGTGCCTGACATCAAATTCATTAGGGACTGCTTTGCTCTAACAGTGCTGTCTATGAGCCCCCCAGCTCAGCTGGTGCTTCACTGTCTGCTGCCAACTTTGACTCAGTTTCCATGTATGATAAAGGTCGAGCAGACCAAAAAGACGTAGATTGAAGCAAATTGAAGTTAATATCTGTGCACCCACGCACAGGCGCCTCCACTGCACCACTGCAGGAGAACAGCTGCCATTTCATTTGTGATGAGGCCCCTCTACCAAATACTGCATCACTGATCTTTTCTCACAAGCTCATTAGATATGATTGAATGTTTGTTCCCTTTTACTTCTTCCCTTCTGGTTCCAATGAATTCGTAGAAGATTTTAGGATGCTGGCAAGCAAGTGATTGAAATGATGTGAAACCTTTTCCAGGTTCCTCTACCAGAATTTGGCTCTTTCTCTTCTGTGCTTCCGTAACGCCACTATTTATTTGCCTCTGTCATAGTCAATATGTAGTAAAGGGAGTAAATGTTAAAAAATAAATTTTTTTTATGATTACAAAATACATTCTCATTTTTTAAATAAAATGTAGAAATAATGTATGACTTCTGATTGAGATGTTAAAATGAGTTTGTGTTTCAACACAATTCCTCTGCCTCAGACACTTAGCAGTAACAGATTAAATGTTTAAAGAGATAAAACAAATATGTATGTGACTAAAAATGGAAGAGAAAGTCCTAGTGGTGAATGGGGCTCACTGTGGGACTCAAGCTCTGGTTCTAGAATCAGTGCCGGCTGGGACTGTGACCTCTTCGTAAAACAGACCTCCATGAGAGCTCCCTGAGAGAAACAGACTGGAAGGCTGGGAAGCCTGGGATGGGTTTTAGTTGTGAAAGCAGGGTGATAAAAGTGTTGATTCTCGGCCTGGGACTGTTGCTTTGTAAGAAAGTGGGCCTAGTAAGGGTGAGTGAGAAAAACATGGGTTTTTGGACCAAAAATACCCATGTAGCCTGTTGGCTCAGTGACTGAATCTGTGATATTAGGATATCAGAACAGGAGGCTCATAACCCTACTTAAGACTTAGTTCTTGGCTGGACATAGTGGCTCACATCTGTAATCCCAGCACTTTGGGAGGCTGAGGTGGGAGGAGCACTTGAGGCCAGGAGTTTGAGAAAGTCTGGGCAACAAAGCAAGACCCCATCTCTTAAAAAAAATTAGCCTGTAGTCCCAGCTACTCAAGAGGCTGAGGCAGAAGGATCCTTGAGCCCAGGAGTTCAGGGCTGCACTGAGCTACGATAGCACCACTGCACTCTGGCCTGGACAACAGAGCAAGACCATCTTAACAACAACAGCAAAAAGATAAATCTATCACCAGACACATCATGGTGCGACATCAGGATATAGATAATAAGAAAAAAACGATCTACAAAGGGTTACCAGTTATACTGCCAGCCAAAACAGGCCACAAAACAAGGAAGTAATCTCTCTCAAATGCTAAGGAAAAATGTGTCAGCCTAGAGTTTTATACACAGCTAAACTACTATGCAAGGATGAATGTTAGTTATAAATATTTTTAGACATAGCTTAATGTAGATTCTCACTTAGAAATTATTAAAGGTTAGGAATACACTTTCCAAGGTAAAAAGCAAATCCATAGGAAAGGTATGGGAGCTAAGAAGCAAAGGAAGTTTCTGTGGAGGAGTGGTGGCTAAAAAAAAGTGGTCTGAAAATAGAAATTAATTTAACAGGTCAGTAAGTTTAAATTAACCATTGACTGTAAACACTTATGATAAAAGGCTGAAATAGAAATTTAAACCAACAATTCTCAAATATATTGGTCTTAGGATACTTTTATACTCTCAGAAAATTATATTGAGGCCTCAAAGAGCTTTTGTTTATGTGGATTATATCAATACTTACCCATTAGAAATTAAAACTAACATTTAAAAATATTATTTCATTCACAAATAAAACCAGTACAGGTTGACAGAAATAACGTTTTCATAAAAAAAAAAAAAGATTTTCTAGGATAAAAACTTAGTTGCACTATTTATGCATTTTTGTGAATCTGTTTAATATTTGGCTTAATGAAAGTCGGTTATTCGTAAGTGCTTCTGTGTTCAATCTGTTGCAGTATGTTTTCTGGGTTGAAGTACATGAAGAAAATCGAGCCTCACACAGATAAGTGGTTGGAAAAAAGAGTATTTTAATAGGCTTTTTTTGCTTGAAAGCTTAATTTTTTGTTGTTGCAACAAATACGGAGTTGTTTTCCTTGAACTGGCAGGCTCACTTTATTTGTGAGGAAATGTCTGCTACTTGCCCACGTCTGTAGACCCATGGTTTGTCTATCAGTTGTTCTTTCAAATAAAATGGTGTTCCTTGAAAAAAGTGGCTAGTTCAGCCCAACTCAAAGAATTGCACAAGTGCTTTTCCATGAGACAAGTGTCATACTTCTGTGTGCAGCAGAAGTGATTTATGCATGCTTTCCATATCATCACTCAGAATTTTAAAAAGATGTGTATTCATGGGTCAAGATTTAATACAATTAACAATTCTCACTATCTCATCGAGGACATTCCTAAATGAAACTGGCTTTTTTTCCCCTTCTGTGACTACATGATGAAGAACACAGTGACTACTGGGACAGTTTGGTACTATTCCCTTGATTCATGCTAAGGTACCAGCTGTTTTACCTATCACTGGTTTTCGTACCATTAATGCAAATGTCAATAGAGTGAAAAAAAATCTTAATGTTATTAAAAAGATAGTTTTAACCTCTCAGACTCTTGGAAAGGTTTTGGGGAACATACTCTGAGAACCAATGTTCTAAATAGTAATAACAAGAGAGAACCTGTTCAGTGATGTGCTAAGAATCTCTTCATGTTCAGGAGGAAGACAGACATAGCTGCAGAACATTTAGAATAAATATAAAGTTAAGTGTTTCCCTTTAAAATCTAGAGTAACTATGAAAAACCCAGACACATCGTGGTTTTCCACTAGCAGAGTTAAAAAAGGGAATATAGAAATCAGTTCAATAGAAGGAAGGAAAAGAGAATCAGAAAAAGATAACAGAAATATACAGAAAACACTATATGAAATGGGGAAATAAGTTCAACTATATCATTCGTCACAATGTGAACTAATTTGACTCCTCCTTAAAAGATTAGTTTGTCATACTGGTTTTAAAAATCCATCTATATGTTGATGGAACCTAATTTTTAAAAAAGCATTGACAATAAAAGAGTAATTCAGGCAAATACTGAAAGAAAGCTTGTGCAGCAATATTGTTAGACAAAATATCGTTTGAGGCCGGGCGTGGTAGCTCATGCCTGTAATCCTAGCTAGCACTCTGAGAAGCCGAGGCGGGTGGATCGTTTGAGCTCAGCAGTTTGAGACCAGCCTGAGCAAGAGCGAGACCCCATCTCCACTAAAAATACAAAGAAATTATCTGGACAACTAAAAATATACATAGAAAAAATTAGCTGGGCATGGTGGTGCATGCCTGTAGTCCCAGCTACTTGGGAGGCTGAGGCAGTAGGATTGCTTGAGCCCAGGAGTTTGAGGTTGTTGTGAGCCTGGCTGACGCCACGGCACTCTAGCCCAGGCAACAAGAGTGAGCCCAGGCAACTCTGTCTCAAAAAATATATGTATATCATTTAAGGCAAAAATCTAATCGTGACGAGGAGAGACATAACCTATTGGTAAAAGAAATGATCTTCTAAAAATAATCAAAACCTTATCTGCATTTTCTAGCATATTCACTGACAGGATTGCAAGGAGAAATTGACAGATTTTCCAGTCATGGTGAAAAATTTTGATCCACCTGTGTCACAAACTTCATACAGCAGACTGGGTGCAGTGGCTCATACCTGTAATCCCAGTACTTCAGGAGGCCGAGATGGGAGGATCACTTGAGGCCAGGAGTGCAAGGCTGCAATGAGCTATGATCCTGCCACTGCACTCCAGCCTGGGCGCCAGAGTGAGACCTTGTCAAAAAACAGAAACCAACCAAACAAACAAAAAATGGAAAAGAAATCGGTACAGCAGACTGAAGAAGAAAATAGCTTTCAAAAATCGAAAGCAGTCTTATAGACAATAGTAGTACATTTAGCAGGAGAAATTATTTGTAATAGCAGCCAACCTATTCCATGACAACTTGTTGCAAGATTGCAACCGTTAATATAAGAATGGACAAGGGAAGTTCAAGAAAGGAAATTAGAAACCAGTCTCATGAGTATAAAGAAAAGCAAAATTCTGCCAATCTGTAGTCCCAGCCACTTGGGAGGCTGAGGCAGAAGGATCACTTCAGCCCAGGAGTTCGAGGCTGCAGTGTGATGATTGTGCCTGTTAATATCCACTGCATTCCAGCCTGGGAAACATAGTGAGACCCCATCTCTTTACAAAAAAACAAAAAAGAAAAAGCAAAATTCTAACAAATTTAGCAGTGTACTAAAGGTAATACACAATAGACAAGGAGGATTTATTTTGGGAATGCAAGAATTTATTTCTTAAAAAAAAAACATTTAGGCTGGGCATGGTGGCTCATGCCTGTATCCCAGCACTTTGGGAGACCTAGGCAGGACGATCGCTTGAGACCAGGAGTTCAAGACCAGCCTGGGCAACATAGGGAGACCTCATCTCTACCAAAAACACAACGCCCCCCACATGCACACATTTATCACTTCTTTGCTCAAAATTCTCCAATGGCAAAGCACAGAGTTCTGCCTTGAGGACCTGTGCACATGAGGTTCCTCCAGCCTAGCATCATGGACTTTCTTAGATCTTCACTCAAATGTCACCTCAGTGAGACCTTTCCTGACTATTCCAATTTAAATTTCATTTTCTAGCCAGCACTCCCTATCCCCCTTTTCTGCTTTGTTTTTTCCAGAGTACTTATTATGACCTGTTATACTGTGTATTTTATTTTCCTGTTTATTGTCTGTCTCCCCAACTATTTAAGCTTCATGAGGGTAGGGATTATTTGTTTTCTGCTGTTTTCCTAGAGTCTAGAACAGTGCCCAGCACCTTGTGGGCACTCAGTAAATATTTGTTGAGTAAATAAATGAGTAAATGGTTCAACAACACAAAATCAACAAAGAGTGAAATCGTATGATGATCTCATATATGCAGAAGAATTTGATAAGATCAATCACTCATTCATAAGAAGAACTCTTAGAAAACAGTAAATAGAAGGGCACTTACTTAACTTGCTAATGATCAAAAACCTAGAGTGAACACCATACTTGATGGTGAAGCTCTAGGAGCATTTCCATTAAAGTCAGGGCCAAGGCAAGAAAGTCTCTGCTATCACCTATTCAATAATGTGCTAAGACAAGAAAGTATTAAGAGATATAAAAATAGGGAAGTAACAAAGCTGTCTTATTTGTAGAGGAGATCTACATTGAATATTCGAAAGAATCTACAAAGTATTAAAGCTTTTAGAAAGTTTAGCAGGGTGACCATTATATAAAGATCAGCATTCTTACAAGTAATAAGTACATGTTATAGGAAAGTGATCCAATTTATAATAGAAACCTAAACATAGGCTACTTAGAAATTAATAAAAGATATGATAGTCTTTTATGGAGAAAATTACAAAATATCGGGGCAAAAAGGACCAGACTAAATGGAAATATATTCATAGATAGGAAGAAGTGATGTAAAAAGTCAATTAATTATAAATTAAACAGTATGCCTAATGATTTGCCCTAGAATTTGTAAAGTTCAACCCAAAATCTACTTCAAAAGGCAAAAGCCCAGAATTGTTCAGACAACCTTTTTGTTTTTGTTTTTTTTCTTTTTGAGACAGAGTCTCACTCTATTGCCTGGGCAAGTGCCGCGGCATCAGCCTAGCTCACAGCAACCTCAAACTCCTGGGCTCAAGCGATCCTCCTGCCTCAGCCTCCTGAGTAGCTGGGACTGCAGGCATGCGCCACCATGCCCGGCTAATTTTTTCTATATATATTTTTAATTGTCCGTAGAATTTCTTTCTTTCTTTCTTTTTTTTTTTTTTTTTAGTAGAGATGGGGTCTCGCTCTTGCTCAGGCTGGTCTCGAACTCCTGAGCTCAAACGATCCACCCGCCTCGGCCTCCCAGAGTGCTAGGATTACACGCGTGAGCCACCGTGCCCGGCCCAGACAACTTTAAAGAATGCTAATAATATGGGTGACGTTCCCTCATAGATATCAGAATTAGTTACAAAGTCATAGTTGTTCTCAAGCCCGATATAGTACCTGACATAGACAGTACTCAGTGAATGTTTTCTGGGAGGATTGATAGGTGGACAAATGGACTAATGCCTGGGGACACACAAAGTGCAGGGAAATACTGGGTCCTAACTGACCTTGTATTACTTTTTGTCTGGGGTCAGAATTAACTTTGGACCTGGTAGGGTAGGGAAAAGGGCTGAACCTGAAGATGAAGGTGACTCAGAACTGCAAGGACCAGGGAAAGTGGGCAGCACAGAGACCTCATTAATTTGTTTCATTTGTCTACAGATACTTCCAATACCCTTAAGCAAATTTTATCTTGTACAATTTAAGGATGGAGTTTTGTATTTGCTTAAAATTTAGCAAGTCTTTAACAAGAATTTACTCTGTATTAAGTGTAGTATTGGGTTGAAGTGTAGGAAGGCTTTTTATTCAATGGGAAAGATGTCCATGATTTTTCTCGGCATGTTATACAATTATGTTGCTTTAGGTTTAATTATTTTGACCTCATGATTGAAATAGTATTTTAAATTGGGACCATCTCATTGTTTGGAACAGTGGTTGTTTAGAAATGTCAGGTGAGGAGTAACATTATCAGAGTCAAATTTGGCCATATATAATATGGGCCTTAATGATACTATGATTTATATATGCCAGTATTGGGCCTTACAGAAGTGTCAGCCAATAGTGCTGTTTTCTGGTAGCATTCTGGTACTAACCAACTCTTGTATGGTACTTTATAGTTTCCAGAGTACTTTTTCATTTGCACCTCAAAGGTATGTAAAGGAGGTTTATTTCAGTTCATTGATGATTTATTGAGCAGGTTCTTTTTTTTTGAGACAGTGTCTTGTTCTGTTGCCCAAGCTAGAGTGCCGTGGCATCAGCCTAGCTTACAGCTACCGCAAACTCCTGGGCTTAAGTGATCCTTCTCCCTCAGCCTCCCAAGTAGCTGGGACTACAAGCACAGGCCACCATGCCCGGCTAATTTTTTTTTTCTATTTTCAGTAGAGACAGGGTCTCCCTCTTGCTCAGGCTGGTCTCCAACTCCTGACCTGAAGCAATCCTCCCGCCTTGGCCTCCTAGAGTGCTAGGATTATAGGGATGAGTCACCGAGCGCAGGCTTGAGCAGGTTCTGTGCCAAATTTTGTACTAGACCTTGGGAAACCAAAGATAAGACAAGGACCTTGACCCCAAGTAACATAGATAATATTGGGGATATACATATAACCAGGATATGAAAACAATAATTACAGAGGGAGACACATATGATTAGGATGTGGTAATGATAGGTAGTGATGGCATTCATAGTATGTCTTAGTTATTTTTTTGATTTCAAGGAAGAATTGGTGTGTTTTATACCATTTTGGAATTATATTGCATAATTTACTGATGTGATATATGTTTGAAAATTATATTACACTTTCTGCTATTATAATTTATTTCTTCTAGAAAAATCTGAATGATATGTTAGAATATTCAACCTAGGTCACCCTCCTTGATATTGTGTTTGTGGAAGGAATGACTAATGTATGTGTATAATTTGGCCCTGTGCATACTAAAATGTGATTTTATTAGAAATATTTTAGATACTTAAAGCTTTGTAGGTTTTTGCTGTTATTTTTAGATCTGAAAAAGATGAAGAGAAAGAAAACATGACAAGTCTAGAAGTATGTGAAACAAATCAAACATAAACAAAAATGGAAGCCCTTAAGATGAAGAACAGAAAATCTGTGATTATTGTGTTATTAGCTTTTAGCAGTGTTGAAGTAATTGGGGTGTCAATGACATAATTAAGTGGAATTCTGTTTTTGAAATTTGAGAAATGGAGAAATCAGTGCTTTAGGATATGTCTCTTATATACTCAGAAAGGTTTGGTTTTCATCAGTTAAGCATCAGTGATGAATAAACAGTCCATTTGTAGTAATTACACTGATACAATTCTGTATGCCTAATAAAAGTATCCAAATTTACTGTGGATTCTTTTGTGAGTTGTTTGGAATTTCTTACTTCATATGAACATGACCCTGTAAACACTATAACAAAAGCTTTTTTAGGGGTTGATTTTCTTTTGGAATGGGATTCCTTTGTATGAGAATTGATTCTAACAAAAGATCTCTACCCAGTGTAATAATGGAATGATTTTGAACAATGCTGCCATCTACTCAGGGAAAGCTAGCCTCCAAGGTGATGCTGAGGCTCTGCTGGCTCCTTACCAAGGCCAAGTCAAGATTTTTTCACCATGACCGGCCTTTGGATGAGAGATTTGCTATATAACACTACCTAGAAGGAGGCATGTGTTAAAATGGCCTAGTGATTTTTCTCTGGTTGCTTTTGTGGAATTCTCACGCTGAATTTATCAGTGACTAAATGTGATCCTACATGTGGGAACACTGTAAGTTAATTGTTAAATTTTGGAAAATCTCACATTGGTTTGATAATTTGACCTCCTTTTCTATGCAGGATTTGGGAATGAAAGCAGCATTCCTTTTTTTTCTTTCAAGATGGGGTCTTGCTATGTTGCCCAGGCTGGATTCAAACTTTTGGGCTCAAGTGATCCTCCCACTTCAACCTCCTGAGTAAGCTGGAACTATAGGCATGCTCCACCACACCTGGTAAAAGTGGCATTCTATAGTTGAAAGAACAGAAATTTTGTCAGCATAGTGATTTGGATTCAAATCCTGGCTCTGGCTCTGACTATAAGCAGTGTAACTCTGGGCAAGTAATTTAACCTCTCTGAATCTCAACTTCTTCATTTGTAAGAAGAAACTAATATTACTTTATAGGGTCTTGCGAAAATAAAATAAAGCCTTAGCATGGTGCTTATCATATAACGAACACAATTATTCTGTTATCAATAATACAAACATCTGGGCAATTTTTAGCACATTTCATTTGTACCTCAACGGTATGTAAACTCAATAAAGATGAATTCCCTTCTAATATTAATTTACTTTTTTTTTTTCTTTTTAAGAGATAGGGTCTTGCTCTGTTGCCCAGGCTAGAGTGTAGTGGCACAATCATAGCTCACTGTGACCTCAAACTCCTGGGCTCAAAGCAATCCTTCTGCCTCAGCCTCCTGAGTAGCTGGGACTATAGGCATGCACCACCATGCCAGGCTAATTTTAAAATTATTTGCAGAGACAGGGTCTCGCTGTGTTGCTCAGGCTGGTCTTGAACTCCTGGCTTCAAGCAGTCCTCCCACCTTGGCCTACCAAAGAGCTAGGATTACAGGTGTGAGCCACTGTGCCAGGCCAATTTTCCATTGTTAACACAGAAAAATTTTGGTAAAAACATTACTATATAAATTATTGAAATTGTGTGTTGTTAACATTTGATCACCAAAGGAAATGTAAACATTAATGTAAACATTGTTTTTTAGTTTTGTTAAGAGTTCTTTATTCAGTTAATATTGTTTTAAGGTTAAATAAAACATCTTTTTTTCTAATGCTTTTAGTTTTTAGACTAGAAATTGTTATTCAGGAGGAATAGAGACCAGGCCATATATATAAGGATTGTGAAAGAAATATTATAAAATGTAAACTAAGATTAGGCAATATTCGGTAGATACAAATGCATCAGAATACAGAGGATGAATAGAATACAAAGTGTCATTGAAAAACCTAATGCCTCAGAGATAATTGTCTATTTTTAAGCAAGGATAACCCTAGGTGTCCTGAAAAAAATTGTAAAGAGAATCTCTGGTGGTCTACTGGCTAGGGAAAAAAATTACAAAGGTAAGTTTGGTTTGGGGTAGGTGTCAGGGAGCACTTGCAGATGGAATAGAGAGAATTCTGAAAATGAGCAAGGTTCTAAAGTACTGAGCAATTTTCAGGAGTATAAGAAATAAGAATATGAGGGATAGTTCCTGTGAATGAGTCCACATGGGGAATTTATTTGATGGCTATATTTTCAGGACCTATTGACATTTTATTTATCCTTCAAGGCCTCTTTCAGTTGCCATTTCCCCTGAAGGCTTCCGTAGTTTTTCTACTACCGAATAATAACCCTTTTCTCTTTATACTAGACAAAAGAAACTGTGGGTTTGGGGCAGCATTTTATTTATATTTCTCTTATAATAAGCTTTGTGTTGTATTGTTAAATGAATGTGTCTGTCTCTTAAATCATGGTATAGTGTGAAGAACGTGAATTCTTAGGTTGGAAATATCTGGATTTGGCTACTAACTCTGATTTTTTCTAACAATGTGTGTTTTTGTCATACGATATCTTTTCCCATAGTGTTGTTGGGAGAATTAAATGAAATAATATGTGTAAAGTACCTTTTATCACCTGCTGATCTGAAGGTCACAACCTAATGGTATAGAATTTTTGTTCTTTGATCTATGATAAGAATTCTAAGGAGGCGGTTTAGAAAGGGAAATTCGTAGATACCAGATAAAATCCAAAACCCAAGTGTATAAGGAGTCATATGCAAGATCTCTGTCTTTTTTTTTTTTTTTTTTAAGGATACAGGGTCTTGCTCTGTCAAACAGGCTGGAGTTCAATGGCACAATCATAGTTCACTGCAGCCTCCAATTTCTGGGCTCGAGTGATCCTCCTGCCTCAGCCTTCTGGGTAGCTGGGATTACAGGTGTGAGCCATTGTGCCTGGCAAGATCTCTGTCTTTTAATCTGATTTATTAAACTGATGAATAAAGAGACACTACAGAGGCTGAGGTAAAAGGATTGCTTAAGCTCAGGAGTTTGAGATTGCTTTGAGCTAGGCTGACGCCACAGCACTCTAGCCTGGGCAACAGACTCTGTTTCAAAAAAAAAAAAAATAAAGAGACACTATAAGGTATTAGGAAAAGCTGTCAGTCATTCAGATTATAATAACATTTACAACATACATTATATAATGGAAATGCCATTACTGTTTCCATCAGAAACAATGTCTACTAAGAAAATTTATTCCAACAATACAAAAATCTCATTCAAAATTTGGGCAGATATTGGTATTATTGAATTAGTCAAGTGAGAAGAGAAAAATTCTAAAAATGTAGCTTTTCATGTACGTGACTTGATACATATTGCTTATCTGTCTAGTAACTATGCAGCTCTATCAAGATTTTGTACATAATATGTCAGAATCAATCTACATAAGAGGCAGTGTGGACTAATGCCAAGTGAACCTGAGGTAGGTGTCAAGAACTGGATGCAAGCCCTGATACTATCTGAGAACAGGCCTCTGTTATATAGGTCTTGTTACTGTTGCAAAGAAAATGGTAAAACATAGACTGATCAGAAGCATTGTGTACAATGAAGCCTTGCAACTCTGTGTTTATTAGTGTGTGTGTGTGTGTGTGTGTGTGTGTGTGTGTGTGTGTGGTGGAGGGGAACGTCAATTATTAAAGATGACTAAAGGGGGCTGAAGCAGTAACCTCTAATCTGTAAAAAACACCAGACTTCCTGTAATTCCTAAAAATGAATGTGGGTTTGAGAGACTTCCCCTGAGATGTATGAGACCCTCCCCAGACTTCACAGATCTAACAATATGCTGGTAATTCTTTGTGGACCTATCTTGAGAAAACGTTCATCAGACCCTGAGAAGCAAAGGCAGAAAAAAGGTCCCTGTAATTTACTAGCATGCACCAAACCATCACATAAAGATAGGTAAATTATTTGACTGAGAAAAGTCTTCAAAAAGAGACAATGAAATGCTCTTGAGATGAATCCAGGTAACAAAAAGGTCAGGAAAAATTGTCCGTGGAAAAAATAAGAAAGAATCAAGGAGAAATGGTGACTTCTGGAGAAGATGAAGCTATCAAATGCCTGTGTAGGAGAGATAGCTGCCAAAAATATAGGCATTGAATGGTGACATGTGAGTGAGTGGCTTTGTTTGTTGGAGTTGCAAGTGTTTATGTCATCCTCAGGTGAGTTAAATTTATGTCTTTTTCACTCTTCTTGATCTTTGTATAATTTTGTGGTGCTTTACACTGAATCCACTTTTTCCTAATTGCAGATTCTTGGCCAGCTCCTTAGCTTCTCTAAACTAGCCTCAGTTTCCTCTTCTGTAAAACACAGAGCTATAATACCTGCTACTAAAGGTTGTTTTAAGGATCAAGTGAAGTAATAAATAAGAAAGTTTTACTATCAGTTACCTGATAAGCTGCCCTGTGCTCACGAGCCCCTAAAAATGACAGGCAGAGCATAATCTCACTTCACAGCCAGCCTCTAGCTACAATAACACTAGTACTTCCAAGTATTGTTCTTACTTGTGATCCTTAGTTTTTTGTTTTGTTTTTTTTTGAGACAGAGTCTCACTCTGTTGCATGGGCTAGAGTGCCATGGTGTCAGCCTAGCTCAAGCAATCTTACTGCCTCAGCCTCCCGAGTAGCTGGGACTACAGGCGTGTGCCACCATGCCCAGCTAATTTTTTCTATATATTTTTAGTTGTCCAGCTAATTTCTTTCTAATTTTAGTAGAGATGGGGTCTCATTCTTGCTCAGGCTGGTCTTGAACTCCTGAGCTCAAATGATCCTCCTGTCTTGGCCTCCCAGAGTGCTAGAATTACAGTCATGAGCCACCGCACCCGGCCCTTAGTTTTAATAATATGAATTCTACCCAGTGAAGGAAGAACAAACGGAGCAAATTATGGACATCATGAAGCCCTTTAAAAATGGCTATGATAGTAATAATGCCCCAGTTCTTGCACAGAATAGATTCTCAAACAAGGCTCCCAGTTTACAGTATAATTTCAAAGGCCTGAGGAAAAGCCTGAATACTCATCACAAAGAGGCAGATGTGTAAACAACCAGTTTCTTCTTGTTTTTTTTTTAAACAGCTGTATTGAGATATAATTCAGATATCATACAATTCTCCCACTTAAAGTATACAATATATTTTTTATATATTTACATAGTTGTGTAACTATCACTACAACCAATTTTAGAACATTTTCATCATTCCAGAAAGAAACCCAGTACCCATTGGCAGTCACTTCCCATTTCCCTCCAACACCCCCAGCCCTAGGCAACAACAAATCTACTTTCTGTCTTGATGGATTTGCTTACTCTGGACATTTCATATGAATGGAATCATACAATATATGGCCTTTGGTGACTGGTGCTTTCATTTAGCATGTTTTCAAGGTTCATCCATATTCTAGCATGTAATACAGGTTCATTCTTTGTTGCTGAGTAATATTCCATTTTATGGCTGTACAATATTTTATGTATCCATTCTTAAGTTGGTGGTCATTAGGAGCAGTTCCCTCCTAACTCACTTTTGCTTTCAGTCTTCGCAGAGAAGAGACTTTTAGAAGAGTGACTTAACTGAACTTGTAATTCAGTTCAACTGTGAAGTCCTGATGTGTGTTTCCTATGTGTACATGGTTAAATCTGTACCATTACCTAAACCAAAATATGAAGAATCAAACCATTCCTATTTGAAAATAGGAATACTTCTCAACTCTTCTAGTACATTCAGTGATACTATTGAACTATTTACTGGTCCTTGTGGCTCCCAGTTCCTAATTATTACCTTTTGAACTTTTTAATAAAATTACAGCAAAGATACAGGTACATTGTTGAAATTGGGAAATACAGATAGCCAAAATGAAAAATTACTGTAATCCCAACACTCACATTTAACTTTAACATGTTTTTAAGAATGAATTTACTTGTAAAAATGATACATATTTATTGTAAGTTTAGAAAATGCAGAAAAGTACAAATCAGAAAGTAAATCACTAAATCTTACTACCCAGAAATTTTAATATTTTAATATTAAAGTTTTAATATTAAGTTAAAACAGTACATCAGGGAAATTATAGTTAATAATTTATTGTATATTTGTTGTATAGTTAATAATATATTGTATATTCAAAATAGCCAGAAGAGAAGAGTTGTAATGTTCCCAAAACAGAGAAAAGATAAATATTTGAGGTGATAGATATCTCAATCACCCTGATTTAATCATTCCATTTGATCATATACATTTTGTATACAGGTATTAAAATATCACATGTACCCCCAAAATGTGCACAATTATATATCAACAAAAAAATTCCAGACATCTCTCCCTCTATGTGTACGTACAGATAGGACAGATGGATAGATGGATGAAAAGAGAAAAATATGTATATAAATGAAATCATATGTGATGGTTTTTTTTTTTTTTTTTTTTTTTTTTTGAGACAGAGTCTCACTCTGTTGCCCGGGCTAGAGTGAGTGCCGTGGCGTCAGCCTAGCTCACAGCAACCTCAAACTCCTGGGCTCAAGCAATCCTACTGCCTCAGCCTCCCTAGTAGCTGGGACTACAGGCATGCGCCACCATGCCCGGCTAATTTTTCTATATATACTTTTAGCTGTCCATATAATTTCTTTCTATTTTTAGTAGAGACGGGGGTCTCGCTCTTGCTCAGGCTGGTCTCGAACTCCTGAGCTCAAACAATCCGCCCGCCTCGGCCTCCCAGAGTGCTAGGATTACAGGTGTGAGCCACCATGCCCGGCCATATGTGATGATTTTTAACAAAAATAATATTTTATTAATGATGAACTGAGCACATCCTGCAATTTCCTTTTTTTCCCCCAAACTTTAGGAATGATAGGAAAAAATATTTAATGTATTCATAGATGTGTTAAAAAACAAGATGAGGCCCGGCACGGTGGCTCATGCCTGTAATCCTAGCACTCTGGGAGGCCGAGATTGGAGGATTCCTTGAGGCCAGGAGTTTGAGAAGAGCCTGAGCAAGAGCAAGAACCCATCTCTACAAAAATAGAAAAATTAGCTGGCCATGGTGGCACACACCTGTAGTCCCAGCTACTTGGGAGGCTGAGGCAGGAGAATTGCTTGAGCCTACGAGTTTGATGTTGCAGTGAGCTATGATGATGCTTGGGCAACAGAGTGAGACTGTATTTCAAAACAAAAACAAAAAAATAAAAACCAGACGTATTTTCAGACATTGTGAGAAATTCTCTGCTAAAATCAGACGAGATTGAATTTGAACAGGGTAATGGCAGTCCAGTGTGCATGTGGGAATCCAATGGATAGTATAGTACTACCACAAGAAGTGGGAGCTCTTGCAGATTGCTGGTGGTGGAAGCCGGAAGCAGAAAGAAGCCTCGTAATGGGGGCTGGGGTAGTACAGTGGTAGCATCCAGGCCTATTCTCCCTACACCCCATCCTGGCCTCCCTGCTGTCAGTCATGCATCTGCAACTGCTGTATCCGGATAGGAGCAGTGTCTCAAGTGGCTGGCAATAGCAGGGAGTGGGTAAGCCTGGAAAACTAGCTGCAGAGGCATCTTTCCTTGTATCATATTCGACCCATCTTCCAATCTCACTGAAACCACTTGCGGCATAAGTTCCAACAGTCAAATATGATTATGTGGCATAAGTTCCAACAATCAAATATGTACTTCCTTCAAGGACACCTTCACTCCAAGGCCTTCACTCAAGAAAGTTTCAATCTAACGGGAATCTCAATAGATAAATGGACTTGCAGTAAAGAATCTTCAAATACTTGAGTAGCTGCTTCAAATAGAGTAAACAAACAAACAAACAAACAAACAAAACTTCACTTGCGGAAACAGCAAATAGAATTGGAACAATTCTTTAGCATAAGCATTATGCTGTCGAAGAGATGCACACATACTGCATCCATGAAGCAAGAACAGGCATTGTAAGAAGGAACCAAATTGAAGATCTCAAAAATGAAAAAAATTTTTAAATAAAACACTCAATAGATGTTGAGTGGCAAAGTGGGTACACCGATGACTGATTTAATGAGCTAGGAGATTGGACAAAGAAATTCTTCCAGATTGGAGGAGGAGAGGAAAATAGGTGGATGCATGAAAGAAAATTTAGGTGACATGGAGGGTAGATCCAAAAGTGCTGACACCAGTCTAATTGGAGTGCCAGGAGAACTGGAGAAAATGGAGGGGAGATATGGCAAACATTCTTTATTACTTCTGCAATTGCCATTCTCTAACCCCCTTTCCATGCTGACCAGCCTGTCTCCCACTATAGAGGCTGAAAATGCCCACAAATTGCTTTTCTAACCACCCTTACAGCTGGGGCATGGATGTGTGACCCAGTCCTGATTGATGGGACCTGACAAGAATCCTTCTAGGGGACTTCTATGGAAGGTGTTTCTCTGCAATACTCAAGAGATACACAAGGAAAAACTGCTTTCCTGTGTTTGGATTTGCTGTCCAGAGCTGTGGTGGTCTTCTTGCAACCAGAGAGAGACAAAAGCAATTCTGAGAAGGCAGAACCAAAAGATGGTTCTTGAGTCCTTGTATATGTTAGATATTACTCCCCTGTATGTTTTAGAGATAGCATATACCTTCTTCCATTCTCTCTGTTACCTGTCTTTTAACTTTGTTAATGTGGAGCCTTTCATGGGCAGAAATATTAATAATTTTAATGTGATCCAATTCTTATTTGTTTTCCTATATGGTTTGTGTTTTCGAAGTTTTTTAAAGTTCTTTCCTGTCTCTAAATCACAGAGTTCATCCTACATTTTATTTGGTTAACTTTATTATTTTCCTTTCACCTTAATTCATCTGGAGTTCGCCTTTAAAGATGATGTTAGGTAGTGATACAGTTTTATTTTCTTCAATATAGTGAGTGAGTTTTTCCAACTTCACCTAATAAATGATCTCTTTTTTCCCCATTGATTTGATGTTTCTTTTATTTTGTACCAAGTTCTCACTTAGAAATGGGTCCTTCTCAGAGTTCTCTACTTTGTTCCATTGATCTCTTGCACTTGATACCTTTTTCTCTTTTTTTAACCCTTCAAGGAGGACCTGGGGAAGCAATATGTTTTAATATTTGGTAGAGCAAGCCTCCCTTTCCCCATTTATGCTTCTTTTTCTTTTACACTTCCATCTATTTTCCTTTCTTACTGCATTCTGGAAGATTTTTTCTGTCCATTCTTCCAGCTCATTAATTCAATCTTCAGTGTATCCACTTTGCTATTCAACAGCCCAGCACTATGGGAGGATTGCTTGAGGCCAGGAGTTTGAGACCAGCCTGACCAACATGGTGAGATCCCTATCTCTACAAAAAATAAAAACATTAGCAGCCAGGTGCGGTGGCTCATGCCTGTAATCCTAGCATTCTGGGAGGCTAAGGCAGGAAGATTGCTTGAGCTCAAAAGTTCCAGACCAGTCTGAGCAAGAGCGAGACCCTGTCTATACTAAAAATAGAAAAGTTAGTTGGGCATCTCTGCACACGCATGTAGTAGTCCCAGCTACTCGGGAGGCCGAGGCAGGAGGATTGCTTGAGCCCAGGAGTTTGAGGTTGCAGTGAGCTATGATGATGCCACTGCATTCTACCCAGGGTGACAGAGTAAGACTCTGTCTCAAAAAAAAAAAAAAAAGCCAGATGTAGTGGCGTGTGCCTGTAGCCCTAGCTATTGGGTCACTCAGGCAAGAGGATTGCTGGAGCTCAGGAATTCACAGTTACAGTGAGTATGATCACACCACTGCACTCCAGCTTGGGTAACAAGCAAGACCCTGTCTCTAAAATAAATAAATAAATAAATAAATGTTATCTAAGCCACTCAGTATCTTTTTCCTTCATATAAATTTTGCAGTATTTTTTTATTTTTTAAAAATTGAACTTAAAGATTTATAGACATGGAGAAAAGTTTGGGCTTTATAGACGTAAAGACAAGTATTAAGCAGAATAAGATAAAGCCCAAAAAGTCATGTAATAGTGACATTGCAGAGCATCAAAAACAAAAACATTCTTAAACTTATCTGAGAGAAAAAAAACAAATTACTGAGAAAAGAATAAGAATCAG
>CM052441.1:115481607-115500752 GCA_028533085.1 Varecia variegata
ACTACAGGCATGCGCCACCATGCCCGGCTAATTTTTTCTATATATATATTTTAGTTGGCCAGATAATTTCTTTCTATTTTTAGTAGAGACGGGGTCTCGCTCTTGCTCAGGCTGGTCTCGAACTCCTGACCTTGAGCGATCCACCCGCCTCGGCCTCCCAGAGTGCTAGGATTACAGGCGTGAGCCACCGCGCCCGGCCTAGATCATTTCTTTCTATTTTTAGTAGAGACGGGGGTCTCGCTCTTTCTCAGGCTGGTCTTGAACTCCTGACCTCGAGCAATCCTCCCGCCTCAGCCTCCCAGAGTGCTAGGATTACAAGCGTGAGCCACCGTACCTGGCCTCCCTTCACTTTAAGTTGACATATAATTACTTTGCTTTTTCTCAAATCACATTAGAGTCTATAGGTATGCCTTTTGTATAGCAATCCTGCACTCACATAAAAGCTGCATTTTCAAAAGGTATTTCACAAAAAGTGCAAGGTTTTCACGCCTGTTGGCATAGCTGCAGTGACGGCTTCAAGAATTTCCTTTTCTTTTTTTTATAATGGTCCTTATGCTGGATTCATTTATCTTAAAATGTCAGGCAACCACAGCTACAGACCTCAATCTATGGTACCTATCAAGCAATTTAACTTTTTCTTCTAATGTCATGACATTTCTTTGCTTCTTGGGAGCACTTCCATCATCACTAGTGGCACTTCATATGGGTCCCATGGTGTTATTCAAGGTTTACAGTATTGCACTAAACACTATGAAAAATACACAAGAACCATGAAAGATCACTTTTTACTGTAATACGCAATTTCTGGAGAGACGAACTGCTCATACAGAGACGATTAGCATCAGATGGTGTTTTAAGTGGATACTCACAACACTTGAGCTCATTGAAACAGCAACAGGAGGTGGCTACAAAATTATTACAGTAGTACAGTATGTAGTACAGTTAATTTGGTGCAGTTATGATTTAATACTGCATCTTTACATTTGTTTACATTTCTCTAGACTGCGAATGGCACCATGTACAGTTTGTACAGGTATGTGAAAGTTTGATGAATTTTAACTTTTTTTTTTTCTTTTTTTTTTTTTTTTTTTGAGACAGAGTCTCGCTTTGTTGCCTGGGCTAGAGTGAGTGCCGTGGCATCAGCCTAGCTCACAGCAACCTCAAACTCCTGGGCTTAAGCGATCCTCCTGCCTCAGCCTCCTGAGTAGCTGGGACTACAGGCATGCGCCACCATGCCCGGCTAATTTTTTCTATATATGTTTTTAGTTGGCCAGACCACTTCTTTCTATTTTTAGTAGAGACGGGGTCTCGCTCTTGCTCAGGCTGGTCTCGAACTCCTGACCTCGAGCGATCCACCCGCCTCGGCCTCCCAGAGTGCTAGGATTACAGGCGTGAGCCACCGCGCCCGGCCCCAGAATTTTAACTTTTTATGATAAATATTTTTTGTATTTTATGGCAGTAAATGATGAAATAGACTAGTATCTACATACATTTTGTGCATTCATGACATACCCAACTTTAATTTTTTTTGATATTTTTAGGCTATGTGGTTTGTCCGTAAGTTTTTTCAAATTGTTGAATATCTCCAAAAATTTTTCCAATATATATTTACTGAAAAAAATCTGTGAATAAGTGGACCCACACAGTTTAAGCCCATGTTGTTCAAGGGTCAACTTCACAGAGAAACCTAAACTCCATCCACATACTATCTCACTTTGATATTATAAAAGGAAAGATAAAATACTAGAGAGCCATTAAAGACATAATTACACCACACAGAACCTTTCCTTTTCCTTTTTTTTAACCTTAATTATTGTATGATGAACCTTTCTTTTTGACATAAAAAGAAGGGTTAGAAGATCTTGGAGAGAGAACATGTCACAGTGTTCCAAGAATGGGGACTATGGTACAGGTGGGCCTCATGAAAGTGGAACTGGTTAATGGAAAGTTGTTAGGAAATGAGGAGGCCTTCTCTGGAGGTATTTGGATTGCCTTCCATGATATTCCTGCTTCTCCCCACTTGTCTACTGAGTTTCTGTCTACCAACATGGTACTAGTCGGTTCCAAGTGACAGACTTTGATTTCAGTTCCCTTGGCTAACTGGTTCAGTCTCTCCATCCCCCAGTTGCATTGGCCTGGCCAATTTTTCCAAGCCAGGGCCTGTAATACCTAGGTCCTGGGCTAATATGTGATAGTCCCCCACTCCCACCCCAATTCAATCAGCAATGGCTAAGGTGAACAGAGTCACATAGTATAGAACATGTACATTTAGGGCAGACATCATGGCATAAGGTTGTTACAGGACAGATACTAGTATGCATCATTCAACAACTATTTAGTGTTTGCCACGTGCAAGCCACTATTGTAGGAATAGGGACTATAACTATTAACAAGATTGGTAAAGTCCCTGCAAACTTTTGGAGGGAGATGAGCTTTAAACAAGTAAAATAATAAAATCACAGACTATGTTAAGTACTAGGAAGGAAATGAATACAGTGATGTGATGATTACTGGATTGAAGGCATGAGAGATTGCTTATAATGGGATGGCACAGAAGCCTTTCTGTGGAAATGCCCTTTGAGCTGAACCTGCGAGGGGAATATAAAGGCTTTGAGGTGGGAAAGAACTTGGCATGTTGGAGGGGGAAAAAAAGGAGCCAGCTGAGCAGAATGAATAAGAGGCAAAGTGATGAGTTGAAGTTGGAGAAGTAGGGCAGATTTTGCAACACTTTGTGGACCACAGTAAGAGGGATGCTAACCAGACTCTCACAAGGCCCAGAACTTTAGCACACACAGAGAAGGTATGAAGAATCTGAAAATGGGGAAGAATGGCAAGACAACTGCAAGAGGGTGAGTGGGAACTTTGGGTGTCATTGAGAATGTCACATTCCTGAGAATGACTTATATTATAGTACTACTTAAGTTTAGGGACATTGCTTACCTTATCAATGCAATCAATGACAAATGAGTACTAAGCAGTAGTTTGTGATCCCGATGATATAGCTTCTTAGTATTATGTAACAAAGATGCTATACAGAAAGAAAATAACATTTATTTACCATGTCACCATATTATCTTATATCCTTATGACAACCTTGTGAGCTAGGTTTTATTATCCCTCTTTTCCAGGTGAGAAAATCAAATATCAGAGAAATTAAGGAACATGCTAAAGGCACCAACAACTAAGTGACTAGCCTGAAATTTGAAAGCATGTGTTGGATCTTCCTTCCCTTACCCTGGATGACACCTTGGGCAAATCTCCTGAATCTCTTTTATGTTATTTTGTAATGAGTAAAAGTCCAATCCAGCCCAAGCCAAAACTTCAATTTCACATCTAATTTAAAGCTTCTCTGGTCTCTGTCAGGCAGTTGAAAATTTGTGTTTAGTCCGTACTTTTGCTCTTTTTGTTCTCCTTCCCTTTTACTCTGCTGTTTCTGGGTCTCTTCCAGCGTGAGGGAGTTTGGGGGAGGTCAGAGAAGTAGGAGGGATTATAAGAAAAGAGGCAAAGGTCTCTTACATGACTGATGACATCAGAGGCAGAGACCTAAGTACTAGTTCTTTCCTTTTGGGAGCATTTATGGGTTCTTTAGAGGCTCTACTTATGGACCTGAAGATCCCCCTTCAGTAACTGCCTCCTGAAGTCCACACTTCCAGACCCTTATTACTGGATCTCCTAACTCTAGCAGGTGACCCCATTGAGCAGGTCCCTTCAAGAATGTCCTGAATAATCTATCTATTCAACATCTGCTTGGCCCATAAGAATCTTGCCATACCAAACACAGGTAGTGGAGGCTGCCCCATTGCTGCCCTTTCTCATTGTCTTATTGTAGAGAGAGTGTGCCAGCCATCTTCCCTAATTCAGAATTCTGCAGGCCAGAAGTGGGTTACCATCTTCATAAATGTGCATGAAGGACCCAAACTCCTAGAGAGATATGTCTGGTTCACCTCAAAACTTTCATTATGGGCCAGGTGCAGTGGCTTATGCCTGTAATCCTAGCACTCTGGGAGGCCGAGATTGGAGGATTGCTTGAGGCCAGGAGTTTGAGAATAGCCTGAGCAAGAGCGAGACCCCATCTCTACAAAAAAATAGAAAAAATGGTGGCTCGCCTGTAGTCCTAGCTGAGGCAGGAGGCTGAGGCTGAGGCAGGAGGATCTCTTTATGCCCCTGCACTCTAGCCCAGGGGACAAAGTGAGACCCTGTCACAAACAGCAACAAAAAAAACTCTCACCATGGTGGTTGCACAGAGAAGCAAGACTTACCAGTTTGGGAGAAAGATCTAGCAGGCACTCCTAATCTTTTGTAGTATCCCCTCTTTGTAGTGAGGTGAGCACTCTATCTTCTATAATTTATTTTAATGAATTTCTTTTGAATTTTTATGACTCCCTGACTGAGGCTGGAGGTAGAGAAAGGTTAAAAGACTGGTCTAGTCACTTCTTAGCAAGTTCTTTGGAGAGTTAACTGTTAACTCTTCTTTAGAAGGTGGAGATGCTTACGCCTTGTTCTCAGCTTTGGAGTTTTATAGCCCATTAACATTTTGGCACAATATCATTAATTGCACACCAGATTGAGAAGGGAGGAATGCCTTTTTGGAGCAAAGAAAGGTTCAGTCTTATACTGAGATTCATGGACTCCTAAGAGTTGGGAGAAATTTAGAAGCCACTTAATCCAACTCCCCATCAAAGTCATGAATTCTGTTCACAACAACTTGATGAGATGTTATCCAGTTTTCATTTGAACACACCAGGAATTTGGAAGGCATTCCCTAACCCTCAGATCTCAGCTCTGTCAATCACTATTTGAGCTTCACCAAATCACTTAAACTCCCTCAGCTTCCTCACCTATTAAAGAGGAGTAAAAAATATCTTTACAGAACATTGCTGGGAGGATAAAAGGAGATAGATATATAAATTGCCTAATCCAGTCACAGAGGAGTGCAGTGTTGGTTCCCTTTACAGGTCCTTTTATGGGACAGTATATTTCATTTTTGGAATTGTCATCACCTAGGGAAAGATCTTCCTTGTATTGACCTCTCTCTGTACAGTTTTAGCACCTTCCTTAAGTTTAACCCTAAATGGTCACATAGAATGTCTTTTTTGTTTACACATGGCATCCTCACAGATACCTGTGATTTTATTTTATTTTATTTTATTTTTTGAGACAGAGAGTCTCGCTCTGTTGCCCGGGCTAGAGTGAGTGCCGTGGCGTCAACCTAGCTCACAGCAACCTCAAACTCCTGGGCTTAAGCGATCCTTCTGCCTTAGCCTCCCGAGTAGCTGGGACTATAAGCATGCGCCACCATGCCCGGCTAATTTTTTCTATATATACTTTTAGTTGGCCAGATAATTTCTTTCTATTTTTAGTAGAGACGGAGTCTCGCTCTTGCTCAGGCTGGTCTCGATCTCCTGAGCTCAAACAATCCGCCCGCCTCAGCCTCCCAGAGTGCTAGGATTACAGGCGTGAGCCACTGCGCCCGGCCTACCTGTGATTTTAATTGAAGGAAGTGGAGATACTGGAATCTAGTTTTTTCTTTTTTTGAGTTGGGGAGCTGGGGTGAGTCTTTTGTGTGACTCCTAAGAGGTATTTATTCAATGAATGGGACAAAGATGATATTTCATTTTATAACGTTCAACGCGTTGTCTCAAGATTGGGCTGCTTGGGAAAGACAGTTTTCTCTGATACTGGTAGCTTTATCACAGGCTGGCTAGCATCCTGTACAATTCAAGCCTGAAAAGAATGTGTGTTTGTGCGTGTGTCACGCAAGCGCTGTTAGAGACTTGAACGCATTTGAATAGTGCCATTCTTTGTCAGCTACATAGCGAGCACTTTATAAGGTCACTTATTGCCCTGAATGAATGGTTAAACGTGGAAGCTACAAAGAAAGCCCAACAGCTTTCTTTTCTTTTCTTTTTTTCCCCCTTATCCCCATTTTACAGCTGACAAAGAGCTTTCACTGAATACCTACCTGAGTACTCAAAAACTCCTTTCAAGGGTGAACCAGGGGAGTCGAAATTAAGAAGCCTCTTTTGAGGTGGGTGGGGACTAACCTTGGGCTCCAGTACTTGGGCACCGCCTCTTTTCCTCGCGGGCGGGCCGCTAGGCGGTGCTGAGGCGCTTGCAGCCCACATGCGAGGCGCTCCCTTTCCCCCCTCACCCCTCAGCCCCCGCCCGGCCGAGAGACTACAACTCCCCGAGTGCTCTGGGAACGGAGGCGCGGGAGCCACAGAGGGGAGGGACGCGAGGGCGGGCCTTCCGGGTATGTGTTTCCGGCGTCGACGGCCGTGGCCGGGGACGGTGTGAGAGCGGTAAGATGGCGGCGGCGGCGGTGGTGGAGTTCCAGAGAGCCCAGTCTCTACTCAGCACTGACCGGGAGGCCTCCATCGACATCCTCCACTCCATCGGTAAAGGTCGCCGCGCCGTCTTCCTGGCCCTGCTGGCTCAGTTCGGCTTATGTCGGTCGGTGGCAGCAGAGAGGGGCCGGGCTAGCCGGCACTGGTGCTGCTGACTCACTGTGTGTGAGGGGGGCCGGGCTGGGGGCACAGGCCGCTTGGAGCTCCCTGGAGCCCCCTGGGTCACCCTCTGATGGGAAGCCCCGAGGCAACCCCTGTGTCCGCTCGCCGGCTGCTGACTCACAGTGGGATCAGCGTGGGGTGGGAGAGTGGGCCGAGCCGGGGCCACCACCCCTCCCCAGCCTTGTTCCTCGCTCTGGCCCGCAGGAGCTGGCCGGGACCCGAGAGCTGTGCCTCCCGGCAGACTTAATACAAACTGGTCTGAGAGTCTCTAGTTGAACGGCCTTGGCGAAACCCGCTCAGGATAGGCATTTCCCGCCGTTGTTATCAGCACAGCCTGCTTGGGGTGGGAGCGCGAGCGCTCGCTCTTCTCTTGGAGTTTCCTTCCACGGGACGCAGGGAGCTGCTACTTCTCCCCAGCCCCCAGCGGAAGGCTCCACTAAAGGAGGGCCGCTTTCTGAAATTGGGAAATTCGGAGGTGACACACACTTCAGATTGGCATTTGGTTTGAAAAGGTGGCCGAGACGTTCCTCTGCCCCGCGTAGAGTGTAAGAGTTAGGTGTTGGGGTGGGACTGCCTGGCTATAGGAGGTGACTAATCGTTCCAGTCTCCCCTGTAGAGGTGTTGGAAGTGAGTTTAGGGAGTTAGTTGTCAGTCCGCGGAGTTCTGGGAACTCTTTGGAACCAGCTGGCTACACATTGCCGGAGAAAATTAAAGGAAATTTTCTTAACACTGTAGTGCGGTTGCCTTAAACCTGCACACAACAAGAAATGGGAGTCTCAGCCAGTCTCTTCTGACAGCTTTCTTTCTGCTGGGATTCAGGCTTGAATACAAATAAATGTATGATGACAAGAGAAGGCTTTTAATGTTCATTCATAAAGGATTCAGTTAGAGCATGGGCTAGCTCTTCACATGTAGTAATGTGATCTTTTTAATGTAGTTTGAGAAGATTTGAATTGTATCAACAAGTAGTGTGAGAATGCATCTGTATCCACTTCCAGGATGTTGACATTTATGTTGACTTAGTCTGTTGAATTTTGGTACTCCAGGCTTGCACAGAGAAAAGACAATGACAAGATATTGGTGTCTTTACCATTGGGAGTACTAGGGAAGGAGAGGAGGCAGGGGTCAAGATGCATCGTTGAATGAATGATAATTGGTAAAGGGTGTTTCATTTTGAAGTTCTGATCTTAAGTCACATTTATAGAATCAGAGTTATCTCAATCACTGTTACATATATATATTTTATTCTGAGTACACACTAATATTTAGAACTAATGTGAGAAGCATGAATTTTATTTTTTTGTGCCTAGAGCCTAATATTTTGTTTTTCATAAAGTAGAAATTACATTAAACATTAATACAATTAGAGTATTTCTTGCTTGCCCACCATACTGGGAGAGAGTTCCTGAAAGCTTCTCTGTTAGAGCAAGCTTGAGTCAGGATCGTTGACAGCCTTAACTTTTTCGGGAGTCCATCATGGAGTATCAGAATCTTGGTTTTTGTCAAGTCATGATGCTTTGCAAAAGAAGTAGTAACTAGTGATGATCACTGAAATTATCACTACCAACTTAGAGAGGCTATTCAATGTTTGAATGTTAGAATAGTTATTAACAGTTGAAATTGGGACAGATAGCACAAAGTTATTTTAACAGGACCTGAATCCATTGTAAAGCAGCAGTGTCTCTTAAGTGTAACTGTTCAGGATCACATCGGGGCTTTGATAGGGTTGTTTTTCCTGCATGGCTGTATAGAACTGCTTATCTCTCTGTGCTGAGGCTTTGCACAGACCTAAAGTTTATTGAAAGGGTTTTGACATAGTCATGAGCAGCTTGGTCATTTGATTTTAGTTTGTGGGCAGGTAAATGCATGGGCATGTTTAATATCTTCATGTAACATAGTGACTGGCATGTGTCTTAATGCGGTAAGTATGAAGGACCTGTTTTGTTTTAATTTTGTTTTACCAAAGTGACCGCAACAGAAATGCAGTGTATGTGGGTAAGCAAATTCTGATGGATAGAATGAAAAGGCACATTTGAAATCAAAGAGAGGAATCTATTTTATGATTTACATGGGACATGTCCTACATATACCATTTTATTTTTTCTTGTTCAGAGATTTTTTTTTTTTTTAAAGCTCTTTAGAATTTTGTCTTTTGGTACATATGTTTGGGTTTGTAATGGGTCTTGTAAGAGTGAAATTTCCCTCGGTCTTCATTTTTTTGTCAGAATTTTAAGAGGGTTTGCATTTTCCTCTCCCAGTGAAGCGTGACATTCAGGAAAACGATGAGGAGGCAGTGCAGGTCAAAGAGCAGAGCATCCTGGAACTGGGGTCTCTTCTGGCAAAGACTGGACAAGCTGCAGGTAAGTGCTACAAATGGATTGTACCTGAAATGCTGGATGAAGTTACTGTTTTTTGTTGGAGTGAAGGAACATGGGACTGCCTCTACACACTCAGTTCATTGATGTTATAATTCAGTTTTAGTTTCTTGGCAACTTGTTGAGCTTGAGTTTTTTATTAGGAAGTTAGGTGACCTTTAAACTCAGTTCTTTCATAGAGTTTTGGTCTGCAAATGAGAGAAAATTGTATTTTTGTTGGGATATAGTGATCTGTGATTCTGGATTTTGAATTTTCACTGTATTCACTTATGTATAGGTAGCAGCAGTCTTCAGTGATTTTGCTGAGCAGCTTTGATGTATTTAAGGTAGATAGTGACTTTAGGCCCATAATTTGAAAATGACTAGGGATTTTGCATCCACATGACTCACTGTTCTTTTTTTCTGATACAGAATGAGTAAGACATTAAATGGAGCTTTCCCAAGACTTCTCCACTGCTACCTAGGGCTTTGTGCATATCATTGCCCAGACATTGTAGTTGTAATTGAACCATTGACTGGCTGGGCTCTAGATGATATTCTGGTGATGGGTGTGTCCATGGAATTAGGAGGGAGTCTTGTTGACCAGGAAGGACTTTTCACCAGTAAAATGGTAATAGTATTTAGAGAGAAGTCTGCTTAAACTTAAAATGGGTGATTTTTGTCAACTTTAAAGTGAATTTGGAGCTTATTTGATTAGAATGCATTAAGCTCTGATAAGTAATGTCATGAATTACTTTCCCCAAAATTATGTTGTTACTCAAGAGAATGATGAGGATTAGTTAGCAAAACTTCTTGAACTTGGGAACCAAAGATCTTTTCCAGTTAAGGATAAGTAATTCATTAATTATTAGGCTCAATCAGTAGAAAGTTGAGTAAAGATGTAAAAAATTGTGAGGATATGTTTACATGGGTCTTGTATCTTATTTAAAATAACAATTTTAAGTAGTCTTAAGACTATACCTAAGGGTTTTTTAGTGCTAACTGTGAACTAGTTATTCTTTTGAGTGCATTACATGGTTTTAGCTTATTAAATCCTTGAAACAACTTAAAGTAGATACTCTTACCTGTTTTACACATGAGGAAACAGAGCACAGAGAAGTTAAAAAACTTACCCAAGGTCACTCAACTAGCAACTGGTAGAACCAAGATTTGAAACCAAATAGTCCCACTTCAGAGCTCATAGCCTCATGGCATCATGGTTATTGCTTTTCTATAGTCATCTATTTACAGATTATCACTGGTGGGTGATGGCTTTTTCATCATAGGCTGACTTCCCCACTATTTAACTATGTATGGATTCCTTTTGCCTGTCAGTTAATTTGAGCTTAGGAGTTCCAAAACGGTTTTGATAATTAGTTCATGTGAAATATAATTAATGAGGTAATTTTTCTGAAAGAATTATAAAGCCAGGTGAAGTGATTTAAGATTTTTCTGTTGTTCAAATCTCCAAATCTCTGCTTTCCTTCACTGGCATGGATAATTAAAAGCAATGTGTAGAATTTAGTCATGCTTCAGTAATTTTCATCCAAAAATGCTATTGTCCTATTTTATGCTTATTCTCCCTTTATTTCTTATCCTCTCTGCCTTGTGACTCAGTACATGAGAAGTTTAGAAGTATATTGCTAAACCTGTTGGAATTTAATAGGTGAATTATAAGGACTTTTAAAAAGTTTTCCATGTTACTTATCATTGTCTTCTAAGAAAGTTTGATGAATGTAGGTATACACAATAGAAACCCTAAGAACGTCTTACGGCCTGTGTTCATTTACCTACCTTTGCCTTTAAGAATTGATAGGTTTGTATTGTTTGCTTTGATTTTGAGCTCCCTAAGGATGGAAAATATGGCCGTTCCATTAATCTTCAGTTGGTTTTATTATGCATTTAATATATGCATAGCACTGTGCTAAGTACTCTACTCAAAAAGTTTAAGATAGGATCCCTGACCAAAAACAGTCAGTTGGGAATAAAACAATGTCTGATGTGGAGTAGTGATTGAAAGTAGTTCCTAGCATCATCAGACATGATGCCTAGGCTCACCGTTTGCAGACTTCATAGCTTGAAACTCTTAAAAGGAATCTGCTGAGTTCTGTGAACTTCTAACAAGGAAATTCTGGTGATACAATTGCAGAAGTCAGTATGATTTTATGGGAATTAAAATGAACTCTATGTATGAAAATGGAAAGTAACAGGAAATGTAACCAAGAATGAATGTAAAACAGTAGTAGACCAAAACAGAAAAATGAACTGAGTCTTTTGAAAAACGGCCACTAAGAGATCATTTGTTTCTCTGTTGGGATAAGAGTAATACTCAGTGCTTAGAGAAAATATTGTAATGCTAGCAGGTGCTAGAGAGAAAGGCAGACTGCTTAGCTCATGTTTCGCTTCTGCCTTTTCTAGGAAGGAAAATGATTTTCAAACTGAAAAAGATAGAAATAACACCAGAGAGAGAGAATTAAAGCCAAGGTAGGTGAGAGAAGAGAGAGCAGATAGTCTATTTAAATAAGTTCAAGTCTCTGGGCTTTGACAATTTTTGTCTCTTAATATAAAAAAAAGTTCTAGCAGCTATAATTATAGAGGTATTTATTATTCTTAGAAAAATCATGGAGGGTGGAGAGGTATAAGGAAACTGAGGATGGGCAAATGTTATTCTGCCTTTCAAAAGGGTAATGAAAAGATAAGACCTAGGCACTACAAATGGTAATCAGCGGTAAAGTTCTGGGACAGATTATATTATCATCACATTTACATCACTTTTAATCACTTAAAACAGTGGGTTTATTATGAACAGATTATTCCAAACTCATCTTAGTTCTCTCTTTTTGGTTATCCTTATCAGACTGGTAGATTTACAGTGGTGTGCCTGCCACTTGTTTTTGTAAAAGTTTTATTGGAACATGGCCATGCCTATTTGTTGCTGTATTGTCTCTGACTGCTTTTGTATTACAATGGCTGAGTTGAATACCTGCTGCTAAGACCATATCATCTGAAAAGCCAAAAATATTTACCGTCTGGCCCTTCACAGAAAAAGTTTGCCAGCTCCTGGATTAGAGGAATGACATAGACTACATATCTGATATAAGCAGGGTATTTGAACATTTGCCATGATATTAATATGATAGGTATAGGTTATGAACTTATATGGGGCTGAATAACTGTATCTAAAACATGTTAGTAAATGGATCATTTATCAATCTGGACAGGAGTCTAGCATCATGTCATAGGGATTTGTCCTTGTTTTTCTGGTCAGCATCTGGCATCATGGTTAAAGCCATTTCAGAAGACATGCTTATTTTTGTAGATGACTCAGTACAGTAGAGGACAGAGTTAAGATTCACAGTTATTGCCAAAGCTAGGAAGATTAAATTCAGTTGTTATAAGTATAAAGTTATATAAAGTATTCTTCAAAACAGAGGAGGTTGGAGAATTACCTGTTTTGACAGTGGTCTATGCAAAAAAGACCTTAATAGACTCTGTCTGAACAAAGAGTGCTGTTGGAAAAATAAAACATGGTGGCCAGATCAAGAGAATTAAGTCTCTTGCTCTATTGTCAAGCCCTATCTGGTTTTTCGTTTTTGGTTCTTGGTACCACAACATATCACAAGTGGTACCTTTACAAAGTAGAGTTTATTCAGAGGAGAGCAAATAATGTGATAAGTTATCTGGAAATCAGAGACATTGGAGGAACAGTTGAAATAGCTGAAGATGTTTAGCTTGGAGAAAGGGAAAGTTAGGGAGACATAAATGATGTGTAAATGTTTGAAGCAGTGTGGAAGGAGGTTTGGCCAACGTTGGAATAGGTTGCCTTCTGAATATTTCTGTCACTGTAAATTGTTCAGAATTGTTCAAGCATGGTAGGAAATGCTGTGGGAGAAGGGATTTTTTTTTTTTTTTTTTTGTCAGGGTCTCCCTCTATCACCCAGCCTGGAGAGGGATGGTACAGTCACAGCTCCCTACAACTTTGCATTCCCAGGCTCAAGCGATCCTCTTGCCTCAGCCTCCTGAGTAAGCTGGGACTGCAGACACGTGCCACTACACTCAGCTTTTTTTTTTTTTTTTTTAATTTTTTTATAGAGATGAGGTCTCACTATGTTGCTCAGGCTGGTCTTGAACTCCTGCCCGCAAGCTATCCTCCCACCTTGGCCTCCCAAAGTGCTGGGATTACAGGCATAAGCCACCATGCCCAGCCTAGACTACTTTTAAAAAGCTATGATTACATAATATAATTGAAATAAATGCAAAAGGAAGTTGAGAGGGTGAAATCACTGTATACTGGAGTTAGTGTGGAAGACTCAATAGGACTTTAGCAGGACCTGAAAGGATATCTTAGATTTACATAGGTTGAGAAGATGGGAAGACATTTGACATGGGATTGTGGCATAAGTATGGTTTGAAAGCAGGGGTGTATAGTCAGTCTATTCAGGTGTGAATCAGTGGCAGAATGGGAAAAAGTCTTAAACATTGGGTATCAAAGGGCAGTACCGGGGAGTAAAGGGAAAGATGAACTTTTCTACTCTGAATAAAGTTCCTTAAGTACCTGACACAGTCCCATGCATTTAGACTATTCAGGCAGATGAGGATTTCAGAACCCTGAATTAGCATTCTCAGGAGGGTAAGGTTTGCTTGTCCTGAATTAGAGTTCTCTGGAGGGTAAGTCTATAGTTGGAGAATATTAAAGAGGCAGTGGCACTAAAGTAATTTTAACCTACATTCCAAAAATACTTCCTTAGTTTAGTTGTAACATTCTTTAATTTTTGCTGTTTGACAAGCACATCTCTAGTTTATTGTTTTAAAGGTGCTCCCTTAGAGTTCCTGTACTGTCCTCTTCTATAAGGGAGGAAGAACTCTATGTTAGATACCTTTTTTTGGTCACAGTTTAAGACTTAGGTTTTGAAGATTAATGAGAAATTTTAAAAGGATATAGCAGAACAGTAGGGCAAAACACCCAAACTTATGTGAAAAGTTTATTCCGAAGAGTGCCAGGGAAGTGAGATGCTGAAAGGCTAAACTGGGGAGTACTGCAAGAAGAGAGGAAAAAGGGAACTTGGAATTGAAAACTTCTGTCTGTTTAAGGGGAATTGCTAAGGTAGACTTGGAAGCTTAAAAAAAAAGTTATTCCTATAACATGATCATATTTGTTGGTTGTGAGGAAGTGATTTTTTCCAGGGTGGGCAGGGGCACAGCATGTTTCATGTTCTAGCTAGAAAACTGTTTTTTGAGAGTATGAGTACTTTGCTGTTTTTGCTTCATTAAAATGGATAAATAAAGCAGAGATAAGAGCTTTTCCCGGGCCATCATAGTAGTCCAGTGGCTGGGTGGGGAATAGAATACAAATTTGGCATATGATGTTAACTTACTTTTGCTACTCTAGTACCTGCTGGGAATGCTTTAAACTAGTAAGTTTCATTTAGACTGATTGCAGTGATGTACGTACTGATTTTTATGATCATGGGGCAATTTTTTAAATGGGTATTTTGTCCCTACTATTGATATTACTTTTTTTCCCCGAATTACCTTTCACACAGAGCTTGGAGGACTCCTCAAGTATGTACGGCCCTTCTTGAATTCCATCAGCAAGGCTAAAGCAGCTCGTCTGGTCCGATCTCTTCTAGATCTGTTTCTTGATATGGAAGCAGCTACAGGGCAGGAGGTAAGCTATGTTAATGACAGAAAGTAGACAATATGGAAAAAAGTCTGTTTCAGTGAAAGAAAAGCCTGCCTGCACTGTGGTACTAATGTGAAAGGGACAGCTCAGAGGACAGCTCAGGACTTATCATGTCAGTTTCTCTTTGTTACAGGGCATTTGATACTTTGGGTCTGTTCCATGCTTTGCTTTGTAAGTGGAGATTGTCAGTGGTCCCTGGAATCCTCATTACATCAGGGTCACAAACTGATTCTTGTCTTTGAGGTATTGTATTGCCACACCTTTGTAATGTTTTCTGTGTCTGTGGTACCTTTCATCTTGTGTCACAAAGCTCCTTGTGAGCACTAATTAAGTCTTGTGGCATCCCTTCTTGGCACGTTTTGTACTGCGTATATGCCTTCATTGAGAGGTGAGCATCCATTTGTTTGTGTCTCATATATGCAGAAGTGACTCTGGTGTTCTTGTACATGTTTTCTACAAGTTCAGACTAGACCCTGAGCTGTACTGAAGAATGCCTCCCTGGAATCACTGAACCTTTTCCAACCTTTTCAAAGATAGCTGTATTTTCTCAATTCAGGAGGAGACACATACCAAAATTAACAATCATTCTGTAAAAAGTGGCAGATTGAGGCAGGGTATATTACAGTTGCTTGAGAATATAGTTGTCTTCCCTATGCATGTATTGATCAGTACTCATTGAGTGCCTGTGCTGTGTTAGGCACTGTTACAGGCACTGGGGATCCAGTTGTAAAAACACTGTCACTGCTGTCATGAGGATTATATTTTAACTGGGAAGACAGACAATAAACAAATATATAAAATGTCAGATAATGTAAGGGTGAGGGTTGGAATTGCTAGTTGGCTATATGTTTGATTGCTGTAGCCTATGTGGGTGTACAGGTGGAAGGTATAAAAAGGCTATAGTAGCATATTGAGTAAATAGTGAGGAATTTCAGAAACCTAGGACACATGGATCCCATGCTGGAATCATGTCTTTTATAAAATTGGTTTCTTAATGATTCTTTGAAGCCTAGTTTAAACACCATAAACTAACTTCATTTGTAGAAAATTCATTTGTAGAATGTTCTTCAGATTCATTTGTTTCTGGCAAAACTGTGTTTCATAATAGTAGATCAAAGATATTTAGATAGCTGCCCTGTGATTTTTATTAGGAGTATTAGTCTTATCTAACCCTTACTTTTTAAAATTGTACTTTGTTCTCATGAAAGTGAAGCCATCTTTTGTTTGAAATAGGATACCTTAAAATAGACTGATCAATAAATGTTAGTTTGAAATTGACAAATGTTACTTGGAGGCAGAAAAATTAATTATGCAGGCTGCTTTTTTGCACACTGAAGTCTCTGAAATTTGTCCCTCCCCATAACATAGACCTGACTCAGTGGGTAGAACTGCATTTGTTTAATGATCATTTTTCTTATTCTTTTGTGGAAATCTATTCAAGTCATAATTTAGTGCTCTGCTATAAGTGCCTAGTGGGATTTACTGGCCTTTGTTACGTGGTTCCCTGTCTGGTTAGACCCTCCCTTAACTATGTTGGTACATTGCTATTTTCATTGCACGTTAAATTTTTGTCAACTAGAGACCTTTTCCTTTTCCTAGGGTGAAAGGAAGCACTCTTAGGCATTGTACCATTTTATCGTCAGTGTCATTCTAGTGTTAAGTAAAGGCTGTATTTTTGATGATTAGCAATTTAGCATTAATCAAGAGCCAGAGTCTTTTTTTTTTTTTGAGACAGAGTCCCGGCCCTGTCACCCGGGCTAGAGTGCAGTGGTGTCATCATAGCTGACTGCAACCTCAAACTCCTGGGCTCAAGGGATCCTCCTGCCTCAGCCTCCTGAGTAGCCAGGACCACAGTCGTGCACCACCACGCCTGGCTAATTTTTTCATTTTTAGTAGAGACAGGCTCTCGCTCTTGCTTAGGCTGGTCTCAAACTCCTGACCTCAAGCGATCCTCCTGCCTTGGCCTCTCAGATATGCTAGGATTACAGCTGTGAGACACTGTGTCCAGCCAAGAACCAGAGTCTTATATCACTAAGCTAGGACTTCTTTTAATAATTTTTGTGGAATATAGGTTATTTGCTTGTTTTGGAACAAATTTTGAATCATCCAGATTGTCTTAACCTGCACCTTAAACTCAACGTGACCAACCTCAACATCCAGTCATTTGTTAAATTCTGTCAGTTCAACTTTCTCATGTCTGCTTCTCCACCTCTTTTGTATTTGTTCTCTCTTTACAGTTACCATCCAGTTTGGTTCTTAATTATTTCTTGCTTGGACTACTGTAAAAGCTTCATTCTACCATTGTCATAGATATCTTACCAAGTAACCCTCTGATCATTTTATTCCTCTCCTCCTTCTCTCACAACTTGAGCCTTTGGTGGCTTTCCATAGCCTGCAGAATTAGCTAATGAAGGGTCTTCTATGATACAACCTAGTACAATAGTCTGATCTACTGGTACTGTGCTAAGCCTGTCGACCATGTCAGCCACCTTGGATGGATGGCTGTTTGTCGAACAAGCCCTGTGTGCTCCTCATACTGTACCTTTCCCTTCCACTGTTCCATCTCAAGTTCCACCTCTTCTGAAATCTTTTCTTATTGACTTTCATGTGCTCTTAACTCTTTTAGTGACTCACATATTTTGTACATGTTATATTTCTGATTATTCTGCCTTGTATGACAATTACATTTGCCTTATCTTCTTCTTTTTTTTTTTTTGAGACAAAGTCTCGCTCTGTTGCCCGGGCTAGAGTGAGTGCCATGGCGTCAGCCTAGCTCACAGCAACCTCAAACTCCTGGGCTCAAGCGATCCTACTGCCTCAGTCTCCCAAGTAGCTGGGACTACAGGCATGCGCCACCATGCCCAGTGCCTTATCTTCTTTATTGTAATATAATCTTATTCAAGTGAAGCACTATATACCTTTCTCAAAGGGCCTTCCCCATTCCTAGTACAGTTCCAATTCCTTAACTATAGCCACCTCTGACCACATCTACTATACTAGTCTCCCTTTTTACTTTCTTTACAGCTGTAATACTGGCCTTTTGCCCTACACTTTAAACTCTTCTGGCCTTGGCATTTGTATACATCTGGATTGCTCTCAACCGGATCTTAACATGGGTTTTTTCTTCACATTATTTCAAGTCTTTGCTCACATCTTACTTCCTCAGAGACCTTCCTTGATCACCCTATCTAAAATGCCCTATCTCCGCTTACTTTTCTTCATATTTATTTTACTAGTTTAATGTCTGTTTCTTCCTTAGAACGTCAGTTCCATAAGATAGCTGCTTTGTCCTCTTCACTGTTGGATCCCTAGCACTTTGAGTAGTTTGTCTCAGAGGAGCTACATGAGTCCTATTAATATTTGTTGAGGGAGTGTACGTACTATGTCTTTCCCATGGTAGTTGCTTAGGAAATACTTTGTTGAATTAAGATCTAAGTTTATTGAATTGAGATATAAGCATGGGGTGTTGTTTCTACATTTGTTTGAGTGCCTCAAGGTGTCTGACTTGGGGAAATTGGATATAGTTTTCATTCTTGGTTATTTTAAAATTCTTTGCTTGGTGATGGGAAAGGATAGAGGAACAAGTCCTAGGTGGAGGACTGTCATAGTAGTATTCAGGCCGGAGGCAAAATAGGAAGTTTTAGAATATCGTTAAGAGACCTAGAGTTTTGTGTTAAGGAGTTTGGTACCAAGAGTATGAGGGAGGGGATTTTCCTTTCCTTTTTCTGTTTGGGGACTAACCATAAGTCAGATATATCTATATCTACAGAACAATTTTCAGCTTGCTATAGTCCCAAAGTTGATATGATTCAGATTAGGATCTGGTCATTTGCAGTGCTAAGGTTTGGGGCCTAGAACCTGAGAGCATATGTGTGTAGGAGGATGGGGTGCTTAACAAGGGGAGAGGATTAGAAAAGTAGGGTGAAGAGGAGAGAACGAAGACTGAACCACATCTTTGCCAAATAGTGAACTGAACTTCTAGAATTAACCTTACCTTCAAGGGGTCTCTAGGGAGTTGCCTCTAGGAAGCCATTTTTTGGTGTAGTCTGCCTAACTGAAACACAACAGCACATTTTAAGAATTCTTACATCAGAAATCATGTTGTCAAAACAGTTGTTTCAATGGAAGAATGGGGTTTGTGCTAGAGAATTTCAGATTTGGAATAATAGTTATTTTCCTTCTATAGGAATTTAGTTAAAGGTTTGGTTTTTTTTTTTTAATGATTAAATGTATTGTTTTAAACAAAACTTAAATAT
Organism: Varecia variegata; assembly: GCA_028533085.1. Lineage (NCBI taxonomy): Eukaryota > Metazoa > Chordata > Mammalia > Primates > Lemuridae > Varecia > Varecia variegata. The sequence continues at coordinate 115,500,410 of CM052441.1, forward strand.
CTAATTTTGACCACATGAAGTTTTTGTACTTGAGTAAGAGCCTTTCTCCAGAAGCATGGGCTCCTTGTATGTTTTTATCCCCTTTATCAGTCATCGTTAGCATTAACAAAGCACAAAGCCTTTCAAGCAAAATAGCTGTGTAGCAAGGGCAGTGCCTTTTAAAATTTCTTGGAACTGAGGTGCTGCTTTCACCAATTACAATTCTAGATAATGTAAATCATGTGCTCTATAATTGATAACGGATATCTAGTTCATATTGTAAAAAATCCTTCCTCTAGGAGAAATGTCTGTGCTGACCTTCACTTAAGGCTGGGTTAAGGTACAGAGAGCACTGGAGATAGGG
>CM052441.1:115500852-115600605 GCA_028533085.1 Varecia variegata
ATATACTTTAGAGCAGCCAAGCTTATATTTCAGCCTACTGACTCAGGAGCCCAGGCATTCTTTTTTATGGGGGGGGGGGGGGAGGGTATAAACTATTTATTGAAGTATAACTTATAGAGGAAAACACCTAAGTCCCAAGTATTCATTTTTGAATCGTTTGAAAAAGCTCCCTGGGTGAAACTGTAGAAGGCATCTCTTAGCCCCTGACTCATGTAGGACTAAAGACTCATATATTTTTTGTGCTAAAACTATTCAGCAAAATATTTTCAGTTCCATATATATCAGACATCTAATTTTGAGTTTAGCTTTTCAGGACAAAACTCAAAACTCTGAAGTTGCGATTGGCTTGCTTTTATTTCAGTTTTTGGTTCTTATTTTTGATAGAATTATGAGGTCAGTTGAGTTTAGAGTTGGAGATTAGGTAGCCACCAGGGGGCTCCAAAGAGGAGTTGTAAAGGTTTCATTGAATTTCTTACTGGTGAATGCTCCAAATAACATACAGTTGTCATCCATCAATTTATTTAGTGAGCTTGAACTTAGGATCAAAAGGCAGAAGATCTTGTTAATTTGAATTATGTCCCTTTAGTTTTCCCTCCTTACAGCATTTCTTACAAGAACTTTAATACATGTTGTATTAGCAGTTAGTTCTCTGGAAAGCTCAGTTTCTCATTTCATTTCTTTTTGTCTTATGCTCTGATTAGTAACCTTAACACAAAACTTTCAGTTACAGAATAAGGTCTGCAGGATTTAATATATACTCTGTCAAAGCTAATATGTCAAGGATACCTGATGGCATGCTTAGACTGTGTAGGATTGACCACTGCTTTAAATCAGTTACTTTGCACGTTACATCACTGCGTCGGTGGCAGATAGAACTGGGACTTCAGAGTGCCTTTAAATTAAAGCTTAAAATCCCTTTTAAATGTTAGGCTAATTCTAATTTCGTTTTACTCCCTCTAATACAAGCTAAGCTTAATATATATGTTTGCTGTAAGAGCAATGATGAATTGGTTAGTTGCACTGCTAGAATTTGAAAAGGAAAGAACTAACTGGACGTTTTGAGTCTTAAAGCAACTGTTAGGAACAAGGCATTTCTGCTTAGATTGAGAATTTCTCCCCTCTATTACCTGTGTATTCACAATAACATATTACTGTTACTATTTCTAACTATTTCAGGGAGAAATCTCTGCTTTAAAAATTCCTAAGCCATTGTAAAAATCTACATTCCAGGGCTATATTTGTTGCTGTAAGTTCTGGGTCTCTCCTGGGTAGGTAGAAGAAGAGTCTTGAAGGTGAAGCTATTTTCCTAAAGAACACTATCTAAGCACAAACATACTTTATGTGTTAAAAGCCAAATTGATTCTCTATAACAATATAACCATTAAACATTGAGATACTGTGGATCATACACTAAATAGAGCAAAAACAGGAGCCAGGAATATGTAAGGAGGGAATTAAAGCTGTTCTCCAAAGCATGGTTTGTGGAAAGAGTATGAAGACATAATGTTGCATGTACTTTCTCTCCCCGTTGCAGGTTGAGCTGTGTTTAGAGTGCATTGAATGGGCCAAATCAGAGAAAAGAACTTTCTTACGCCAAGCTTTGGAGGTATGTTCTACATTAGCACTGATTTCAGGTCTCTAGGCATAATTAGACAGACTGTGAATATAAGTAATACCATCTTGGTCAAAAGTAGTTTCAGCAACTTTGTAATTACTCTGGTATCCAAAGATTATTGATAGTAGTTTCATTGGTTGAAGTTTTGAGACGAATCTGCTACTCAGAAATAAGCAGCAACAACATACAGTTAACAGTTACAGGCTATAAAAGGAGGCAATACTATGGGCTCGATAATTTCTTTTGCTGAATTTAATGCTATTGTCAGGACTTCTATATTCAACAGTAACAGTTCTGTGACTGTTAATCTTTGATTTCTTTCTGTGGCTTTTTTTTTTTCTCGTCTTTTCAATCAATGCCTTTTCTCTTTCCTAGGCAAGACTGGTGTCTTTGTACTTTGATACCAAGAGGTACCAGGAAGCATTGCATTTGGGTAAGTAAACTGGTAGAAACTAATAAGTCATCTCAGCTAGCTAAATGAATGTATTCTAAACCTGGCTACTCTTATTAATTACCAATTAATAATTTAGATCCTGCCTGCTTCTAAGAAAGATTTAAGGTGGCTTACAGTTCTGCATCTGTCGTGGGAAACTGGTGTTTACAGTTCTAAGAAACTAGCTAGAGTTAGTTTGTCAAATTTAAAGAACAAAAGGATAGTTTTTAAGTTCACTTGACTAAGAGTAGTAAAATCCATTCCATTTTAATAACTGAAATTTTTAAAAATGTGTATCTGCATTTTGCCTATAGCACCCTGTTAAATTTTAGATTTAGTTTTTTAAATTGCAAGTGTTTTTCTGGCTGTCATATTTACTATGTCTATTTATAATTGTACTTAAAAATTTTTTTTTTTTTTGAGACAAGAGTCTCTGTTGCCTGGGCTAGAGTGCTATGGTGTCAGCCTAGCTCACAGCAACCTCAAACTCCTGGGCTGAAGCGATCCTCCTGCCTCAGCCTCCTGAGTAGCTGGGACTACAGGTGCACAGCAGGACGCCCAGCTAATTTTAGTTTTTCTATTTTTAGTAGAGATGGGGGTCTCACTCTTGCTCAGGCTGGTCTCAAGCTCCTGACATTAAGCAATCCTCCCGCCACGGTGTCCCAGAGTGCTAGGATTACAGGCGTGAGCCAATTCGCCCGTCCCTTTCTTTGAGTTTAGACAGGTTTCCTTATCCTGAGTGTTATGAAGGTGGGAGAATGAGATGTTACAGTATCAAGGTATTAAGATATGGCTAGCAAAGGAGTATATATCTTTTCCTTTTTCAGGTTCTCAGCTGCTTCGGGAGTTGAAAAAGATGGATGACAAAGCCCTTTTGGTGGAAGTACAGCTTTTAGAAAGCAAAACATACCATGCCCTGAGCAACTTGCCGAAAGCCCGAGCTGCCTTAACCTCTGCTCGAACCACAGCAAATGCAATCTACTGCCCCCCTAAATTGCAGGCCACCTTGGACATGCAGTCAGGTAACACCCGTAGCTACTCCTGGGATGTGTTTCTTAGAGTGCATCTTATATTATAGGTGGAAAGAATAGGGATTGGGGCTGGAGAATAAAACTGGTTGATTTGGCTCAAGTTTCTTCAAAGAAACCAATTAGAAAGCTTACTTTTTTTTTTTTGAGATAGGGTCTTGCTTTTTGCCCAGGCTAGGGTGCAGTGGCATTGTCATAGCTCACTGCAACCTCCAACTCTTGGGCTCAAGCTATTCCCCCTGCCTCAGCCTCCCTAGTAGCTGGGACTATAGGCATGTGCCACCATGCCTGGCTAATTTTTCTGTTTTTTTGTAGAGACGAGGTCTTTTTCTTATTCAGGCTGGTCTTGAACTCCTGGCATTAAGCAATCTTCCCATCTCAGCCTCCCAAAGTGCTAGGATTACAGGCGTCAGCCACTATGCCCGGCCCAGAAAGCTACCTTTCTAACCAGCTGCCCTGCTCCTATTAACTGCCTAAAATATCTTAACATGCTTATCAGTGCTTGACCAGGCAACCTGTTAGAGCCAAACCCTAGAAAGTTCTCACTTAGGCTTAAAAGACTCCCTTGACATTCCTCTTAGCTACTTAGAATGGTAGCATTTCTCTTCAGGATTGGCCTAACACAACTGTGTTGACTCTTGGAGACCTTTGTAAAGTTTATTGGACTTTTCCAAAGGGCCTCAGATCATGGCTTAGGGAAGATACCCCAATTTCAGCTGAGTGTAGTGCTCAGCTTTCTGATGGAGTGGGTGAATGTTGGAGCTAGGAGCCCATGGATTGGCAGGTAGAATACTTTTTTTTTTTTTGCATTCAGCAGCTTTTTTACTGGAGGCATCATTATTGAAGGGGCATTGGGATTGGAGGCAGAAGACTAGTTTAAGCGCTTGTGTTACCTCTCTCATCCTTAAAATATAATACAATAGCTGCCAGACTTGTCTCTCAGGGGTACTAGGATCAGGCTTTCCTAGGTTGACATTTTGTTTTGCTGATTTCTAAGTGTGTGACTTTGGGCAAGTTACTTAATTTATCTTTAGCCTTATTCTTAGCTCATCTATAAAATGGTGGTAATAATTGTATTGCCTCATAGGATTGTGGTGAGGATTAAATGAGATGATGAATGTAAGTAAAGCTTTTATCAAAGTATTTAGCTTTAACCAATTGTTGGCCCTTCGTTTAAGCCACTGCTCTATTAAATCTATTTTCTACCTTTGTGGTCAAGAGAAGAACTTGCATCCTATTTTTCAGAGGAAATAGAAGCCATTCTTCTGTTGAGCCCTCTTTACTTCTCTTTCCTCTACAGAATTTGTATCACTATCTGTTTTTACCCCTTAATCAAGGGTGATCTTTCCACCTTTTTGTTTCATTCTTGGTCTTTAGTCTTTCTTCTCCTCTCATATCTTCTTAGTCTTTGAGCTGCCTCAGCTGAAAACCCACAACCCTTTTTACTTTTTTTTTTTTTTTTTTTTTTGAGACAGAGTCTCACTCTGTTGCCCGGGCTAGAGTGAGTGCCGTGGAGTCAGCCTAGCTCACAGCAACCTCAAACTCCTGGGCTCAAGCAATCCTCCTGCCTCAGCCTCCCGAGTAGCTGGGACTACAGGCATGCCCCTCCATGCCCGGCTAATTTTTTTTCTCTATCTATTTTTAGTTGTCCATATAATGTCTATTTTTAGTAGAGACGGAGTCTTGCTCTTGTTCAGGCTGGTCTTGAACTCCTGAGCTCAAACGATCCACTCGCCTCGGCCTCCCAGAGTGCTAGGATTATAGGTGTGAGCCACCACACCTGGCCCCCTTTTTAGTTTTTAAATTACTATCTTCCCCTTTCTGTCATGCTTCTGGAAAAAATGGAAAGAATATCCTTAATCTGTTGTCTTTATTTACTCCTAGAAAGAAGTCAGTAACTCCCTTAAAATCTCTGACTTTTGGGGCTAATTCAACCTTGTTAGACACACTAGGCTTTCTTGACATTGTCTTCTTGGTTCTCCCTTGACTAATTATTAACAGCCATGCTTTGCCGTTTCCTTTTCCTTCTGACTGCCCCTTAAGCGTGGGTGTTCCTCAGTGTTGCTTTCTTAGTTCTTTTCCCTTCCTGTTCTCCCCATTTTCTGTCTAATCTCGTACTCTCCTTTTGGTCTAGCTGCCACATAACACTAATGGTCTCCTCATCTAGCTCTCCAATGGCTTCCCTCTTTCCTAAATTCTAGATCTAGATTTCTAGCTGCTTAATGGACATACATACCTAAATATTCCATAGGTATCTATCTTAGTTTCAGCACATCAAAAATCAAATTTATTCCTAATGTTCCTTTCTGCATGTCCTGTTAGTTAATGGTATCATTATTGATTCAGCTGCTCAAACTGTGGTCTTTGGAGTAATTTTGACTCCTTCCTCTCCTTCATCTCTCATATCCAGTTAGTTACCAGATCATGTTCAGTCTGCCTCCAAATATGTCTTTCCCATCTTTACAAGCTACTGCTCTAATTAAGGCCTAGACTAGTATAGTCATCTTTTACTGGTCTCGTCTAATTTGTCCCTAGTCACTTTTCCTAATCCTTACTGGACCCAATGTCATTTTTCTGAAACACAAATCTGATTGTGTAACTCCTTTGTCTAAAATTCTCCAATGGTTCTGCATTAACGTCAGCTTAAATTTCACTTTAATATGGCATTCAAAAGGAAGGCATTCTTTGGTTTTCATCCTCATTTGTGGTTTTTAGTCATAGTCACCACATGACTTCATATTCTCTGAGTACTCCATATTATTTCCTGCTTCTTTGCCTTTGTATATTTATTTTGTCCTCTCCACTTGGAATTCCCCTTTCACCTGTCCCCATGGCAAACTCCTACGCATTCTTCTAGATACAGCTCAGATGTCTCCTCTGAAAACCCTCTTCTGTACTTTCTTCTTTCTTTTGGACTTCCCCACCAAAGGTATATTCCTTTGTACCTATTATTATACTAATCTTGTTTCTGTTTTGGTGACTGGCTTTCGCACCAGACTGTGAGCCTCCTTGAGGGTCTTATTCGTATTTCTTTCTGCTTTAGTAGCTATATCAGTGCCTGGCACATGGTTGGCCCTCATTAATGTTTATGTTGAATGAGTGACAGTCTAATTTTTGGTTTTTGTTCTTAATAATAAACCTCATATGCCAATCCGGACACTCATAGTGCTTATATAGTCCCTATTACAAATGTGTTTAGGAAAGCATTATACCAGTTCTTAAGCCTTATTTTACCTTTTTTGTAAAACCTATACTTATTTTGGGTCTGGCCTAGTCTCTACTGGCTCTGTACTGGGAGGTATGGGAAAATGTGTCTCATTTGGTTTAGCAGCATTAATAGTTTGTTGTGTTCTCAAGGGAGTTCTCCTTGGCTGCAGAGAAGGACAGATTTTCCTCCAGGCTTCTATACTTAAGAGCAGTAGTAGAAAAAAGACCTAATTCCGCCAGCCCAAATTGGGAGGTATTTTGGGTAGGGTAAAAGGACTGGGGGACAGCACATATCACTCAATAAGTAGTTAAGTCAGAAGTTCCCATGCCATGCACTATAGGTATGCTTCAGGGGGGTTAAAGGTATGCTAAAACATTGAGTCCTTGGGATCATGTATAAGTGGCTTCATCCTTTTACTCTAGTGTGCTAAATACTTTCTGCATGTACCTTGATGTGAAAAATGTTCGGAAGCACTGTGGTAAACAAATGGATAGGGCCGGGCACAGTTAGTGCTAATATACATAAGTGCAGAATCTTAGGGCCTAGATGCCGCTCAGTCTGGAAGGAACTAATTTTTATGTTATCCCAAGTGATAGCACAGGTTGGAAGTAATAGCAGGTCCAAAGTTGAGTTCATTGGGAGCAACCCAAATTCTAAATGGTAGAGGATTGGTTAGGTCAGTTATGGCATTTCAGCCTGAATAAAAACCTGCTTGGCCATGTACGGTTAAGTTCATGGATTTATCATTATGTGAGATCTATATACTGATTGCATCTAGGCAAGAGCATATCCATAAATGACAAATATTTGAAATGAGAATATAAGAGGTTGGATTTCCCCCCCACCCCATTAAAGCTGCTTAAGTAAAAAATGTAAAACTTAGAAAAGCTATCTTATCCTAAAGTAGTTGATGTTACTAAAACAGGTCATTCAGGCAGTCTAGGGATGTTGGGGTCAACTCTTGACCTGCAGAGGTGATGTTATCATGGAGGGTAAACATGGCCTCTTCCAGTGGCTCCAAAAGATAGCACGAGTGGAATGGGGTGAGAAGCGTAGGAGAAAGATGGTATGTAGTATGTGGTTTTTAGGATCCCCTTTGAGTTGAGTTTCTAACTCCTTTGGGAATTTATATTGGCACTATGGCAATAGGACATTGAGCTGGGAGGCCAAAGACCTGGATTCTAATCTCAGCTCTCACTAGCTGAGTTTGACTTTGGGCTGGTCCTTTATCCTTTCCTGAGCTCATCAATGAGTTGATGGAGTTGGGGTAGATTTCCAAAACCCTTCCCAGCTCTGATCTTTTATGATTCTATTGTTTTATATGGTTCTTACTACTCCTTTCTTTTTAATGCCCAGGTATTATCCACGCAGCAGAGGAAAAGGACTGGAAAACTGCATACTCATACTTCTATGAGGCATTTGAAGGTTACGACTCCATTGATAGCCCCAAGGCCATCACGTCTCTGAAGTACATGTTGCTGTGCAAAATCATGCTCAACACGTAGGTGCACATTAACTCTGGAATATAAGAACTTAAGTCCTTCAGCTAAGTCTGTCTACCATGGCAGAGGTGGCTTGGGCAGGGAGTTTGGCCAAGAGAGAAGCAGCCACAGCCTCTGGGGCTGGTTGAAGTAGAGTGGGAGGATCAGAGGTGTTCCAGCCCCGCTCTTGCTTGCTAGTCTTTCGGAACCAGGGAGATAGATTTTAGAAATCCCCTTCCCAGCCCCTCTTGGAGAATTCTTGTTGTCCTTCAAATATTCTGTCCTCATAGGTGCTGAGCACAGGACAGAGGGTCAAGAAATAGCTTAGAGACTAGCCATTGCCAGCCAGCTGGGTCCCCCAGAATGGGGAAAGAAGGGTTAAGGAGTGGTTTGAAAAAGTGGACAACAAAAAATATGACAGATTGTTCCCCAAAGAAGTCCACAGAATTATCCAAATTCTTTTGGGAATAAATGAAATATTAACTAGGACTACCTTTGGATCTTTGGATTACATAGGGGCTATGTTTTAATAAGACCTGTTATACTAGGATTTGATTTATACTTATCATTCTGCTTGTTGGGTCTATTGGTTTTGTTAGGTTCAATTGGCTTGCTTTTTAATGTTGGAGTTTTTCTACTCTCCAATGCTGAGCTTTGGCCCAGAGAGGAGAAAACCTAGCTTCTGTAGTATGACGGGCATGTGGGTTTAAGGGTTGGTGCTGATTATCTCTGTGGGCAGAGTCTTCACAGTAGAATTTTGTTAAAAAGAAATTGGCCTAAACCTATACTTACAAGCATAATATCCTGGAGCAATTGACCAAGTATGTCTTTTTTTCTAGCCCAGAAGATGTCCAGGCTTTGGTGAGCGGGAAGCTTGCACTTCGGTATGCAGGGAGGCAGGTAGGGATACCTTGACTGCAGTTCTGTCATTTTGAGACCAGCATGTTGTCAGAGTCACGATGTTTGATGAGACCAATGCTCTTTGGGGCTTCATTCTACTCTCTTACTTCTCCCCCACCCACTTCCTTTTCTTAAGCCCATTCAGTATATTTCCTATATTGTTAAATTCTTGGCCTGGGAAGTCAGTGTTTGGTGCTCTTATGGACATTGGGTGGTTTGAGGGACTTAGAGAACTGAACTGTAGCATTTGCGGTGAGTTAGGTTGCTTTTAGCTTTGACCAGAAGATTTATCTCCCATGAACCTGACTTGTGAATTTAACATGTGTAGAATATGGAATCTTGGATTCTCTAAGTCAGGAGCCTGGTAAGGTCTGGTGCATATGTGCTTTAGGGAGGTCAGATTGCTTGGTGCAGAAACTAGGTTTTGAGACTTACCTGAGAGCTTCAGATCAGTACCTTTGCATTCATGCCTTGAATTTTGGGTGTGGTAGAAAAAGAGGACCTTTTTGTGCTACCTTAATGCCCAAGAAGGTATGAGTGTGACTTCTGAGAGCAAACAGTTATGTGTATAAAGATGATGTGTTAGATATTTGGACCATCCCCTTTTTGTATTTTGCTTAATTATCGCTAGTAAAGTAAAAGTAATCTTTCCAGATTTGAAATGCAGTTGTCTCTAAACAATAGACAGATTGGCTCTCTATATAATCTCACTATCTCAGGAGGAATGGCCACAACAGCTGATTCCTTCATTCTTTTCAAGTGGCCCTAATTGGCTTTTCATCAGTAAAAGTTTTAGGTCAGCTCCTAGCTTTAACCTCAGGAATACTGGTTATCACGATAGTGAGAGATGCCCTACGCTGACTAGAACTAGAGTTGTGGAGACAGGCTCAGAGAAGTCAAGTATCCTGGTTGAGGTCAGGTAGCTAATAAATGGTGGATCCAGACTTTGAACTAGGGTTATCTGGCTCTAAGTTTCAGGCTTTTCTCATTTTGACATTTGTTCTGTCTGTAGGACAAATGCTGGAGACAAACTAAACTCTTGATTAGCCTGGTACTGTTCGGTCTACTGTGTAAGACACTGTCCTTATTTAAGTATCTAGGCTGAAAGAAGAGGAGCTCCTTCTGGTCCCTTGTAAGCAGCTTGTAAGCAGGAGTTAGGCTGATCTAGAAATACGAGTGTTGCAGATTTCTTGCTAAGTGGAGACCTGATAGGTTGGGCAGGCACCTTTTTTAACCAGGTTAAAAGTTGCTCTCAACTACTGATTGTACCTTCATCTCTCCCTGGGGCTTAACATTCAGTGTAATATGTTGGTGCCTCAATTTTGATGCTTCAACCCTAATGAAAGTAAACTTTGTTCAGTGGTTTGTACCAAACCTAGCAGAATGAATCTTGATAAAGCACAGGTATAATCAGGTGTAAGGGCTGGAGGGAATTTGGGTGGGTATGGAGATAAGGAAGGGGGAAAGAAGATACCACAATTCTCTTGTCACTTTTCCTTTTAGCTTGTCATCTCTGGAGAATGCTGTATCAGGGTCTGTCTTTTTGGAAAACCTTCTGTTTCCTAGTATTCTTGAGTCATCTCAGGTTTCAAAGGGAAACTAGTTGGCATACAGTGGTATTCAGTATTTATAGCTTTTCTTCTCAGGCCTCTGAAGAAAGATGGTGGGGTGGGTTCTTCCTTGTAGCAGAGAGTATGTGGATATAGCATAATGCTTATGGGACTTTTTGGTGGCTATCAGTGTATAGAATAGATCACTTTCACAATTTGTCTCTTTATTTTCAGACAGAAGCATTAAAATGCGTGGCTCAGGCTAGCAAGAACAGATCACTGGCAGATTTTGAAAAGGTGAGCATGGTATTGGGTTGGTAGGGAATGGGTGGAGGGGAGGGATGTTTAATTTTTAAAATTATAGTTTCACAAGAATTTGCAAAGATATTAACAGTACAGAGTGATCCCATGTACCAATCACCCAGTACATTATCAAAACCAGGAAATAGTTAAGCACTTTTGTAACAATGAATCCTGTTCAATTGATATATATCATTTTGATGTAATACTTTTCAGTTTCAGAAAGTTCTTTCTGTCATCCTTTTTTTACTTTGCTTTTTCACAACAGACCTATTATCTTCATTTTATGGTTGAGGGAACTGGGATTCAGGAGGATGCCCAAAGCCACACAGCTAATGTGTATCAGGGTTTTACTCCAAGCTTAGCGCTTGTGCCATATGGCATAGTCATAGGTATTCATACCTTCATCTCCAGAAGTGCCAGGTCTGGGTAAGTCTTGATGTGCACACTTTGGCCAAAAACAACTTCCTCAGGATTGTGTGTTCTAGGCTTTCTTTGACTCCTGTGCCTTTTGCTTATTGTTTAGGAAGTTTCTAAAAGGAGAGAAACTTCTCTAAGCTTTAGAGTAGGACTTGAATATTCTTTTCTGAACTTGTCTCCTCTTAGTCTGAGTATAATGACCAACTTAACAAAAACAATATCTATAGCTGGGTGTGATGGCATGCACCTGTAGTCCCAGCTGCTTGGGCAGCTGAGGTGGGAAGATCACTTAAGCCCAGGAGTGTGAGGTTACAGTGAGCTGTGACCATGCCACTGCACTCTAGCCTGGGCAACTGAGTGAGACCCTGTCTCTAAAAAAAAGAAAAAAGAAAAACCTAGATCCAGAAAGGAAAACTTAGTGAGGATGGAGACTAGACCACATGACCTTGACTGTCCCCAAGATTCATCATCTTCTGGAGGGTTCTTGCTGATTCCTGTGGTCCCTTACTTGGCATGATTTGCCTGCGTCCTTTAACACTTTATAGCACAGCTGACATGAGGCTAGGATATTGAGACCAAAACTAAAGGTAAATAAACCACACACATGAGTAAATAGTCTAGATCATTTTATCCCAATGTTTGGGATATTTGATGGGACACTTCTATTTCAAGTAATTCCTTGGAAGAAGGGTTCTGTGATTAGACATTTAGGAAATACTAGGGTAAACAACATTAGAAAAGTGTTTTGTTTTCTCTCACCTACAGAGCCATACTATGCTACTGATCCTCATCATGCTCCCAAGAGCTAGTTGTGGTATTCAGCATTTCCCATTATCTAACCTTAATATTATTATTATTTTTTTTTTCAATGGAGATCCTATTCTGTGGACTACATGCTGAGAAATGCTTGTGTAGTTAATTTGGCTCACCAGCGGAGCTGCTCTTAGGGATTAGTGGTTCGAGTTGTTGACATGATGCTTCCCGAGAGAAAGACGGTCCACCTTTTAGTTCTTGATGCTCCTTTTCTTTTGCTTTCTGTCATCTCCCCAAATATGCCAGAAATTCATTCAACCGTGGTAGTTACAAGGGCCAGCAGACTACTTAGGAAGCTAGTAGTAGCGTGAATTTAAAGTGCTTTTCTGTGCCAATCTCTGCGACTGGCTCTTTTGGCAGGCCCTGACAGATTACCGGGCAGAGCTCCGGGATGACCCAATCATCAGCACACACTTGGCCAAGTTGTATGATAACTTATTGGAACAGAATCTGATTCGAGTCATTGAACCTTTTTCCCGAGTACAGGTAAGAACCCTCCTGGGGCTCTAATTGTTTCTGGCTAGGCGTCCTCACTATAGCCACCACCCTTCCCACTCTTGTCCAGAATAAGAACTTTCTTCCAAGGGTGTGTCTGGTGGGCAAGAGACCACCAAGAACTTTGGCCTCTCTTGATGGGGTGAACAAGAGTTGAGGAGAAAGATTTTGTGGGGTAGAGGCGTGTGAGATTGCACATGTTCTGAGTGTGAGGGACAGGAGTGTGCCTATTGTCTGTAGCAGTGAAGGGCAGGCAGATGGGTAGAGCACAAGAGACTTAAGCATGGCCAAGGAGAATCTTGCCCCATAGAGACATTCAGCAGGATTTCAAGAGATACAGCAGTTCTCCTCGTATTCCTCCCTTCTCCTGTTGGAGGCAAAAGTAAAACTTTCAGTGTTGGTGTCTCTCTGCCTTTCCTTTTAGATTGAACACATATCTAGTCTCATCAAACTCTCCAAGGTAAGGAGTCCCAGGGCTGTCTAGGGGGTGGGGATGGGGAAAGGGTGGTATGGAGGGGCTGGCATTTGTACCTGATGGGCCTTTCTAGAAAGCTCCCAGGCTTAGTGGGGAACAGGGGATGTGGGCTCAGAGCTGGAGATGCATTGTTGCTGTTTTGTTTTCAGTCCATTTGCCTTCTATAAAGCTTTCATGTTGGGGTGATCTCTGGCTAGTGGATACTGGTCCCTTTAATCTTGTGCTTTGATTTTAGGCCGACGTGGAAAGGAAATTATCACAGATGATTCTTGACAAGAAATTTCATGGTGAGTAACAGTTGTATAGGCAAGGGGGCTGCTGGTGGTGATGAGATGGTTGAGGAGGTTTATCTTTAAAGGAGGTGTTCTCTTTGTTTCTCCTGAGGGTTCCCTGGGATCCTGGCCCCTCTTCCCTGAGATCAGAATGTGCAATAAACATGTACAAATGGAACAGGGAGACAAGTTCTGTTTCCCTTCTTTTCTGGAGAAAGTGAGACAACTAGGGAGTGGGCTGCTTCACCAGTGCTTTTGTGTCTAATCTCGTCTTTTACCTGGGTTGCCCTTGTGTCTCCTGCAGGGATTTTGGACCAGGGGGAGGGTGTCCTGATTATTTTCGATGAACCCCCAGTAGATAAAACTTACGAAGCTGCTCTGGAAACAATTCAGAACATGAGTAAAGTAGTGGATTCCCTCTACAACAAAGCCAAGAAACTGACATAGGTGAGTGCTGGCTCCGGGACCCAGGGCCGGGCAGCACTGTCTTCTGCCTGTCGAGACTGAAAACCTCCTCCTGGTGTCCTCACGGCTTCCCGATTGACACTGCTCTGTCTTCTCTTGCAGAGTTGGATCTGTAGCGGTCCTTTGGAGAGTGTGTGTGGCGGGAGAGTGAAACCTTGGGGAAAATGCTAGGAGATTCTTTTTTCTTTTTGTTCTACTTTTCGCTCGGAAAGTTTTTAAATCCTCATTTGGTGCATCTGTATTCCAGCCAATAGGTGTGCCAGTTTTCATGTAATCTTTACTGGCCCAACTTGGGAGTGGGGAAATTGCTTAAAAAAAAAGAAAAAGAAAAAAAAAAGATTATTCTAAATAAAAGGAAAAAGGCTTACACTACCTAAAGCTGTGCTCTCTGCCTCCTGGGAGAGGGCTGCAAAGCCAGGCACCCCGCCAACCACTGGGGGTCCTAATCCACCTGCTGGGCGTCACCTCTGCTCTTCAGAATTGGGTGTTTGCTGACCATCAAAAGCAATGACTTTTTATTCTGTTTGTACTGAACCAAAACAAACAACTGTGTATAGACTGCTGTTTTCTTTTTTATTTGAAATGAGGCGTTTTCGGTGTTCTTCCCCCTGCCACATGGCCTGTCCGCCCTTCCCTCCCCTCTGACACTGGCTCCAGCAGACTAGCCGAAGGTCCCGCCGCCGCCGTCACCACCGCAGCAGCAGCAGCAGCAGCAGCAGCAGCACCTGCACAGCTCCGCTCTGACCTGACCTGTGAAGGAATGGGGACAAGGCCAGGAGCCAGTGTCCACCACGGCCACACGGGAGCAGTGTGGGCCCTTAGCCCCCAGGGGGCCTGCTGTGCATGTGGCTTTTTTTTTTTTAACACAGTAAACTAGATTAGACTGTCAGTGTTTTTATTGCCCTCCCCTCCCTTCCCCTTCCTCTCTCTCAACCAGGAGACCATCACATGGCTCTTCCTTCCTCCTCCTCTCCAGAGGAGTTGGGCTGTCTGAAATCCATCAGCTTCTCCCTCTCCCACTCCTCTCCTGCTATCAGATGGATTTATTCCTTTTTAAACAGTGAACATTGGAAATGAGACTATGGGGTGTGGTTTTCTTTTTTAAAAAAAAAAATTTCCTTGTTGGGTTTTCAAGCAACCTCATGTCCCCTTCCCAGGGAGCTTCTTTATTTACCTCTTAGAACTCGAGCAGATGGGAGGTAGAGCACTGTATGTCAGCATGCTTTGTTTTCTGATGCGATTTCATAGCAAGGCTTTAATGCCATTTGGGCAGGTAAGCTTCTGCACCTTTGTTGTACTTAATATTTTCTTCTCTCATCTCCTCTTTGTCTTTTTTCCTCTCTCCCTCCTGCTGGCCTCCTTTTCTCTTTCTTTACCTTTCTCAGATTATCCTCCCAGGTTTTCGTAATAAATTTATATTTTGTAAAAGGATTTTGTTGTACCAGGTTTTGCATCTTCACTGAATCTGACTGGCTTTTATTTTCCTCTCCAAAATCAGGTTTTTGTTCTTAACATCTTTCCCCATCATGTCCAGTCACTGTTTTGGTTTGGCACCATCAATATCAAATGTACAAACGGTTCTTGCTAACCAACACCAGGTATATCTGATGTTCAGATGAGTTCCAATAAAAATAATTTTTTTTTCAAAAGGCGTCTTTTCTTGAGTGCTGGACAGCTTCTGAGCAAGCCCTAACAGCTCTGTAGCCCAATAATGGCCTCTAGTCTGGCCAAAGCCCTGTTACCTCATTTGCTTAATGGAAGTCCTTTAGCTAAATTGGGGTGTAAGTTTGGTAGGCTTTGGGCAAGCGAGTTGGTCTGTGAGGTCTGAAATAGGAAATGGAGTTCAGGTATCTCTGTCTTCCCAAGGCAGGATGGTCCAGCGAGGACGTGGAGGTTTGGGTGGTAAGATCCCCGGAGCCTGTTTCCTCATCTGCTTGGTGAGGGTGACGCTTCCTTAGTAAGTGATTGTGATGTGACGGTCATACGAAGTAAAGCAAGTAGAAGTGTCTGGAGTCCTGACATCAGTTGTGGTTTAGTTTCCTTCTGTAGTCTTCAAAAGCAGCGATTTTCATATTGCTTCAGACCCCGGGAGTGACTCTTCCGAGTGGTCCTAGGGGGCCCATCAACCTGTCTTCAGTGTGAGCAGTTCAGCCATTTGCAGTTCTCTCTGGGTATTCTACTTGCAGAAAGAGTTTTGCTTCTATGAGGGACTTTTAAAAGGTACAAAGAGACCTGCAGCTGGAGCGGAGGGGAGAGGGTTTCCCAAACCTAGGGCAGTCCCGAGGAGCTCAGGGCAGGAGCCTTTTTCTCTTGCTCCCTTTGCAGGTCTTGGTCAGTGACTCCTAGACCTGTGCTGTCCTGCATGTAGCTGCTGGACGCGTGGCGGAGCCCTCACCATGAGGCTAGTTGGAACTGTAATGCAACCAAACCCGAAACCAAACCCGACTTCAAAGCCTTAGTTAGTGTGAAAAAAAAGAATATAAAATATCTTAATAACTTTTTTATACATGTGATGAAATATTTTGGGTATATTGGGTTAAATAAAATATATTATTAAAATTCACCTGTTTTTACTTTTTAAATGTGGCTACTAGAAAATATTAAATTACCTATGTGGCTTGTGTTTGTGGCTCACACTATCTTCTCTTGGACAGCACTGCTCTAGACCTTGAGGAACAGTAGTTGTGCCCCTGCTTCCTGAGACACCCCCCTTCCCCCTTGTGAGCTGAGTCTGGGCACAACCGAGAGGGTCGCCGACCTGGGCCCGGCTCCCTCACCTCGGCTCCCTTCTGGGCTCTAGCCTTCCCGGTGCCAGGACTGACTTGCATGTTAATGAGACTACTGGCATTGGGAGCAGAGGTCTGGTGCCCTGTTGTGTGCTAGTTATGTAATCTGTGCTGCCCAGAAGGGCCACTAGATGCTGCTCTGTGATCCCTGAAAGAACAAAGGATACTTCCTCGGGAGTCAGGGCTCAGGCTGGCTCTATTTGGAACCCTTCCTGGAAGCTGTAGCTGGCCACGGCCTTGGCCTCCCTTCCTCCGGGTGGGTGGTGTGGGAAGTGGGGCAGGCGGAGGAGGGGACGCTCCTGCTTGTTAGCTGCCCAGCCCAGCAGGCAGCCAGAGATAGGCTATAGGATAAGTAGGCTGATTGATGGGGGTGGGATTTGGAGATCTTCCCTGTAGTTCTCTGATGAAGGCATAAACAGCCCTGCACCATTCAGCTGGGTCTGCCTTCTGGGTCCTCGATGCTGCCATTTCAGGCAGCTAGATGACTGCCCTTGCTTGCTTCCCAGTTGGAGCAGTGGTGGGAGGTGTGTGGGTTGAGTGAGCAGAGGAGCTGTGTGTGGTGCCTTGGTGGGTAGGGGTTCCTGGCAACCCCTTCCCTGGTCACAGCAGTGAATAGTTTTTTTTTTTTTTTTTTTTTTAATTTTTATTGTTTTTGAGAGACAGTCTCACTATGTTGCCCAGGCTGGCTTCGAACTCCTGGGCTCAAGTGATCCTCCTGCCTCAGCCTCTGAGTAGCTGGGACTACAGGTGCACACCACTGTGCCTGGCGAGGAGCTCTTCTTGAAGGTGCTAGGGAAGGGCTGGCTGGACAAAGGGGAGAGAGGACACTGGGGTGTGGCCCGGCTGGAAAAGGCCCGTGCAAACACATGCTGCTTTGATTCCGGAAACAGAGTGGGGTGAGGTGGAGCCTGGTATTCCCCACCATGAACTGGAATAGCTAGAACTGAAATTCAGTTATAGGTAAGAGTGGGCCCAGGTTTTTATAAGGGATGGGTTACAGGCTTAGAAATCTGGGCATATTTTGGGAAATGGAAAGCATTTAACCTTTGCTCAACACTAGAACCTGAAGGGGCCATGACGCATAGAAAAGGCATTGTGGACATGGAGCAACTCGAGCTGATCCTGTCTACTAGGGGGAAAAGAGGCTGGGGTTTGGCTTTGCCTTTGAGAAAAAGGGAGATACTGAGCCAGGGGACCCGGTGGGTCCCGACTTCAGGCTTCTTACTGTAAGGCAGTGGAGGGTCGAGGACAGCTCCCTGTGAAGAGCAGGTGGGGTTCTGCATTGAGGAACTTGCAGAGGGAGGCGCACGTTGAGCTAAGAGCCTGTCTCCATCTTCTAAGTTACCATGGTAGCTGCTGTGGATGTTCTGAAGGGCTATGGAAGGAGTAGCCCTCCGAGTTCAGAGCAGTGCAGTTTCCACCTCCCATAGCTGTGATTTAACACTACTGACAGAAATCTCTGGGTGGTACCTAAAATCTAGCACTACCTTGATGGCAGCATTGTTCTGAATGATACCAGATTCCTCTTTCCCCCCAGGGCAGTTGGCAGAGGTAGCACGGGTTGACAGCCTAGTGTGCTGCAGTGGTCAGGAAATTGGACGTTACCCTCTTCTTTGGAGCACCACTCCCCCACCTCTAGGTCCAGAGGTGATAATCTCAATTAAGATGTGGTTGGGTCTCCTGTTTCCTAGGTTTGTGGTCATATTTGAATCAATCTTTAGAATCAAAGTAAAGTAAAATCACAACAAATGCACAGTGGGCTTTGTGAAGGATCTGGATTCAGGTCTATGAGAGAAGTTCTTATTCAGAACCAGAATTTTGCTCAATTTTACCAGCAACCAGTTTTCAAATTATACATGTTTAGAAAATGAAAATCATTTAAATCAGAGGGTCAGAAGGCTAGTTGGTGGTCCAGTTGCTTCAATTTTAATATAACAGAGAAAGGGGTGAGTGGAAATTTCGAGGTCCTATTTGTGATGGGCTCAGGACTGGCTCCTCCGGCCGAGTCTGGAGCTTCAGGCCTTGTACCAGGTGTGGCGTGGAAAGCCAGCCGCTGTTTGCGGAGTGGCCAGAACCTCCAAGCCTCTCTGGCCTGGACTGCTGAGACCTACCTGGGCCGCGGGCATTTACCCGCGATGAGGGGGCGGGAGGCCCGGAGGGGATGGCACTAGAACCGCACGGCCTGTCCCCTCGGGATGCGCGGGCGCTCAGGCGGCCTCAGTAAAGGCATCGCCTCTCCCCGCCCGGGGCCTTCTTCCCCGCGCTCCCTGGCTTCTTTCCCCGGGGACGCGGCTATCAAATGGAAGGAGGGAGCTCGGCGCCAAGGCCTCGGTGGAGGGCTTCTCGCGCGGCCCGGCGGCAGCTTCCGACCGCCGCGGCCAGGGCGGGTACGCGGCTGCGAGCGCCCCCGCGGCCGGCAGCTGCGGGAGCCGCGGCGGGAACAAAGGCAGCACGTGTCTGGGCGGGGCGCGGGCGGGGTCGGTCCTCGGCCCCGCCTTCCCCCGCGCGGCCCCGGCCCCGTGGGCTGAGTTCGGCTGCGCCGGCGCCCGCGACTCTCCGCGGCCGGGCTGCTGCTGGGCGGTGTCGCCGGGCGGGCGGCGAGCTGTGCGGGAGGGGGCGGCACCCGAGGGCGGGGCGGGCCCGGCGCCGCGTGGACCTGCCGCCGCCGCCCGAGTCGGGCTCCCAGATGGCGCGCGGCGAGTAAAGGCGCCTGCCGCTCGCCGCCCCGTCCCACCCGCACGGCGCGCGGCTCGGACTGAGGACGCCGGCGGCCGCGGCTTCCCGGCGAGACCAGGCCGCCACGCGCGTCCCCGCGAGGGAGGGCGCCGAGGTGCGCGCCGGGGGCGGGGGCGGGGGCGGGGGCGGGAGCGCGGCGGCGGCGACGGCGAAGGCGGCCGGGCGGGGGCGGGGCCGGCGCCTGCAGAACCTTGGACAGAAGCTCGGAGCCGCCGCCGCCGCCGCCGAGCGCGAGCGCCGCGGAGCGCCGGGACCGCGGCGGCCGAGCCGCGGCGCGCATTGCGGAGGGCGCGGAGCGCAGGAGCCGCCGCCTGCCAGGTAAGTCTGCGCTGGGCGGCCGTCCGCTGCCCGGGAGCGGGACAGGGGTCGGGGCCGCGCGGGGGGTCGCGGCGGGGGTCCGCGCAGGCTCGGCCGGCGTCCGGCCCCCTCCGGGCTGCGCCGCGGGACCGCAGGGCGGCAGCGGGCGGGGGTGCTGCAGTGGCGGCGGCGAGGCTGCGGCGCGGGGCGCGGGCGGGGCCAGAGCCCAGGAAAGGGCCCCGCGGGTCCGGGACGAGGGGCGAGGGCCGAGGGGCGCGGCGCGGAGCCCCGCCTGTGCTGAGAACCATCTTGTTTTCCACGCAGATCCGAGGGCAGCACGCGTCCCGGGAGCGCCCCCGCCTCCTCCCCGGGGCCGCCGCAGCCTCGGTGAGCCGGTTTTTCCCTCCGGCCGGCAGGCTGGGCGCGCAGGGGCGCGGGCCCCCGCCCGGCGCGCACAGGCACCATGGGCACGGTGCTGTCGCTGTCCCCCAGCTACCGGAAGGCCACGCTGTTTGAGGATGGCGCGGCCACGGTGGGCCACTACACGGCCGTGCAGAACAGCAAGAACGCCAAGGACAAGAACCTGAAGCGGCACTCCATCATTTCCGTGCTGCCTTGGAAGAGGATCGTGGCCGTGTCGGCCAAGAAGAAGAACTCCAAGAAGGTGCAGCCCAACAGCAGCTACCAGAACAACATCACGCACCTCAACAATGAGAACCTGAAGAAGTCGCTGTCGTGCGCCAACCTGTCCACATTCGCCCAGCCTCCACCGGCCCAGCCGCCCGCACCCCCGGCCAGCCAGCTCTCTGGCTCCCAGACCGGGGTCTCCTCGGTCAAGAAGGCCCCGCACCCTGCTGTCACCTCCGCAGGGACGCCCAAACGGGTCATCGTCCAGGCGTCCACCAGCGAGCTGCTGCGTTGCCTGGGCGAGTTTCTCTGCCGCCGGTGCTACCGCCTGAAGCACCTGTCCCCCACGGACCCCGTGCTCTGGCTGCGCAGTGTGGACCGCTCCCTGCTTCTGCAGGGCTGGCAGGACCAGGGCTTCATCACGCCGGCCAACGTGGTCTTCCTCTACATGCTCTGCAGGGATGTTATCTCCTCCGAGGTGGGCTCGGACCACGAGCTCCAGGCCGTCCTGCTCACCTGCCTGTACCTCTCCTACTCCTACATGGGCAACGAGATCTCTTACCCACTCAAGCCCTTCCTGGTGGAGAGCTGCAAGGAGGCCTTTTGGGACCGTTGCCTCTCTGTCATCAACCTCATGAGCTCCAAGATGCTGCAGATCAACGCCGACCCCCACTACTTCACACAGGTGTTCTCTGACCTGAAGAATGAGAGTGGCCAGGAGGACAAGAAGCGGCTCCTTCTAGGGCTCGATCGGTGAGTCCTGTAGCCCGCGCCATGGCTCAAGGATTCAATGCATTTTTAAAAATTTATTATTAAACAGATCAGTTTTGTGTACAGTATGTGTCTAGCAAAGCCACCAAGGGCCTCTCCATTCCCACGTGAATCTCCTTGGGGTTTTTTTCAGCCCTGCCAAGAACTCTGGGCACTTTTGAACTCACAAACCTCGTGCAAAACCCAGACGACGTATTCAGAACCACCGAGGCCACTGACCTCTCACTTTGGGGAACTCGACTGATACGCCCCGTCGCCTGTGCCCTTGCTGGATCCAGGGTGGGCGAGGCTGCCTGCTGCTCCTGGAGGGGAGCTGCAGCGGGGCCTCTGGCTGGTTGGCCCAGGGAGGAACTGAGGTTTCTGGTTGGAGGCCCTTTTCCGGCTTCTGCTTTGGGTCGGTCACTCTCCCAGGGGCTCCTGGAGCCAGCCGCCCGGACTGAGCCACAGGTGGGATTGGGAGGCAAGGTCCCGCTGGCCTGGGACATCTTCAGTCGAGGCGAGGCAAAGCCAGTCTAGTGCAAAGATTGTGTCTGGTCTTTTGACCATGCATGGTCCTGGCTTGCTGTTTGCTTTTTTAGGGAGAAGGAATTTCCTTTAGTGGAGAAATGGAACTCACCCCCTCCCCCTTGCCTGCTGCTCCCACCTGTGTTGGTAGTGTTGGCTAATGAGCTGGTTTGACTCATTAAATTCTCTCATTTTGGGTCCCAGCTAAAGGGGTGGGGTGACGCTGGGGACAACTCCTTTCCTGCAGGAATTTTTCATTTGAATTTTGCAGTATAGTCACCCTGTGGCAAATGCCGGGACATCTGCAGGTGCCAGTCAGCAACAGCCTGCCTTCTGGGCAGGTGGGGGGGGGGTGCCATGCCTGAGACCAAGCCAATGCCCACCTGAGGGCTGAGGCCCCTTGCTGGTGCACATGACATTTGCCCTGCAGAGCCGGGGGTGGGGGAGGTGATGTCAGGGTTTGGGGTGATGTGGTAATGGTGTGCCCCCACCCCCCACCCCTGTTAATTTAAAGCTGTTTCCAAACAGTTCAGTTTCTTCTGGAGAGGAAGCCTTGCCTTGCAAGGCCAGTGAAGACAGTTGGATCTTGGAGACAATTAAAAGATGGGAGTGCAACTCCTGATTGCTTTGGAAGCCTGCTGATTCTACAACTGATCATTTGCAGCTGCCGGTTTGGGTTCCTACCTTACCCTAGTGGCTGTGAAAACACATGATGTGTACTTTGTCAGTTTTCTTTCTAATTCTCCCACATTGGTGGCTTGGGACTTGGGAGAGGACCAGGAGAAGGGAGCAAGTGTTCTTCCGTGGTCCGTCGCTCCGGCTTTGGAGAACAAAGACCCATGTGAAGACGCTACAGAGGATTCTCTCTTCCAGCCCCAGGCCCCTGGGCAGTGCTGGGATGCGGGACTGGGGGGGGTGGGGCAGAGTGTCATTTTACATAGGATTAGGTTCTAGGTGGCTGCCGATTTCAGCACAAGCACTACTGATAGTCACATAAAAAAGAGAAAGCTGTGAAATTGAGGGCCCGATTTGAGAGGCCTGGAGCAGAACCTTCCGGCCCGCACCGTTCCCAGAGGTGGGGAAGAAGAGGCCTCCCGGCCGACTGCCCCTCGAGGCCCAGCTTAGCCGTTCCTGGGACTGTCAGGTAATCGGATGCGGTGGCGGGAGGACCCTGTGGCTGCCGGCACAGGCTTCACCGAGGCATCTCTCTGCCCGGTTTCCACACAGCCAGTCTGCTGATCCTGCTGCCACGCGCAACCCGAGGTGGGAGACCCCCAGTGGCTTGGAAGAGGGAGGGTCGGTGCCAAGTCTCAGGAGGAGGGCGCATGTTTGTAGTCACCTTCGGCTGGCTGGACCTGGCCTGGAACTATGCGGTTAAGTTGCAGACACGGGATTCCAGTTTTGTGTCTTCTGTTTCCTTCTCTTTCTCCGTATTTTTTTATTTTTTGGAGGAGGTGCACCTTTCAGGAGTGGTTGGGGACTAAGGAAACAACTCTCTAGTCCCCTCAGTGTGAAGCCTGTCGCGTCTCCTCTCTCCCCTTGCACTGGTCATCAGTATTGTGTAAAGGAACAACCGATATACTTGAGTGTGCAAGCAACGAACCCATGTGACATGCTGCTATGAAGACTACTTTTAGAACAACAATAAAAAAAAAACTAATCTACAAAAAAACCTTTATTCTTTAATTGTTGCTTTTACAGTGATATTGTGCATGCAAACCAGGAGCATTTTGTGTCTTAAGAAAAATAATCTTAGAACAGATGGCTGTGAAAATTACACCCATGCACAGAACAAGCCACAGGAATAATAGTTCAGGATTTGGTTTTTCTCTTTTAATTGTAAACCTGAAGGGTTGATATATTCTTTCCATGCAGTTATTAGAATTTAGTTTTGTTCCAACAGTTGTTAAAACTTGCAATGAAAAGAAAATGTGCCATTTTTTTCACTCAGAATTATTCATAGCTGTATATTTGAAACTGCTAATTACACACGTGTGCTGTTTGTTGGTTTTTTTAGTGCAATTTCTTCTGTAGCTATTCTTTGACCAAACTGTGGGTATTGTTAATATTAATTTATATTTGTCTCATTTTGTATGTATGTGTAGTGTGTGAGTATGTGTGGTTTATAATCTGACAAAGTCATGAAGCTCAGTTTGGCTGTAATTTAATTCCCCTTCCCTTATTTTTATTTATTTTTGTACTGTGCTGATTCAATAAAATGCACTGACCATCCATTACGTCTGTTTGTGGGCCCATCATTTGTGAGCAGGTTGGGGGCCCCTTTAATAAATGAGTCATGCACTCAGAACATAATTGGATTTGTGTTATATAATGGGGAGGGGAGAGGGACAGAGTTGGGGGAAAGGGGATTAACACACTAAGGTGATTAAGGAAGAAGCACAGGTTAAGTCAGCTTTGGTTTAGTGCCCAGACAGGGCGGGGGTGGGCGTTCCCCAAAGGCTCCTTTGGTGGAGTTGGGTGACTGGAACCTCCAGCCAAGGAGGGCCAGGCCCAGCCTGGTGAGAGCTGGCCGAGTGGGTCCTGCAGGGCTCCCAGCCTTGGACTGTCTGTGTGTTGAGGCTGCTGCACCCATGTGTCCCTGGGCCTGGCTGTGCTCGGTGCTCCCTGCCTAGGGGCTCCCAGGCCAACAGAGGTGGACTGGTGTCCAAACTGGCCATCCCTGCCAGTTTAGCTCCCACCAGGTTTCTGAAAAAGAAATCCGGCCCAGGGGCTCCCAGGTAAGCAGCCACCCCAGCACACAATTGTGGCAAGGGTGGGATCCTACCTGCTGTATCACCAGCAGGCTGTGCCCGTCCTGACTGCCAGCCATGGCCCGATAGTGCCACCAGGTTCAGTCTCAGGGGAAGGGTAGTGGGGATGTGGCCCTCCCCAGCCCTGCAGCCCCGAGGTCCAGAGCTGTCCCTGGGTATCAGGAAGGCCGTTCTTGTGCTCAGGTTGTGGCTTGGGAGCTGTGAGTCTTGTGATCAAGGCCTTTGCTTTTCTCAAATCAGATCTCTTGGTCTGAGTCACAGAAGCCACCACTGCCACTGCATGTTCTTTTCTACCAATGACCAGGAAGCCCCCTGTGGCTGCAGGGCCCTGCCACCCCCAGAGGGCCTCACCGCCTCCCCCAGGGAGCTGCCTCCTGCTTTCTCTGTCTCTGGTCCTGCGGCCCCCACACTTCCCCTCCCGGCCCCTTTCACTCGGACCACCTGCCTGTCCCCAAGCTGCTGCTGGGGGGATCTGAGCTCTTCATACCCACCTGCTTTAATGGCAGGAAGCATGCTCTCCGACTGGAGCCGTGAGCTTGGGGACGCTCCGGGGCCCAGGCCTCTAGGCGGTGGAGGGAAGCGCTGGGCCTCCACTGCCTTCGCCCTTCCTGGCCGCCTTACAGCCTGCTTCTCGGTCACCAAGACTTTAGTTCAAAAGCCTCAGGCAAATGAGCCTCCATTTTACATTATTTGTGCTTAATTCTCCCATCCTCTGGGATAACAGTTGACATTACATAAATGAAAAGCTCATAATTCTAGTTTTCGGTGACAGAAAAAAGCAGAAAGCACACCTTTAAAAATAAGATTTAATGCTTTATTGCTCTTGATGATAAATCAAAATATGCTTTAGAAATAAAGTTAATTTAATGGAAAATAGGAATATACGCACCAAACCATAAAATTGCATTTAATTAAAACAGGAGAAACACTTCATCGCATACAATCACCGTGTCCTCTTCCTTTCCCTCGGCACCCTGGACGCGTCGTCAAGATCACTCCCTAAATTCCTGATCCCTTTGCAGTGGCCACACACCGTGGCTTCTAGTACATCATAAAAAAGTGCTTGGCCTGTGGCCTTGGCTGGGAGGCCCTGGCGCTGGGGCTAAGGGCCCGAGGCAACATCCAAGGGGCTGGGAAGGACCAAACCCAAACCCTCCTCCTCTCCAGCCTCTGACAGGCAACTCATTTGGCATGATCTATTTTGGTGTGTTTAAAACATACATTTGCATGTGTCTAGTGTAAAGCAACAAGTTTGGGGAAATACGTGGAAAGGAGAGGTGAAGTTCCAGTTAGATGGTTCAACTAGTGTCTACTGGTAATTGGCAAAGCTATGAGCATTGCTAGACGGGGCTGGTGGCACCTCTGGGCCTGCAGACAGGGCTCCCAAGGACAGGATGCCAGCAGGATTCTTTGTTGCAAATTGCACACAGTGCAAATGTCTGCGAGCCCTGGGAAGCAGGGGTGGGGGTGGACATGAGACCAGGCTGCGGGCGCCTCGCTGGGTGAGGTGCAGGACCTGCACACAGGCACTTGGGTCTGCCGGGTTGGGGGGGGGCAGAGCAGGAGCCTCAGGTGGGGGGCAGTGTCTGTGGCAGAAAGTGAAGACCCCAGTACGCCCCTCTGTCGCACCCCTGCCTGCTCCTCCTCGGCGTAGGCTCACCCCCGTCCCCTCACTACACGGGGCTGGCTCTGAGCCCCTCTTCCTTCAAGGCTCCGGTCGGGAGGCCTGGGCCGGGAACAGCATGGTCGGCAGCCAGGGCTGGGGGAGGAGGTGGGCTCAGCAAGGCCTCTGGAGCGCGTGTGCTTGGTGGCAAGGGGTCCATGGGCCCAGCCCGGCAGGGGCTGTGTGGGGCGTGGGGGCGGCGTCCTGGCCTGGCCTGCAGTGCCAGGACCCCACGCTGTCTCTGTCGCTCTGCTTCCTGTCACTCCTGTGTGCTCCAGCCCCGCCCCGTCCTAGTTCTCCAGTGAGGAGAGGCGAGGTGTTAGAAAGGGAAAGCTGCCAGCCCTGCGTGTTCGCCTCGCCCCGGCAGCTCCATTTTCTCATTAGGATTCTTGACACAAGTGTGGTGACAGCAGATATCTGATTAGCAGCCCTGCAAACTGCAAAAATAAGTGTAAGATGGCCACAGGCTGTGGGTTAGGTGAGATGATCCCGGGCACCGGCACACTGCTCTCTCCGAAGCTGCGGGCAGGGGCAGGGTGGGACGCTGACCTCCTGGCAGGGCATGACTCCTGGCTGAGGGGCTGGGCTCTGCAGGTGCCCTTCTCACCTGGTGGCTTTGGCTGGCTGCTGGGGGTGGGGTGGGGGAGTCTGCTGAGCTCTGAGACGAGCCTCCCTGAGCAGGGTCCTGAGGGCTGGGTCACCCTGGGGGGCAGGGGTGGCAGGTGGGGTCACAGAGAGTGCAGGCTGCACCCCCAGCTCACGTCCACCAGGTCTCCCCGACACCCCAAGGGAGCACGTCTTTGGCTGGGAAGCTGCGTCCTGGGCTCTCCCCGCCTGTCCATTTGCAGGGTCAGCAGCTGGTCACTGGCTCAAGGTGCGCTGACTTGACCTGGCCGTTCCAGGAACACCTGCACCAACTAAGGCACCGTCCAGCTGCCTCGGAGGCGAGGCGTGGTCTGGCTGTGAGCCCGGGGTCTGGGGTGGGGCACCAGGGTCTTTGGTTTTTTTGCGCAGGGACCGTGGAAAGTCAGGACAGAGGAAGGCAGATACCAAAGGCAGAAAGCCGGGAAGAAACCTCGCGGCACAACGGCCTCAGAGGAGGAGAAGAGACTCCTGCCCGCGCGGGCCTGGCCTGCTGCTCTCTAGCGGGCCGATTGGGGCGGCCGCAGTCAGACCGGGCCCAGGCTGCGGGCTCCGGGCCAGGCCTCCCGCGGCGGCCTCAGTTCCCGGGCACGCTCAGGATGAAGCCTGAGCGGTTCTTGGTGAAGTCGGGCTCCGGCTGGTTGAGCCGAGTCTCCACGGAGACGGTGCACTTCTTCCCGTGCAGGCTGCACTGCACCGGGTTGGTGACGTTCACTTGAAGGTGGCGCTTCTCACTGAAAGAACCGAAAAGACAGAGACCAGAGGGGCAGTTAGCAGACGGCTTAGAGTGGGGGTGACTTCCCTGGCCACCCCCGGCCGCCATGTGCCAGCCCCGCAGGGCTCCTGGTCCTGAGTCCCGCCGCTGTCTTCACAGGAGGCGCGGGGCGCGGAGAGGCGGTGCAAGGCAGCAGGGACCGACGTCCTCGCACTAGGCACCAGGAGGGACGTGCGATCGGACCACAAGCCACCAGGTCTGGCTGAGGCTGCGAGCTGAGTCCCTGGAGCTTTAGGGGTCCCACGGCCAGGCTTTGACTCGTGACTACTTATGGGCCGTGGGGAGGCGGCGGGGGGGCGCAGGGGGGGGGCTCTGCGCAGGCGAAATGGAGACTCCCCTCCTCTCCCTGGTAAGGGAAACGTCTTCCACGAGTCCGGCTGGCCCAACCCTGCCTGTCACGGAGTCCAGGTCCCCCGAGGCCTGAGGAGGCTGCTTTCATTCTGGGGGCTGGGGCCGTGGCTCGGCTTTGCCACAGAGCCTGGGGCGCTCTGCGGACGGTCCCCACCACGCTGCCAGCTGTGGGACCCGGCAGGTCAGCGGTGCTCCCACCTGGCAGCCTAGGGGGGCCGTGCAGTGGGCGCTGACGCTGTCCCTGCCTGTGGGCCGCGTGCGGGAGGCCCCAGCCGGGGCTTCCTCGCCCAGGTGGGGCGGAGAGCTGAGGAGGGCGCTGTCGCGCTCTACCTGCTGAGTAGAAATGAACCCTTTCCTCCAGCTCCTCACACCGCACTGAGTACCCTTGAGAAGCTGCTGCTTACTTTAAAAGCTGAGAAACCTGTGGAAATAGGCTGGCACCTAACGTTTGCTCATATGTGCCAGCGCAGTCCCACGCGCTGTACCCTGGCTTGTGCCTTGCCAGCTTTCTTGGAGCTGGGGGGGAGAGGAGAAAGGAGGAAGGCCTGGTGGCCGCAGGATGGGCTGGCTCTGCTCCACCTGCCTACGCCGTGGGGCTTCCTCCATCACTCTTGGCACTGTGTTTGGGGTGTGGACAGGCCAGGTCCCCTTGAACGCTCTGCTGGAATCGCTGGGCTAATGTTGCTCTTAGCGCTGAGCACAAATGACAAGCAGCCGTGTCCACATGCAAGGGCAGGGGCCGGGGCAGGGCCGAGGCCGGCACACACTGAGCTTCTGCCCAGACAGACAAGCTTTCGCTGGGCCGACGGGAGAGTGACGCACTTTCTAAGCACTGGTCGGCCTGGGAGGCTCCGCCGCTCGGATGCTGAGGCCACTCGTCAGGCTGCACGTGCTGCTGGAAGGGGCCCAACCTGCAGTGGCTCCACGGGGTCAGTGTGCTGAGAACACGCGGGCTCCACTGCAGCACCGACCCAGGGCGTGCTTTCCACGGACATGTAATGGGCACATCTCGCAGTAGGGCCCAAAGTTTGGGAAGTAATTTGAGGTGTTCTTAGGGGCCCTTCTCATAGCTGCTTTCCACCTGCCTTCTCAGTAACCTTGCTGGAGAGGTGGAAAACGGACACAGGAAGAGACCCGTGGCTATTGCTTGTGGGCATTAGGTATCTAATACTTAATGTCTTGTCAGTGGCGGCTAAAACCTTGGCTTAGACAGCTATTTTTACCCAGACTTGCACATAAAAATAGCAGAGTCCATCAGAGGCAGTGACTCAGGCCGTCTTCGTTCCTGCAGGAGCCAGGGCTGCTCGATGGGAGGCAGACAGGCAGCCCCTGCCCACTGCTCTTGTCCGGCCTCATCCCAGGGCCAGGCTCGGGCGGCCTCCCTGCCGTCAACCTGGTATGGCCTTTGGGTCCCTCCCTGCTGGACTCACGTCCTCTGGGAGCCTCCCTGGAGGAGTCTCTCTCCTGACCTGGAAGAGCCTCACGGTGCCCTCCCCTCGCACACTGCTGGGAGTCGGGGGTCTACCCTGCCCCTTCTCCTGCGGAGCCTGGCATGGTGACATGCTCACAGGGGGTTCTAGAATCACCTGGTGACTCAGAGTCTTAGGGAATGGGCTCTAAACGGGCCATATTCCAACTCAGCTTGGAAAAACTAACAGAAAGAGAGAAAATGGGAAGCGTCAGCCACCCACACCCTCCTGCTCCCGTGTTCATACAGTTGGGGCACACTCCTCTCAGTGGGGCTCCCCTGGCTGTGGTCCCCTTCCCAGACACTGTGTCCCCCTCTGCTTGCCCCGGACTCGGCTCACTCAGGGCCAGCAGAGTGCCGCTGCCTCTGCCCTGCCCCGTGTTCGGGGCTGTGTGTCTCCAATGTCTGCCCTGCAGTCTGGACCCGGGGGCTCGGGCTGGTGGGACAAAGGAGCCAACAGCTGCTGTGGAGCCCTCTGGGGGCTGCAGGATAAAAAAAGCAGCAGAGGCCACTGCTCCAGATCCTTCTCCCCACCGCGGGCTGGGCTGCAAGCTCCTCTCCCTGTCCCTGCACAGGCCCAGTCCGTGAGCGCGGTGGAGGACGCACTGGCCGGGGGAGGAAGCTGGCAGGAGATGGAGCGGGAGGAGGAGGAACAGTCCCTTCCTCAGGAGCTTCCAGCAGAAGGAAGAGCAGAACTGCGCTCCGGACGGTCTGAGCAGATAACACACAGTCAACACCGCTTAGACTGAGGCTGGCTCTGCTCCCCTCCCCAAGGCCACACTCTGCTGAAATGAAGCTTCCCCTTGGGTAGCAAGCAGGAAAGCAGGAGTTGGGTGCCGGGTTCTCTGGATCTTCTGCCTGCAGAAGCGATGAGCTCTGGGCCCCTTCCCTCTCCCTGTCCTAGCTCTCCTGTGCCAGCCCTGCAGCTGCTGTGTCCCCTCCCTGGTGGTGTGTACTGTCCTAGGACAGCCGGTTGTTTGTCCTCTCCTTCCCACGGGCAATGCTGGCTCCCCGGCATTCCACATACAGGCCCAGCCCACAGGGCTTGGTGGCACCGGTGTCCTAGTAACCCTTCTCTCCAGGTGGAGGAGACCAGGGAGGCAGGGTGGCAGGAGACTCTCTGACATGCGCCCACCGGCCTGCCACCATCTCTCTCAGCCACCTGTCTGAGCCTGCCCTCTGTCCTGGACCACAGGTATTGGGCTGTGGCAAACATCCAATTCCCACCTCCCAGCAATATCCGTCAGCTGAACGAGAGTCAATCAGAGATACATTAGGAAAGAAGAGGTGGCATTTAGTGGGGGTCCCCATACTCCCCCTAGGACTTCTGCGTGGAGTTTCCTAAGCCCACTTGAGATCTCTCCTGATTCCTTTGAGGTCTTAATACAAGAGCAGGGGCATAGGGCGGGAGGGTCTGGATTCCGTCCTGGCTCTGCCAGCTTACTGGCTTCATGACCTTGTCCAAGTCACCCAAACCTCTGGGAGTCTGCCCTTTACCACTGTCGAATGTGCATAATAAACACATTCTTTACAGGTGAAGGCAAACGGAACAAATAATTTCACCCACTCATCAATACGGCCATCCGCCCTCCACGCACTCGCTCCCGGCAGGCACTGGAAATACAGAAACCAGTGTGTGTGGCCAGAGAGAGGGGCCTCTCCTGAGCCTCAGCAGGCTGCCTGCCCTCACGGGGTTTGCAGTCTGGGAGTAACGCATGTGGGTGCTTTGAAAGATGTGAAACCCTGTGTGTGTGGGGCTTACACTATTATTTTGCTTCACAGAAGGAATTTTCTCTCCTTTCTCAGGCAAGTGCTAAGAACCTCCAAAAGAGATGGATCAGGAGAGCTATTACTACCGAATCAGTTTCTGTTCTTTACACATTTTATCATAGTTCATGAAACCATATGAATGTTTCTGTTTTGAATATTTCCTTCCTGAATGTTTTACTTCCTTGGGGGTGGATTCTAATCCTATGTTTAAATCCTCCAAGTTTAATGGAGCATTCGTGCCACATGTACTGGGCTCCGCTTCCAGGATGCCTCACGGGGCTCATACACGGTGCTCTGCACACAGGGGCTTGCTCCTTCCCCAGGTGCTCACATGGCACTAGCCCCGCCGCTGGCTCTGGACTTGCAGGGCCAGCGGAAGGGTGCAGGCCTTAGTCCGTCTGCTCTGCAAACTGCTTTCTCCCAGCAACACAACTTTGTCTACTCACCCATCGACTTCGCACACTCACTGCAGCCTCATAAGTGAGGCAAGCGATGGGCTGACTGGTCAAGATCCTCTTAGGACTGAAAACTGCCCAGTCCATGGAGTTCATTTCAAAGAGAAAGTGGCCAGACAGCCTGTGAACCGGCGGGGCCCCATGGGGAGGCCTCAGCAAAGAGATTCCCTGTTTTCCATAGTAAGTGACAGTATGTGCTTCTTTCCTTGGAGCAGCCCCGATCGCACCTGGCCTGACTCCCAGCCTGTCTGCATGGGGCTGCTATGGGGTCTGGGCAGAAGAGAGGGTTGAGTTTATAACAGAACAACAAGGGCAGGAAGAAGAACCAGTCTTGTGTTCTGGAGTTTGGCTGAGCAACACCCAGCTGGCGCCATCTATAATATGGACTGCCATTGACAGACAACAAAGTAAGAAAACACGGGTTGAGTTTGGCAGTTCCAGAATAAGTTAAACATAGAATTATCACATGACCCAGCAATTCCACTCCTGGATATGTACCCAAAAAGAATTGAAAACAAGATGTGCAAACAAAAACTTGTGCATGAATGTTTCTAGCGGCACTATTTGCGAAAGGCAGAAACCACCCAAACATCCATCAGTGGATGAATGGATAAGCAAAACGTGGTACGTCCATTCAATGGAATGTTATCATTCAATAGAATATTAATCAGCAATAAAAAGGAAGAAAGTACTGATACATACTACAACATGATGAGCCTTGAAAACATCACGCTAAGTGAAAGAAGCCAATATATTGTAAACTTCTATTTATATGAAATATGCAGAACAGGCAAACCCACGGAGACAGGAAACAGATCAGTGGTTGCCAGGGGCTGTGGGGTCGTGGAGGGACTGCTCAGAGGGTGTGTGGTGTCCTTCTGAGGTGAGGAAGATATTCTGGAACCAGTTAGAAGTGATGCCTGCACAACGCTGTGAATGTACCACACGTGGCCAACGGTAAATTGTATGTTTTGTGTATTTTACCACAATAATTTCTTAAAAAGTAGATTGATCTAAGGAAAAATAAGAACTTGCCCTGAAACCATTTTTTTCTCTCCCAGTTTTAAAT
The DNA here is from genome assembly GCA_028533085.1 of Varecia variegata. Classification (NCBI taxonomy): domain Eukaryota; kingdom Metazoa; phylum Chordata; class Mammalia; order Primates; family Lemuridae; genus Varecia; species Varecia variegata. The sequence continues at coordinate 115,532,993 of CM052441.1, forward strand.
TCAGCCCAAATTATTTTAAGAGCGGCAAGAGACTTCTCGTGCCTGTTCTGGAGGCAGAGCAGTAGCAGGACCCGACCAAGGAGATGCTCAGGGCTCAGTGACTTAGCTCCTGCCGGAGCTTCACCCCGCTTTGGAAACCCTCACAGACCAGACTTCCTTCCTTATCGTTTACAGGAAAGGAAACAAATATCGTAGATGGAGGCAGCACCTCCCCCTGAGGGTGCGCCGAGCCGAACGACAGCTGCCGGGAGGCTGGCTGCACGGCTCCCATATTCCCTTATAGGATTCAGTGGCTCGGCAAACTGTGGAATTCGGGGGCTTTCATCTTGTTTCATCTGTTCCAACCATCATTGCAGGCAAATGGCCTTTATCAAATTACTTTCCTTCATTTTTCACTTAGACTCCTGTCTTCTGCTCATTAGAGAAACCCGCAAGGAAGTGCAAGACTCGATCGATGGTAACAGACACGGTCCCTGTGCTCGCTGTGCATTTACAGGCCCTGCCACAAAGGGGGACGATGCGAGTCTGTCCGGGAGCTGAATCAGCCCGGAGGACATCCCCTCCCGTCCAGACCCCGGGGCAGCTGGGCAGCGCAGGACTCTAGGCCCCGGGAAGTCGCAGGTAGCCGAGATCGGGAGACTCTCACCGGCTCACACCGGCTCACACGGCCCAGGCAGGACTCGAGGAGACCAGTGAGCCACCTTCTCTGCCCAGAGGCGTTCCAGGGGCAGCTGCTGGGAGGGGGTGTCCTGGTTGTGACATGCACTTTAAGGGGAAATGCAGAAGTGGGGTGCACAGCAGCTTGCTGAGGGTGTTCCCTTGGGGTACAGCAAGGCTGCCTGAGGATACTGAGAGGCCAATGCAATGTTCTCTCGTGTTTGGTCACAGGATGTGGCAGGAGGAACCTTGCCTTGCGTGAAGCACAGGCAGGTGGTAACCAGAAGCGTTTCAAAGTGAGGATGAGTGTATTAAGTGCTTCATGGTGAACCCTGCAGTCACTAAGGTAGGCCGTTTCCACTGGGAGGTCCCCGGGACATAAACGCGTGCTCTCTGGCTCTCGCTGAGGACAATGGCTACTGATCGTGGGATCCAGAGAGCACGTCCGCATCTGTGCACTCGCATTTTACTTCCTCCAAGATGCAAGTCCCCATGCTGAGTCAAACCACAGAGGGCATCTCTTTCAAAATCTTGATTAGGAAGTGCTACTTCTGTTTCTGTCAGGGTCGAATGGACACTTTCACCGCAGTCACCGATAAGGCGAGGCTGTGAGCTCAGGCCCAGGCAAGCCCCAGAGGCGCTGCATTGTGCTTCCTCCTCTGCCGAGTCCTTTCCGGGCCTGCAGCTGGTGAGGGATGGGGCAAAACTATTTTTATTTAGAAAATAGCACTTCTTTTCTCTTGTCATGAAATAGCAGGGTGACGTCTGAATGCCACTGGCAGCCAGTACGCCAACACCTCGCCCGAGCCTGGCATCTGCCTCCACCACGGCGCTGGCACCGCACTGGCTCCCAGGGGGCCCGATCTGGGCTTACCCGACTGTGTCCCCACACTACTCCCGGTGCCTGTGGCCGGTGACACCCCTCCCCCATGGCTCTCTGTGCCTAGAGCGACCACAGACACCCATTCCTCCCGGGCCTGCTCACGCTCTCTTGACAGCTGCGCGCTGAGCACGGCTGGTGGGCGGGGTGCTGTCTGGAGAAAGAGGAACACAGGGCGACAGGATGCAGGCCCTGAGCTGGGACACCCATCCCGGGGGGGGGGGGGACGGGCACATCTTAGCACCCTGCGATAAGCAGGGGACGCACAGGGGAGGGCCACCTGACCCTGGGTGGCTGAGGTGGGCTTCCGAGAAGAGGTAACACCTACACCGATACCTCAAGAATAAATATGACTCCTGCAGGAGCTTTTTTTTGGTCTTTGTTTTGTTTTCCTGTGCTTTAAATATTGCTTTGTCTTCAGCCCTTTTCATTGTATGCATTATTTCACAGTGGCATCACCCATGCCTGTGATTTCAGTGACAGACCATGACCCAGTCAGTGTCCCCTATCCTAGCTTGAGGTCCAAGCACATATTTTCAGCCACCTTCTAGACAAATCCCCTGAGTGCTCCTCAGACAGCTGGGCCTTCGTATGTCCAACACTGAGCTCATCCTCTTGGCCCCTTCCCCAAAGCTGCTTCCTCCTCCAGTCACGCACGTGCAGCGAGAGCAGCATCGGTGCCCAGCCGCAGGGGCCGGAGAGCCAGGAGTCAGCCCAGCTCCTCCTCCGCAGCCCACGCGGCGTCCCTGAGTTCCACTGATGCACTCTCGTCTCTCTCCACGGCCACAGCCACAGCCTAGAGCCTCATCCCCCTTCGCCGGTTACTCCTCGTGACCTAAAGCTTTCTCCACCTCCCTCTGCCCCACACCCTGTGTGGGAGCACATCCTCCACGTGGTCATCAGAGGGGATTTTAAAGGCAGAAAAAGATCCTGCTGCTGCCCTGCTGACCCTTTTTCAGTCATGCCCAGAGCTTTCGAGAGCTGAGACCTGCCTGCCCCGGCGCCCACCCGCAGGCTGAGCTGGGTGGCCATGTGTGGGCCTCTGCCCTCTCACAGCTCTGAGCAGGGGGCTCTGCTGTGCCGGTTCCGGCAGCAGGGACGGACCGGCAAGCCTGACTCGCGCAAGCCTCTGGAAGTGCTGAATACAACTCCACAGAGAGGATATTTAGCATCAAAGTGGAGGCTAAAGGAAAGGAAGGGTGACCTCCAGGTATCGGAGAAAGGAGGGAGGTACAGCCAGCGTGGGAGGAAGGCCAGCTGGTGCCCAGCCCCAGGAAGTGCCGGCCGGAGCAAGAGTCAGGCCCAGGGCCACCTGGGAGGGAACGAGGACTGAAGTCCTGCATATGGCTGTGCCCCCACAGGCTGCCCAGCCTGTGGAAGGACATCAGAAGTCTGCTTTCCAGCCGGGCAAGGTGGCAAGGAACTACTGGGTGGGAAAACAAATAAACCAACAAACAATTTTTCAGTGAAAAATGGAAGCTTCAAACTTTCCCCTCTCTTGACCTCTTGAAAAGCAAATCTGCAGATCACCAAAGGCAAAGAGGAGACCTTGAGAATGCCCAGAGAGAAAAGACACATTATTTAGAAAAGAACAGTCAGTCTTGTCACCAAGTATGAGGAGATGATGAAAATACAGACCCTTTGAAGGGTTAAAGGAAAACAACTGTCAGCCTAGAATTCTGCACCCAGTCTATGCCTGAAAGTGAGGGCAAAACAAAGACTTTCTCAGAGAACCAGGGCTCCAAGAGTCAGCCGACCTCAGCTGTCCCGTGAGGAATTTCCGTGGGACACGTCCCTTGGCAAGGTGCTCATCTGGAAGGAGGGGACAGAGCGTGAGATGCAGCGAGGAGCAAGTAAACAGGTAAGCACGCAGGTGATCTCAATAAGCACTCACCATGGAAACAATACTAAAAATGACTAATGTGGGGTTTAAACATTACTGAACTAAAATCGTGCACAACACCACCACGAAAGATGGGGTGGTCGTCCCAGGAAAGCATTCGGAGGTCCTTGCCTCGTTTGGGAGGAGGCAGAGAGACTGATGAACTTCAGGCTTCCTCCGGACAAGCACGGATGTGAAAAACTTCATGGGAACTAACAACAGCAGACTGTGATGTACAGTTTCCGAAGCAGCAGAAGGAAGGGCAAGAAGCAATCCGATCCTTCTGATGGCAGGCAGGAAAGGGGAACAAAAGAAGCAAAGGAGAAAGGCAGGGACAAGAGAGCACAAACTCATCATGGAATAAATATGCTTAAACGTACAAATGAATACAATAAACCGAGACGTGCAAGCTCTGGTGAGAAGGGATTTCTCAGATTTAACTTAAAAATGCAGCTAGATGCTACTTACAAGAGACACATCTAAATCATGACAGTTAACAAAAGGGATGGGATAAGATATATAAGTCAAATATCAAACAAAAAGCACTGCTGGGGAAAAAGCTCATTATGGAATTTTTTTCTTTATCAAGGAATAGTTCACTGGGAAGACACTCTCATGCATGGCTTACAAATAATATCAGGATAAGTCCACAATCATAGTAAAAGATCTTCCGTCTTTCTCCAAAATGTACAGATCAGCAGACAATAGCAGTAAAAGAACACAGATTTCAACAATTAATAAACTTGTATGCATGTGTGTTCACTATACTTAATGATTAGAGAACACACATTCTTTTAAAGTACACATAAAACAGGTACTAGACCATAAAAGAAAGCTCAATAAGAACCTAAGAATTAGCATCGTACAGAAACTATGTTCTCTGTCTGCAGTGTGATAAAAATAGAAATCAAATAAAAGGAGAATAAAATAATAATAGAACAATAGTGCTATGGACTGAATTGTGTCTCCCGCACCCAAATTTATGTGTTGAAGCCCCAACATGACCGTATTTGGAGACAGGGCCTTCACAGAAGTAATTAAAGTTAAATAAAGTCGTAGGAGCGGGGCCCTGACCTGATGGTAGGAAGAGACACCAGCGCGCTTGCTCTCTCTCCCCTCCCCGTGAGGACACAGGGAGAAGGCGGCAGTCTGCAAGCCAAGGAGAGAGCCCTCGCCAGAACCCGGCCATGCTGGACTTGCATCTGGGACTTCTACCCTCCAGAGCTGCGAGAAAATAAATTTCTGTTGCTTAAGTTTCCCAGTCTATGCATTTTGTTATGGCAGCCTGAGTGGACTAAGACAAAAAGCAAAACAGTATGCAGTGCTTACTAAGTGCCTTGTAAACATCATTTCACGCACTGCTCATTATAGCATCAGGTAAGTTCCATTTTCAGAAGAGAAAATGAGGCCCAGAGAGGCTAAAGACCTGCTCAAAGTCACACAGTGGAGCCAGGATTTGAACCCAGGTAATCCAGGCCAGAGTCTGAGTCTGAACCTCTGTGCACCCGTTAAATAGTTCATCATCACCTGTTTGCTAAGGTGCTCCTGAGAGCAGCGGAGAGCTCAGCATTTTCCTGCCCCTATCAAGAGCTCCCCTAGCAACGTGTGACACAAATAGGAGTTTCATGAATGTCTACAGAAAGAGAATTTTTAAAAAGTGACAGGATTGAGAAAGCAGCTGGGGCTACCTTCCACCCAGGACACTAAGCAGAAGACATGGGCCGGCGCCATGCATCCTCAAGGCAGGGTGGTTACAAAGGGAGGTGGCGCCATCAGGGAGCCAGGGTTGAACCCAAAGGAGGTCAGGGGGGGTACATGTGCCCTCCTGGTATCTGGATCTGTGTAAGGGACTGTTTATGTGTAGAGTGTGACTCAAACACATGAGGAGGCACTGGGACACTCACTATGCAAGGGATGCCGGGAGCCATTGCAAGGTGAGTCATTACCTTGCTTTGTAAACCCAAACTTCCAGGTATCAGGTGTTCCCTCCCCACTGCTAATGAAAAACTCAGGGAAATGAAAACATTTGGTAGCATGGAAAACATTTAGACTAATGGACTTTGGAAGCATATAGACAAGCTTAGAGAAGTTCCTGGAATTCTATCAGTGAACATGTCATTTTTACGTCCTGAAGGTGAGTGGAGATGAGCAGACACTGGTTCCACGTGGATTTCTCAGTAATATCCTGAGTACTGCGGGCAGATTATTTCCAGTGCTCACTTCTGTTTGCCGGCTGGGGCTGGTGCTACTTAGCAGCGTGGCTTACACAGTTTAAAGGGGTCTTGGATTGGAGGGAGAAGGTTGAAAATCATCATCATCCATTTATGAAGAATTTACCACGCACGAGGCACTGTATTAAACATTTCACATGCGTCATCTCATTTAATCCTTCCCAGAGCTGTCACCGTGGGCACTGTCATTATGCTCACTTGATAGATGAGGAAGCAGAAGCTTAGAAAGGTCAAGTGACTTTTCGGAGCGGGGAAGCAGGAAGGCCAGGACCCGGCCCAGGGTGTCTGTCTATCTCCTGAGCAGCACTCTGCACCTGTTCCTTTTGGTCTCCACACGCAAATGCTGTTCTAGCTCTCTGCGAAGTGTGGCCTCTGCAGCATGGAATTCTCTAACACCAGCTGCTTCTGAGTCAGAAAAATAAGCACTTTGAATCTGCTGTCACCATGCTCAGTGTGGACATTCCAACCTGAACCGTGCCCCCCACTGCATAAGTACTTTCACGTCTTGGATATTTCTCTTTCTGGGCCTTGCTCCTTTCACTCCTTGGCCTCTGTCTGGCCAGAAAACATTGGTGTTTCCAGGCTTGGATGATTCCAGGCTGTCAAAGAAAGGGGTACTTTCCTGGTGCTTAGAGAATCTGTGTACATGTGGGCTATTTCCCAGGGCACGTCTTTGTCTTCACTTTCCATTTGGAGTCCCCGAGGAGGACTGTTGCTCCATGGAGACTCCTGGTTTCTGTATCTGTCAACTAAAGATCTCTATTCTTTTTTTTTTTTTTTTTTTCTTAGAGACAGGGTTTTACTCTGTTGCCTAGGTTGGAGTGCAGTGGTGCGATCATGGCTCACTGCAGCCTTGAACTCCTGGGCTCCTGTGATTCTCCCTCCTCAGCCTCCCGAGTATCTGGGAGTAGAGGGGTGTGCCTCTGTTCTTAAGAAGCTCAGGGTCTGGGGAGGGAGTCTGCTAGAGCTACTATATGATGTGCAATATTGTCAGTGCCATTGAAGGTCTAAGAAGCAGGACATCTGCCCGCTCCCTGTGAGGGTGGGGCCTCTTGGGCGATGCTGCCCAGCTAATTTTTAAATTTTTTGTGGAGACAGCATCTCATTATGTTGCCCAGGCTGGTCTCGAACTCCTGGTCTCAAGCAACCCTCCCACCTTGGCCTCCTAGAGTGCTGGGATTACAGGTGTGAGCCACCGCGCCCGGCCAGGTTCCTATTCTTTGTGCCTTGGCAGCCCTTCCCCAGCAAGGTGGACCAGGGCAGGACCTCTGCGTGCTGGGGGGCCTGGGTGAATGTGCCCTGAAAGGCCCGGTGACTGCTGTGTCGTCTTCTGATTTGTTTTCCCTCCACCAACCTCAGATGGAGATGGCGAGGATGCTCCATTTTGCTTTACGTTAATATATTTGGAATCTGGACTCTTTAAAGGCTGCGCTCCTCTGACCTCCCAGAATGCCCAAATGAATGCTTTCCACCAGGGATAATGAAACCTTTCAAAACCAAACTTAAAGAACAACACTATACCCACAGCTCCCTCAAATAGAAAGAAAGAACAAAAAAACAGAAGCAACAAAACAATGCCAAACCAAACCAAAACCCTGTCACAAAACAAACGGGACAGCAGCTGTGAGCAGAGGTCTGGGGCCGCCTCAGTGGGTGCCCCGGCCAGCATCCGATCACCCCTCACAAGGGGGCAGCGGGCTCTGGAGCCTCAGAGCCCCCCAATCTATCTGCAGAGACCTACCCTCCCCTCCCCTTCCTCTCATGCCTCTTCCTTCTTCTCCCCCACCCTTTACCTTCTCATCTTTTGACGCTTTTTGCTCCAATGTCTTTAGTGTCTTTAGGGTTTTATTTTATATCTGTTGGGAGATGTTTTTCCCTTTGCTGTATTCAGCTTTTTTTTTTTTTTTTTTTGGCATCTTTGCTGTTTCCTGCTTATATTTCTCCTCTCTTGACACTTGTGTTAACAGCACCTCCAAAGTTAGCACCATCTGTGAACACCGGTGTTTATTTTCTATTCGCATCATTAACGAAGGTGCTAAATAAGACTGGATTGAACATGAACCAGCACCCACACCTTCCTCCAAACAGATGATTTTGAGTAGCTTGTCAGGAACACCATTACATATTTGCTTATTCAGCTCACCATTACCAAGAAGCATTTGCGTTTATATTTGTGTTTGGCTGTGGGTCCCTGGACAGAGGAGCTAACGGGATCCCAGTCCCTGCTGCCTGAGAATCGGACACTCACAGTAGTTATCACCTACACACAAACACACTGGCGACAGATATACTAAAAAGAGAGCCATCGTGAAACGTCTGCATCTAAGGCTCTGGGACGCAAGATAAATAATAAAACGTCCTGTTCTTAAGAAGCTCAGGGTCTGGGGAGGGAGGCTGCTAGAGCTACTATATGACGTGCAATATTGTCAGTGACTTTGCAGGTCTAAGGAGCAGGACATCTGCCTGTTCCCCGTGAGGGTGAGGCCTCTTGGGCGGTGCTACCCGTGGCTTTGATATGCAGATACAACATCAGAATAAACGAGAATCTCAGCACCCTGGTCCAGAAAATGCCGTTTCTCTTCCTCACGCTACTCCTACAGACACGGATGAAGACAGAGCCACCGAACAGGTGCTGAGTGCAGGGAGCCCGGCGTGCCAGTGTCTCTCCTTCCTTGAATGACAAAAGTCCCTCAAGCTCTAATGGTCCTTCCTCCCTGAAGCCTACGTGGGTCTTCCCAGCCACAGGGATCTCAAGACCCTACAGACGAGATGGCGATGAACTGCCCCTTGGAGGATGAGGAGGACTTGGACACGAGTCCAATATGAGTGGGGGTTGCATTTCAGGTCCCCTGAGGCCCGACCTATGGGTGAAATAGAGGGATTGTGTAGGGAATGGCCGCGTGGGGCTGGAGGTCAGGAGTCAAGTGTGCTTAGGAGAGTGTAGTGGAGGATGAGGCCAGCCAGGTGCGCCGGGGTAGATCATGGGCAAAAGTTTAGGCTTAATTTTGTAGGCAGCGGGGAAACCCTTAAGGATTCTTGAAGAGAGAAAACAGCTAATACTCTGCCTTATTCAGTGTGCTCACCACCATCTGAAGTGGACTTGTTTGACACCTGACTGGTTAACTGTCTTCCTATGGCTTCCGCCCCTTCCCCAAAGGTAAGCTCCATGGGAGGGAGACTTTGTCTGTACCCCTGTGCCTCAAGGAATGTCTGGCATACAGTAGGTGCTCAATAAAAGAGCCAACACATGAAATAGATAGAGATGAAACAGGTGAGGGGGACATTTTGAAGCAGGAAGACCAGTTAGAAAACTGTAAATGAAGGTAGAAAGGGCTGTGCTCACAGGAGGGCACAGATCGGCCAGGTCTGAGAGATGCTTTCAGTGAGAACTTGGGGACTGGCAGGACGTGGGTGATGAAAGGGAGAGTCTACCATGTCCCCAGGCTTGGAGCTTGTGTGATAGAGCAGGTGGAGAGAGAGAGAGAGAATGAATTTGGTTTTGGATAATGTTGACTTCCTCTGGAAGAGGATGCAGAGGGCTAAGGAGCACACAAAACTCTCTCTCCCTTAAAAAAATAGATGTGATCTGGTACGGTGTACCACGTATGAAAATTGTTTCACAAAACCTATTTTATAAGCAAAGTCTATTTTAAAATCAGTTTTTACTATCATAGTGGTACTGTGCTATATTAATCAATAGCAAATAAAAAGTCTGGAGTTTGAAACTTTAGTGTTAAGACGACAAGCATGGCCACCTGCCCGCGTAACCGTGCCTTCAGCAACCTGGCTGTCATTCTCACCCGTGCTAAGCTCCTTAAGATTTCAACTTTTATGCAATGTTTTTCTATTGTTTTTTTACACTCCCCCACCATTCTTGCCAGCAATCTTTATCTGAAAATGTCCAAACTTGTAAAATTTTATTCTTAGGAGTGATAGTGCAGATTATAAAGAATTAAAAAAAGGAAGGCCTAATCCTTACTTTGCAAATAGATCACATTCTCGAAAATTGTGGTGACCTACAAGAATTTGGAAACTGGTCAATGTCCAGTGACAATCAGCAAATCATGGTTTACTGATGGTTAGTTTGAGGCACCACGCAGGGGATGTTAGCACATCAGGCTGCTTGCTGAGCCTGGAAAATGGATTTTTCTCAGATGCTAACCAGCCTTTTGGAACTTGAGTTATAACACATCTGGGAGTCAGACATTCCAGCTGGCAGCAGCAGCAGAGACGAGATGGGACGGGGGACTTCCAGGTTCTGTGTATTTCTAGGAATGCTGCTTAATCAAAAGAGGAGATAATGGGGGCATCGTGGGAAGAACATGAGGTTTGGAATCAGCTGGCTCAGGGTTCGAATCCAGTCACATGGCTCTGGACAATTACTTAATCCTTTAAACTCAGTTTCCTTAACTGGGATAATGAACAATGATAATGCTCTTTCAAAGGGTTTTGGTGAGAGTTAAAGGAAAAAATACATGCACAGTGGCTGGTGCAGTGTCTGGCACCGAATAAGTGCCCCGTTAATGTTTGTTAATGGAGTAAGCGCTTTAATGAAGGAGGTTTTAGGGTTAGAATGCTCGTTAGACAAATGATACCAGGGCAGAAAGGACCCTTCCAACATATCAAGACTCTTCCCCTGACCACCAACAGCCCCCTGAGAAACAGCTATGCCACCTTCTAGGGCTGCATTGGCAAAAATGCTTGTCGAGTCTAGAAGGCTCTTAACTTGTTCTCCGGTATTTTAAAATCCCATTTAAGCTGACAAACGATGATGCTTTCTTCTTGGGGGTCGATAATACAGTTTTTTTCTCTTTATATATTTTTATATATATGTTTAATTGACAAATAAAAACTGTTTATGTTTATAGTGTACAACATGCTAGTTTGAAATATGTTTACATTGTAGAATGGCTCAGTCGAGCTGATTAACGTGCATTACTGGAGCATATATTCAGGGCAACTGGAATCTGTGTTTCTGGATTGCAAAAAAAACCCAACACATTACCTCATATAACATTTTTTGTGGTGAGAACACTTAAAATCTACTCTCTTGGCTATTTCCTAAATACAATCCAGTTCTTTTTGTACATTTTCTACCTCACTGTCATTGAACCTTGCTGCCCATCCAGGCAACTGTAACCCAGGGTGAAGAATAGTTGATTAGGTAGCAAGTAGCGGGGGATTGTTGTTTGGAGGGGGAATTCAAAGAGGCTAAAACAGAAGCAACGATCTCATAAACCAACCCCAGAACACTGAGATGAAAAGAAACAAATTGCCCACGTTCTACCACCTGTTTGAGAACAGAAGGATTTGCACTCGGTTATGTCAGCTAAAAAATGTACCCCTGTCTCGTTGCGGGAAGGGAGGCTCTCCTGAGCCAATGCTTCTGATGGGAAATCTACCCCCTGCTCCACCGACACACGCTCATGCTGGTAATGACAGAGGCAGAGCAGGCCCTTCTATCAATATGTTCTGCACACTTCCTAGCAGCTCTGCTTTTTCTATTCTGCATTTGCTATTTTAAGCGAGTACATAATGCATCAATTTTCAGACTCTTACTCAATGCCGCTGCTACAGAACTGAGAACTCAATAATCTTGTCAGGCAGAGCGGAACAATATTCCAACAGATGAAACGTTCCATGGAGCCTTATTTCCTTTTTCCTGGGATGGGGCATCTATTTCTGGTCCTATAATGAGAGCTGAACCAGTGGCGGTGGTCCAGTCCTTCGTGCTGAGAAAGCCCACATCACAGACTCCACTCTCCACCCCGAGGCTGGTGGACACATCAAAGGCCCCGTGGAGTTCAAAGTCCACTGGACTGCTCTCTTATTTTTTATTTTAAGTTCCCAGAAACGGGTTGTTTAGATCCAGGCTGGAGCTTGCCGACTGGGAATAAGAACGTGGGTTCTCTTAGGCCACGTTTATGCTTTTCCTGTCTGCCATGAACAGTTCCCATTTTCTCTGCGCTCACTGACTTACGAGCTCAAGAGTAACCTTCGTTTTCCTACCTTAGTCTCCTAAGGGGGTTTAAATGTGAAGTGTCCCCATGTGGTTGCTTGCCAAATCGGTCTTGACCTTGAGTGCAAACACACTTCTAGCAGAAGGCCAATGGCATCTGATATCTCCGTGGGCAGTTTAGGCAGATTTCCTTGCTGTGTGTTTACAGCTTTAGTGGCTTCTAATACAGGCCTTATTTACTGCCTGCAGGGTTACCTGGGAGAAATAGCAGAAAAATCTGCTGCTACTCGCTACACCCACCTATTGGCCTGTAAGTGGGTTAGTCACATTTTCCAAAGGTTTACTCCTTATACCTGGCTGGTATAAATGGGCTGGGCCATTTCCACCAACTCCTCCAGTTCCTGCTCATTTTATCTTATATCAATTAAACATGGCACAACAAATTAGATCGAGTGGGTGCATAAGTGATTCTATTGAAAAGTGAATAATTCAATAAAAACTCTATCTACACCACTGCTGTCTGTCTAAAGAACTAATTCATAGCATCAAATGATTCAGCCATCCCGACAGGGACTTTGAATTACTGGCCCAACTTCATTAGCATGAAAACAATCAAAGCAAATACACTCTTCCTCTGGGGCTGGAAGTCAGACACCCTGAGTAATATTTAGGTCACTGTTGCCCGGGCAAGTCTGAAAAATGGTTTGTGCCCTGATTAGACAGTTACATATTAGTTTTAAATGACTGTTACAGGAGTGGACCCGGAGGCACTTTAAGGCAAAGAGAGGTTCTATGAGCCTCTGAAACGATCTGAAGTGAGCTAAAGCAAATAACGTCTTTGTTCAGCATGAAGTGTATTAGCAGCAGCTTTAGGGCTGAAATCAAATCTTTGGGTTTGGGAAGTATGAGTGTCCCCACTTCCTCCTGCCTCCATTTCTGGAAGCCCATAGAGCAACGATTCTCAACCTCCAACCTCGATTCCACCTTAGTATTCCCTGAGAAGCTTCCCAAAGCCCTGATAGTGGTCAGGCTCCACCCCCAGAGACGCTGACACAATCGGTGTGCCCATGCCCCAAACTCTGTGTTGTTAGCTCCCAGGTGACTTCCCTGGGAATGACCAGAAGAGCTGCTCTGCCTCACTTGAATGCTGCAACTAGCTGCCAGGGGACTGGCCTAGCAAATGACAGGGTTCGGGTTCCCCTTATATACAATTTGATTGATTAATCAAATGTATTTTATTGTGACAATTTTCAAATGTATTCTAGAGAGAACAGTTACAAGAATTATTTGGAACAACCTGATAGAAATGCTTTGTAAAGGAGGGGCTGAGCGCCCAGAGGGCCAATGAGCTCAGAGGCGGCCCTGGAGACCGGCAACCTTCCTGCCATCCTGCTCACCCTTTGGACAGCACTGTCATCACCCCCTTTCTTGTCTACCTCTTCTCATCTCTTTCCTCAACAAACACAGACTAAGTCCTGACTGTGTGTTAGCCCTTGCGGACACAGTGGATACAGACAAGTCTTGATCCTGCCCTCACAGAGCTTACAGTATGGTGTGGAAGATGTTCCTAAACATGAATTATGCATTTGTCACTGTTTATCCATAACTCTGCAAAGAGCTCTGAAGGTAAAAATACAGAATTCAATGGAATCACATGATGGGGGTCCTAATCTCGTCTTATCCACTCTTGGGGGAATCAGGGAATACTTTCTTGAAGATGTGGTATTAAAAACATTTTATTTTAAAAAGCGAATAACAAATGCATATGGTATAATAGTCACAGGCACCAGAGTATATAGAGGGGAAGTACGTTTTCCCTTCACTCTGGCCTCTCAGTTCCCCTGCCCACAAGTAGCCACAGTTCCACCTACTGTGCATCAGCCCAGAGATTGCTCAATGTGAATATACACAAATACATATGTACGTTTTTTTTTTTTAAGACAGGGTCTCACTCTGTCACCCAGGCTGGAGTGCAGTGGGGCATGATCATAGCTTACTGCAGCCTTGAACTCCTGGGCTCAAATGATCCTCCTGCCTCAGTCTCCTGAGCAGCTGGGACCACAGGTGTGCACCACCACGCCCAGCTAATTTTAAAATTTATTTGTAAAGAGGAGATCTCACCGTATTGCCCAAGCTGGTCTCAACCTCCTGACCTCAAGTGATCCTCCTGCCTTGGCCTTCCAAAGTGCTGGGATTACAGGCATGAGCCACTGCACCTGGCCCGTGTGTACTTTTTTGATGGGGGTGACTTTAAAGCTAAAACCCTAGCCTTTAGCCATTTGAAGGGCATATCTTTTATTTCTGATGTACCAGTGACAGCAATGGGACCACAGTATGTCACGGCAGCAGGAAGATACTGGAGAGCTGCTGACTCATGACCATGACAAGAACAGTGCAAGGTTTCTGACTGTTAATCAATGTTGCATCATTTCAATATTAGGTGTGACCTTCAGAACATGGAGAGTTTGTTCCAAAATAGACTGTTAAACCAAACGCTTCTGTGTTGGATACAGTCAGTGTCTAGAAAAGTTTTTTTAAATTTAGATCATGATGTGTCCTTTTTTATAGACACTCTCATAGAGTGGCATAAACCTGTTTCCTTTTTGCATTTTTTTTTTTTAAGAAGAGGGCATCGGCTAGAATATGAGCCAGTGTAACATCTGAAGCCAATGTCATTGGAGCTGCTATTGCCCCAGGACAAAGAGGGACAACACAAGGGTTATGGGTTGGGGCTATTATTGTGGCCAGAGCCCCCAGCACCCTCCATCGCCAGGTGACTGTGAATGCTAACAGCAGCACATTTTGCCAACACAACAATCCTCCTCCCCCACGATCAAGAGTTCAAATCCCAGAAGCCCTCAAGTTCTGATGTGGGTGGAGCAATCCCGTCTAGATGAAGAACGCGGGCACTGATGAGCTCTGTCAGGCTGGGATGAGGGAAGTGAGCTCTGCCCTGGCTCAGGAAAAGGCCAAACAAGCCACGGCTGAGACTGGCCAGGGCCCCCAGCTGCCGGGAGTAGCACCCACCCTCATAAAGCCTCGCCTGCTCGTCCTCCTCCCCCTGCTCTCATTCTCACCGTGAGACACTAGCTCCCTTTCCAAAGCAGGAGGGGGAAAGATGTGGGCAACCTCTTGAGGCCCTGTGAATAGGGAGTCCTCATGGCTTCTGGCCCCCCTGCTGCTGCTGCCACGCAGCCAGGGGACAGGCCAGCGAGGCAGGCAGTGCGCCCAGGGTGGACCTCCAGGTGAGGGCATAAAGCTCCCGTTTGGCGCTTCAGCTCATAATCCTTCTAAAGGACTCGTTTCAAGTGAGGCATTAAGGTCCCCTAGAATAACAAACGGCCCCGGCCTTGGCAGGCCGGCAGGAGGGCACAGGCCGTGCGGCGGTCTTGTCCCCCTTGTCCCCGCAGCCTGGCACCCCCGGCCGCCGCCCTGGCCCTCGGCACCTGCGGCGGGAGCAGATCTGGGAGGCGGCTGCGGGACGTGGGGGCGACAAAGGAAGGAGGGCGGGAGCGGCCGGGGAGACAAAGGGAATCTGCACCGCCGCCGCCGAGGGTGGGCTGCGCGGGGGAGGCCGAGCTGGAGTCCCAGGCAGGGGCTGCTGCTTTTAGCTCCGCCGCCGCGGTCGCCATGGCAACGCGGGCATTAGCGATTCCATCTGACATTCAAATACAGCCGCCGCCGGCGCGAGGGTGCTGCCCGGTGGGTGGGAACTGTGCGCTCTGGCACACGCACGCCCACCGAGGGGCCGGCAGCCCGCTCGCCTTAGACCGCAGTTTTATGCATCATTTATAGTGCCCCCTCCCAGCCCGCCCTCCCGCCTTCCGGCTGTTTTTGTTTGTCTTTCTGGAGAAGGTGCCGATTTGGGGCTTAGATCATCTGCTGGCATATTGACGAGCTCACTGGGTTGCTGAGAGGGAGTGGGGATATGGATTTGGGTCAGCTAAGAGTGTATGATCAGCATAAGACAAAAACATTAAGAAATGGAGACTCGGGCAAATAGTGGCCTATTTTTTTTAAAAACTAGGAATCCGTCTTAGCCAAAGATAGTTAAAGGGAAAGGGAGGAAAAGGGCCACCCCCGAAGACATGTGAAATAGATTAGTGGGAAACATCCTGCAGATCTGCTTCACCTGACAATTTTCCTGCTCACATTCCTGCTCCAGAAAATCAATCTGTGCACCCTTTTTTGGTACTCAAAGCCCGACCGCATGGCATTCTCTCTCAAACTGTATTTCAGCACAAACAGGGAAGGGCTCATGAAACTGTACTCTGTGAGGGCAGAAACTGGTCTTAATCATCCTCGCACTGCTGAGCCCACGACGGGACTTGCCACACACTGGGCGAGGGAGATGGGCCCTGCCACTGTGCACAAACGAAGTCCACAGAGAAGACTTCCCAGGGTCAGCCTCCCGAATGCAATAGGGACTGAGCCCGGAAACATCCTGTTAGCACGAATGCCTTGCTATGAAGTCAAACAAAGAGCCAAGGGGTGTGGCTGGGGAGTTTTTGAAACCTCAGCGAATAGCAAAACGTGGGCAGGAACATATGCCTTTTTATCCACCAGGCAAAGTCGCCACTTCATGACACATCTCTCCCGGGTCTGGAGCACTACGCTTTGTAAGATAATAGAGAGGCATGTCGATGAATAATAGGCGTGTGACAGGTTGGTGTGGGATGGCGGGAAGCTGACTCTCAGCTGCTGTGGGATTCCCGGGAATAACAGGGCACCGGGGCTGACTGGAGTGCCACTTCCTAACCACTATTCCATCTAGACAGATGCTGTGTCCATCCTGGGAGTCCTAAATGCTCCTTGATTATCTTGGAAGCCACTGTGGTATCCCAGGGCCTTGCCACAGTCACTGATGGAAAAACAACAAATAAAAATAATGAATGTGAACTGTTATTATTCCTGCATTCCAGAATTCATGCCTTACTACATTCAAAGATGACTGGCAAGGTCCATCTTCCCTGCAGGTGGTATTTGGAATGACATGAATTAAGGAAGGGAAGGCCTGAGCCGCTGAGAACCGGGCAGGGGGTCAGCAGAGCCTGGAGACGACACACTACTGTTCAGGGGGCTTCCCTAGAAGACCAAACCTCAATTTGAAGCTTACAATCCTAGCAGTGGGCTCTGAGAAATGGTCTGATCTTGAGTTCAGCTGTAAGCAGGGCCACATCTAAACCACTGTGGCCAGCAGGTGGTTTCCTAAAGACCCCTTTCTTACGGCCAGATGGCCCGTGCCTCCCTCGGCTGCCTACTCCAGTGTTCCTGCATCCTGACAGTGGAGAAGTTCTTCATGAACCATGACAACCAACCTACTCCTTAGAAACACACCTAAAATAGGGATGAGAAGGCCTAGGCAATGCATATTGTTTCTGTGGTCTAAAATGAGTGCGATGATAGTGAACAGTGAAGTAGTCTTCCCATAGAGGTGGACTTTCGGTGATAAAGGCCCACAAATTCCCACACAATCAGGATCAAAGTGAAAAGAACTCTAAGGAGGTTAAAGATGAATTTTCAGTTCTTCATATAAATTGCTCCTATGTTTGGCTCCTAAAGCCAGAGCTTTAAGGAATATTTAAATATAAATACTAGTAAAATTAATGGCTAATAATTTAAAATGACTTGGGAAAACATTAATTTGCTGAGATATGGGTGGTGATTATTTCTGGTTCCATAGAACCCTAACCAGCCAACCTGGATAAAATAAATTTCTGTTTCTCTGAAATATTCCCAACGTTCATGTCTCATAGAATTTACACATCCTCTAGGAGCAAATAATTTTATGTTCTGTGGTTAAAGGCAAAATTAACTAAAAATGATAAAGGTATCAGATAAATTCTCTCCATGGGTTATCACCCCATTCACCATTCCTACCCCCATCTTACCACTAGAGGCCTGATGTTGTCTCCTACCGATGAGTGGAAACCACTGAGCTCAGAGTTAGAAAGTCTTTTGACCAAAGTAGGCCCTCCATTGGTGGCCAGAATGAAAGAGTTTTGTCCCTAAGTACTCTAATTTCTTGCAGGCCTTCTTAAGTTTCAGATGTTGCCTTAAAATGAGTTAAAGCATCACAGTGCCTGGAAGGGATGCTTGGTGAAGTATCAGGAAGACAAGCCGAGCTGCTTGCTAGAGACAGCTGAGTTGCAAGGGCGGGGGTGCAGGGCAGGGAGCCGGGGAGGGATCAGA
The DNA here is from genome assembly GCA_028533085.1 of Varecia variegata. Classification (NCBI taxonomy): domain Eukaryota; kingdom Metazoa; phylum Chordata; class Mammalia; order Primates; family Lemuridae; genus Varecia; species Varecia variegata. Next base: position 115,550,794 of record CM052441.1, read on the forward strand.
GGAGGCTGGGATGGCCTGGTGCAAGGCGGGGCTGATGAGGCTGAGGGGTAGTATGAGGACCCTGAGGACACGGAGAACAAGGCGCCACAGCCCCGGGGTAGCGAGGCCACAGGGCCAGCGTTTGTTTCTGCAACCCTCTCGAGGACGGCCAGCTCGCCTGTGTGTTCCACTGGGGAGCATCACGCGGCCTGTGGAACAGCACTGCCTCTGCCTGCCCCCCACATGTAAGGAAAGATCCGGAAGGGCCAGGGCTTGCCAGTGGCCAGGAAGAGAAGGAAGGGGAAGGCGATGGGACGGCACTCGGGAGAGGGGAAGAGAGAAGACGGGAGGGCATTCAGCCCAGGAGTGGGCCTTCATCCTACAGACCCAGGGAGGTTCTGAACTGCCAAGATCCTTTAGGTAGTGAGTGGCGGAAGTGAAACTCTCACCCACGACTTCTGATTTCCGATTCAGTGCTCATTCCTCTAGCTGATGAGAGGAAAGGAAAGGGTAGAAGTGCAAAATATCGCCCACTATGAAAGTGCATAATGCAAATGAGAAACAGAAAAACTCTCCACAGGAAACTCAGAAGACTATAAAAAGCATTCCATTCAGTCTCCATGACAAAACAATACCCGAGACACCCTAGCATCCAGAGCGCCAGTTCTGCAGAAGGGCTGGGCAAACCCTGACGTCCCCCTGACAAGCGGTGAGCCCCAGGGGAAATTTCTTAACCTGTCCAAGCCTCAGTTTCCTCAACCATGAAATGGGGATAACCGTAGTATCACCCTCATACAGATTCTGTGAAGATCAAAGCGTAACTATCTATGGCAAAGAGCTCTCTTAGCGCAGTGCCTGGAGCTCGGTGCAGTGCTCAATCCACACGTGCTGTTGCTAGTGTGGGTACTACAGAGCTACTGCCACCAGGGGTAAACTGGGTTTTCTTGCAAGAAAAATACAATAAAACAGTTGGTTGGTGCTTTTCTATGTATGGGAAAGCACATGTCTTTTCTCTGGGGCTAAATGAGTTTGGGTATCTTTTTTAATTTCCCCCAATAAAAAAAGCATCCCTTTGCTTTTGTCTTCAGTGGAGCATGTTTCCTTCTGACATCAACTCACTTTTTCCTCTATTGGTGAGAAAGTCCCAGTCTCAATTTCACAACTAAAAAAAGGGGTGCTTTTGAGCAGAGTGTCACAAACTCTGTGGGAGTTTGGGATAAGACGGAAACAATGAAGAAGTTACTTCTTCGTGTCATTACTTCTGTTTTCCTTAGAAAGTCAACTGGACTTGCAGGATAGCTGGGATTATGAATTCTCAATCTGCAAGAGTTCAGGGGCCAACATGCTTTTTTTTTTTTTTTTTCCACCTGTAAAATGGGTACCATGAGGCTCAATCAGTTCATATGAGTGGGGATCACGGGCTCCTGGTATGACATCTTCGGCCGTCAGGTGATGTTCCTCTGACCCCTGAGCCAATGGCCCCAAGACAGACCTCCCCTCTCTCTGTCCTCCCCACGTGGATTCCTGTGGCTATCTCACTGAGAGCCCTGATCCTGAAGAGTTTTACATTCCTGGTTATTTTTAGTCTCACTAACCATTCAAACGAGGTCGCCACATGGCAGGCAGCTGTGGGAAGCAGCTGCAGTGGTTTGATTTCTACTCAGTATTTCTTGACATTTCTTGTCAGCTGATTCTAAAATTTCTTGTTCTCCTCAGGTGATCTCAAAAACTTTTTTTTCCCTGGGGAATAAGGTGTGACATCAGAGTTGTGCATCTGATAACCTGCTCTGTGTTGGGGACAAATCCAGAACCCAACTAGAAAGGAAGATTTATTTCAACTTTCAGGACTCAAATTTCTCTGCCCCAGAAATATCAGGTCTGGGGCTGAGAGACAATGCAGTGGGTCCTCCTCCTAATTTTCTAATTTGGGCCCAAGGGGGCCACTGTCGTCCTGGAGTCCCGGATGCCACGGAAGAAAGCAGAGAAGAGGAGGCAGCTTGCTGGTCTGCCTGGAGCCTATCTTCAGTGACAACAGCTAAAATGGACCAGAGACTGGGTCACTCGGCTTGGGGAGAAACTGGACCAGACCACATGCTCCTCCTGCGCTCCCACCTCTCTCTCCTCCCCCTATACACCTCCCTCCCTCCCTCCCTCTCAGGGTCACACAGCTTTTGGTCTCTTGGTTCCCCCACATACACCTGTCTACCATGATGCTTTTGCTGTTAGGCTTTGTGTGTGCTGTTCCCTGCCTGGAAGACTCTTGGTCTCTTTTCTAGACCAACTTCTGTTTGTTATTTGTTTTTCAGTCTCACTCTTAGAAGCCTTTCCCGATCCTCTAAGAACAGGTTAACTGTCCCTTCCATGTACATACTCTATTACTGTACTTAACACATTGGATTGGAACTGCCTGTCTACTCATCCGGTTCCCCCATCAGAATGTAAACTCCTGGGCAGGGTCTAGGTTTTGTTTACTGTTGTATCCCCATGTCTGGCCCAGCATGTAGTAGGTGCTCAGTAAATATCAGCTCAATAATGTACTGGACTCAGCAAGAACCTCCTTTTTTGCCATATATATATATAATGTATATAAATATATATATAATGTATATAAATATAAATATATATGAGGAAAAATATCTATATGTATTTTGGAAGGTACTGGCAGACCTATATATTTTTTAGATTGCATCAAATTCTTCATTCTTCAAATAGCCTCTCTAAGCCTTCTATTTTATCACAATATCTATTCAAATTAAGTCCTCTGTCGGTTCTGAGTTTGAAAAAAAATCTTCAAGTGTGCATATATGTATGAAAATGTGGCAGTATGGACTCCTCAACAGCGTCTGTGTGTGAGATTAACACGTAAATAAAAAGTGAAAATGTTAGCTGGATAACTGAGATGAGCCAGAGACTTTTCATCTGGATCCTGTCATCCTCCTTCATAAAGCCTTCTTTTTTGTGGGCTGGTAAATTTGGATCCTTATTTTCAAGACATAGTTATTCTTGACAAGGAGGTAGCATAGGTTTCCAACCAAGAAAAATCTTCCACAGACCATCTGGAACTGTTTTTCATTTCCTTTCAAGAGAATTCTTCTTACAGTAGAGAGGATGTTTACCGTGCCACAGTCTCCCCTGTCTGAGCAGACGGGAGCCAACGCCGCAGCAGCCGTGTCAGCCGTCGCACACGGCCTCCCCGCCGAGCCCACAGTGGGTGTCCTTCCCGGCCCTCCACTGTCACCTGGTGTTTTAAGCATGAGTATATATTAACACATGGCGTAAAGGGTGACAGCACGCGCCTCTGATCACAGTGACAGGATCTGGCACAGGATTCTGCTTCCTGCTTTGAAAATGGCCACACGAGCGAGGTCCCCATCCAAACAGGGGGCTTCAGAAGGACACCGACGGCATCTGAAGCTGTGCCCGGCGCGGCCAAATCCACCCTGGATGCTGGCGAGACGACCGGCTGATGGTGGCTAACCACGGTAGGGAGGAGTCCGAGTGGCTGTCCAAGGAGCGTCCGCAAGGAGACGAATGGTCACTGAGCGTCTAGTTGGTCGAGACACTGCCAGGCACTGTGGACTATAAGCCAGGGATCCATTTTCTGTCCTCACTGTCATATCCCGACAGAAGGGCAGGGGCGAGACGTTTTCTGCAGTAGTCAAAGCTACGTGAAAGCAAAACAACTTGGATCTTATGTTAGCAAACTGGGCCCATTTGGGATCTATCCCACTTAGGGCGGCCCCTCCTCCTGCCCGGGGCCAGTGGTTTTGGGGAGGAAGGTAGCCTGGTCAGAGGAAGTGTCTAGCCTGCTCTGCCCTGTGGAACTGGTGGCAAGACAGGGCCGTACTGCGCTGCAGGAGGGAGCGGGGAAGAAGGGCAGAAGCACACGTGCAGTGCTGGGAAGCTGCTGAGAAAGGAGCTAGGCTTTGAGCAGAACTCGGGGGTGTGTAGAGCTGAATATGGCCCCCTAAAAGATACCCACATTCTATTCCCTGGAACCCATGAATGTTGCCTTATTTGGCAAATACAGGGCTGCAGATGTGGTTACGTGAGGCTCCTGCGGTGATCCGGGCAGGCCCTGAATGCAATCACAGGTGTCCTTGTAAGACAGAGGTAGAGGGAGGTTTGATGCGGACAGAAGAGGAGGTGGCAGTGTGAACCTAGAGGCAGAGATCAGAGGGAGGCAGTCACAAGCCAAGGAATGCCGCAGCCCCCGGAAGCTGGGGCAGCCGAGAGCTGGGTTCTCCCCGAGAGCCTCCGGAGGAAACAGGCCCTGCCAACACCTTGATTTTGGCCCAGTGATACTGAGTTTGGACTGCTGCCTTCAAAGCTGTGAGGAAAAAAATTTCTATGGTTTCAAGCCATCAAATCTGTGGTGATTTGTTGCAGCAGCAACAGAAACCTGACATAGATAGGAACGTTATGCCCTCTGATGTCCTTCTAACTGAGTTCCCATGGGCATTATTTGGTGGGACTACTAAGTGAGAAGAACAAGCACTTCATGCCATTCTGTGTAACATGCAGAGGCAGCATCAAAATTCCTAACGCACACGTTGTGCGCATACCCCCCGCCCCAGACTTGAATGGCATCTGCTCTTAGCTAGTTGCACTGGAGCAGGGAGCTGTGCACTGAGAAAAAGGGTCACGCAGCAAACTTCCCAGTGAAGTCAGGGAGGGGCCCAGAGGCATCACAGACACAACAGAGATGACGGCAGGAAGCAGAAGGCGCGGAGTCACTGCAGAGGTGCCGGCAGCCTGGACAGAGGGGAAGGGAGCGAACCCACCAGAAAAGGCATGGGGGGAGGCCGCGACCAGCTTTGCTGCTGTAACAAGCTGCGTCCTCAGGAAGAACAGAGGGTAAAGGCATGCCTGGCCCTTTGCTGTTCCACCTGGAAACACTTTCCTCAGGGATAAACTTTACAATCGTGTGTGTGTGAGACTTATTTTAAATAGGAGGAACACAGGTGCAGTGGGCACAGGGGTGCTGCTTTTGGGTGGGTGAGACTCACGTGGGCATGACGGGAGGGTGGGTGGCTTTTGCTTACGCCATGGCCTCAGGCTTAGGATGCTAAAGTGTTTCTATGGTCTCTGGGAGGGAAGGCAGAGACGGGGCACAGGCGGTGAGAGATCCCCCAAATGAGACGGGAACACTCCTCTCTGCAGCCGCGGCAGCATCCCAGGAGGCTCTCCAGAGACGGCGCACCTCGCCGTGGGAGAGGCCCCATGCGGCCTTCTAACGTGTAAACAAACATGGGGGAAGAAAACGGTGTTCTCAGTGTGTGTTGGCTCCGGTTGTACCTACATTTGAACAGTAAGTAGCGTGTGAAACGCCAGGGTTCATTGCCAGTCAGCATCACTTACTCAACATTTACGAGATCTACAGCACTAAAGGAGGTCGTGTGGGGCTCTGCGGTAAAAGTAGCTGGCACAGTCTCAGTTCTCCAGGGACAAAAAACCCCACAGGTGACAGGCACCTAAGGCACGTGACACCAAGGGGAACAGGCAAGGGAGCCAGATATGCCTTCATCAAGCCCCTCAATTATACTGTATCTGTGGTCTTGGGAAAGTCACAGAACCTCTCTAAGATGTTCTATCCATCTGTAAAATAGGTTTAATAAAATAACAAATGGCTCAGAAGGTAGTAAGAATTAAATAAGATATTGTATGGGAAAACCCTTTTAAAACTACAATAATTGCATCTCAGCATATGTTATAAGGTACTACATAAGGAAATATAAAAAATTACATGATAAGGGGTAGAAGAAATATAGACTGAGTACTAGTCTAATTCCAAGAATATAATAATTTCATTGTGACTCATCAGGACACTAGGACAAGAATGAAAGATATCATTCAAGAAGAAAGAACATCTTGATGTTGAATGCAGTTGCCATTGGTTTTGTCTGCTCCCTTCTTTTAGTTCTCTGCGGTCACTCCCTTTGGAGAACGGATCCTCCCCAACTGCAACCACGGACGATGCCGCCCTCACAGGACCATGCTCCCCAGCCTACAATCCCCGGACCCCATCCCCTGGCCTCGGGCCTTAGCCTGGGTGGAGGCATGAGATCCAAACTGGGCCATTCAGACTTTCCTTGGGATTCACACGTTTTGAAGTAGGAAAGGTTTTCTCGTTCCTCCCAGTTGCTAAGCTGACATAATGCAAGTCTGGAGCTGCCTGTGGCCAAGATTTCCCCCATGTAGAAGCCTATAGGAAGGCATAATGAGGCCAACACACAGAGACTGGGGGTGTGGGGGGGGTAAGAAAAAGGGTCTTGGTGGGGATCAAGTCCTTGCTTCTAGTGCTTAGAGTCCCCAGGGTCCGACAACTCGCTGAGTTCTTTCCAGGACATTCAATTTTGGGTTTAAATTGGTTGGTTCATCAGAAAGAGTTCTGATTTCTACAGTGAGCTTACTCTGCAACACCAAATAAAACTTAGGGGAGGCCAAATAAGAATGTTGTTGGAAAAAGCTTCTATAAAGGTCATTGCTTTTCCTGAAAAAATGGCATCAGCTCCGCATTTAGAGACATTAATCCATAATTTTCTAAACCTGGCTCAAGGCATTAACCTTCTGTGTGAATCAAACAGAAATGGCCATGTGCAGCATAGTGATGAGTAGTGGAGAAGCATTCAGTGAACATTTGGCTAGATTATTCCAGCACCTGACAAGCATGATCCGCACGGGGAAGTAAATTCAAAAGATACATAGGCAATAGTGCTGAAATGTAGAGAAAAGTGATTGAGACAACATTTAAGTTTCTGGAGTATTAAGTACCAGTTATTATGCTCAATATCATTTGCTTACTGAACAAGAAAAATTCTTATCTCAACGTTAATATCAGGAATCACAACATGGCACTCACTCTTAACGGCTATACCATCATGGTGGTAGCTGCAACCACCATTACCAAGTAGCCCATCTCTTGGGAAGTGCTATCTAATCCACTGTGCTATAGGACAGGGACATTCCCAAGGTCCTGCACTGGGCCATCCCTGGCTCCAATGTGGCTACTGAGAATTCCACTGACAGCTTCCAATGTAAGTGGTGAGAAGGTGGTTCTCTAACCAAGGTTTACCAGAACATGGAAGGATAAAAATGGCCCCCTGTGAATTGCTTTCTGATCTCCCACTCTTCTTTTACCTTTCACTCAGATATGATCTGTTTTCTTCTGAACCCCTACACGCGTTTATGTCTGCTACTCCAAGGGGGCTTACTCAACGACACCAATACGGAAATTGAGAGATCATCTGTAGCAGAATAAACAGTGTGGTGCCAACATCTTACGGTGACCCATGGATGGCCTTAAAAGAGGTGCCTGTAGTGGGTTATTTCAATTGACCTAAGAAGCACAAATGGTGGAATATTAAAAGTAGAAGAGAGCCAGTATTAGGCAGATAGTGTCACCAGAAATAGTGCTTGGCAGAGCTGAGACCCTCCACTCCCATTATTAGGTGCAAAACAACTCTATTCAGCTCTGTCTACACTCACGTTATTTTGTTTGGTGGCTACCAAACGAATGAGAGCTATCCTCTTTAAGAAGCTGGACTCAATCATTCCATTTTGCCTCCTTGGGTTTTCAAAATCACTGGATTTTGTCGATAGCTGGCTGTCTGCCTTCATTCCTGTTCCTTGACCTCCTGGAGGCACGTGACATGGTGGCCACAGAGCACTCTCACGTGGTTTCCATGGTACAGCACGTTCCTGTCTTCCTACTCTTTCACCATTCCTTCTGTCCCCTCCCTGCCCCTCTTCCTCCATTGGCATGGCTTCAGGTAATTCTATTTTTTTTTAAATTTATGGCAAAATGAAATTTTATTTCTTTACTGATACCCAGGTAATTCTATATGCTGATAACTCTATTAATCTATACTGCTAGCCCATTTGAACGCTAAACCTGGACATCTCTGTTTGGATGGGAGGCAGCTGGGATCACCATCGAACCACCCACCCAAGCCGGAAGCCAGAAGCCTTCGGGCCTCCACGAGGCCACCTCCCTCTCCCTCCACAGCAATCCATCAGCAAGTCCTGCGGATCCACACCCCCCTGCTCTTCTTTCCTCCTGTACTGTTACTTCCCCATTCAGACTTTCATTACATCTCACCTAAATCATTTTAACAGCTTCCTCTCTGGTCTCCCTGCCTGCCATCCGCTCTTCAAGCTGCAACCAGAATGGTTGTAGTAAAACACACATCTCTAAGTTACAAGTCTGATCTCTTGCTTATAACCCTCATTTAGCTCCTCATTGCCCTCAGGAAAAAGCCCAAGCTCTCGGGCATCTCTGTAATCTGCTGACCGACCTCTCCAGTTCCCGGACTTCTCGCTGGCCCCCAGCTTCCTAGGCTCCCACGCTGCTCTGCTGTTCTCAGTTCCCCGGGGCTGGGCCCTCTTCTCCCTCCTGGCTTCCACACATGCTCTCTGTTAGATAGCACAGGCTTTCTTTTCCGCCCCTTCCCTATTTGAAGTTTATCCTAAGGAAATAATCTGAAATGCAACACATACATTATAAGGATGCTCATGATGACATAAATTACAATTAAAAATGGAAAATTATCAAAATGCTCAACAAACAAAAATTTTAAAACAACTGCATAAAGTTTTGTGTCAACAGGAAATTAACACAAAAATTAGTATGTTAAACGAGAAAAACAAGTTATGAAACTTGCTTTCCATCACAACTTCATAGATACTAAAATAGGAATAGTAGTTACTTCTGCAAGGCAAAATTATAGGTTATTTTAATTTTTTCTTTATACAGTACTTTTCTATGTTTTCCAAAATTTCCCCATCAACTTATGATAATTACTTTCATAAATAGTAAAAATAGATTTTAAAAGAAGAACATCCCTGAGCAAGGTAATGAAGGCAGACATAGACAAACAGCAAAGATTTCTCAGGGAGGAATGGTTTAAATCCATAATGGGTATGATATCTAAAGGTTTATCAGCCAGTCTTGTAATACTCTGTTGCAAAGTATAAAGTACAAAAACAGCTGAAGAGGGTGGGGGAAGTTTCTGCCAATGTTCCCCTGACAAATGCTAGGGCTAATATTAACTCTTCATTTTTGGGATGTGTGTTTCCATTACTGAATGAATCCCTCCTCTCTTCTCTCCTCTTTACCCCCTGTTGATATGGGTTCGTGCTTTGGTATTGTTGAGCCAGCTGGAGGGCCACAAGAAGACATGAAATTGAGTGAGCAAAATACGGTTAAATCTTAAAACCCCCAGCTGCTGTGCGTCAGTCAGCAGGGAACAACAGGTGTCATCTTAGTCAATCTGTGCGCCCAACTACAAATAGAGAATGGAAAGTTGACACACACAAGTTTTGTTCTCTAGAAAAATGAAAATCATTCAGCTAAGTCCATACAGCTGTATCCAGTGGCCATTTGTGATGTGTTAGTCTTTGCAAAGTAACAAAGACATTTGATGTGGACCTGAGAATATTACATAAGGGGCGTTTCCCACCAAATCAAGATGTATGCTACTTCCATTAGAGAGGTTTTTTCAGTCTTAAATTTGGAGTTTAATCCATAAGCAGTTAGAAGTGAATGGTGTACTTTGGGAAAACAAGACCAAATTTTAGCTCATGCAAAAATGTTTTAAAGCAGCGGTCTCCAATCTTTTTGGCACCAGAGACTGGTTTAATGAAAGAAAATTTTTCCACAGACCCAGGGTCAGGGAAGTTGGTGGAGGGAGCTCAGGCAGTGACCAGTACCAGCCACTGCCCAGGGGTTGGGGACTGCAGTTTTAAAGCATAACACTGAAAATACAGCAGCTTTTGCTTACTTAAGTATAGTAGTAGATTACGTTGTCACTTTACGACCTAGCATATAGCACTCATTGCAAAGCATACAGAGTAATTAATTAAAAACATACTTTCTAAAACAAAGATTTCAACCTCTTCTAAGAGAGGAAGAAACAAAACATTGCACTTATATAATATTTATATAAAACTCAATAACATTTACATGATATCTTTGAGGATCTCTGAGTTACAAGACTGCAGTAACTTAAGGGAGAAGGGCAGATTTCTTTTTTATGCTTAACTCTATTCTTGTGGAGGGTATTTGTACTCAAAGCCATGAGAGGTAGAGCACAGTTGGGGGTGGGTGTGGCGTGCAGAGAGAGAAGAGCTATGGATCTCCCAGGCTACAGACTAATTCTGTTATATTCTAGGTCTAGAAAAAGGGAAACCAAGGGGAAATCACAAGTCATATCTTGCAAAAGGAAAACAAAAGAAGGTCCTATTGTGTCAGGTCATTTAAAATGCTAAACTGACTTTTATTATCATGGCTGATTACAATGAGTGGGTGCTTATTGGTTTAGATATTAAAATGAATCATAAATATGGCTGTTTGGGTTATGTGAGTGGTGAATCTTATGTGCCAGTTTAAATTCCCAGATTTTCAAGTGGATAATTCTAAAGGCAATGCCCATTGATTAGTTTCTCTGAATTAAATCTGAGCTGGGAAAAATGATAGTATGAATAAGAAAATATTATTATGCAGTATATGTTTCAAAGTTTGAATTATTTCTTGGAATCTGATCTGGGTCATATCTGTAGAATTTTCCATTTGATACCCTTAAACATTGGCAACATTCCAACAATTGTTACAGATTCCTTTTAAGCTTTATTACCCAGGATTTCATTTTGGTGGTTTGAAAAAAAGTTCTATGAATTGCATCCTTTCACAGTTAGAGATCCAAGGATTCACACTTCTTGTCAGCAGGAAGTGGAGGTTGGGAAGAAGTCTATTTTTGGAGTTGAAAGGCCACCTTTGACCCAGAAATGTGCAGTTGGATGAAAGATGTCTCTCTGTTCTGTCTTACTTGATTTGCCAAAGGAACGGAGAAACGTACAAGAGTGCAACTTTAGCAGACTTGTTTCCTCCTAGGGCCCTAAGATGACTCATATTAATGACATCTTAAGAGTTTTAGATTTTCAAGTGTTTATTTTGGTTTTGTGTGACCCATGTTACAGTCATTTCAATTTAGATTACTCAAAACCTTCCAAATTGAAATCTTCATAGTCTTCCAATATGTGAGGGTCAGGATTTATTCTTCTAGATGAGGGGGTGGCAAACTAAGGCCCATGGGCCAAATCTGGTTTACTGCCTATTTTCGTAAATAAAGTTTTATTGGAACACAGTCATGTCCATTCATTTACATATTGTTTATGGCTGCTTTTGTGTCATAATGGAAGAGCTGAGCGCTTGTGTCACAGATCATATGGTCTACAAAACCTAAACTATTTATTATCTGGCTTCTAACAGAAAAAGTTTGTTGACCCCAGGTCTAGATGATAAATCAGGGAATTAAAGAGATGGTCTATAGATATAGTGATGTTAAAGAGCAGGATCTATACATGCCAGTATCATAAATATTTAATTTTTAGGGTCTAATTGCTTTTAACAACTAGCCTGAGATTTATCAGTGTCACATAACACATTAAGATTCCAATTATGAAATGAAAACAGTTTGAACTGAGGATTGGCCGGCAAGTAGCACAGGGTCCATAAAGAAAGGAATGCATCCATAAGAAAGAAATATAATCCTAGTACTCTAAGTGGCTCTGAAAGAAACAATGTTTATAAAATCAAAGTAACATAAATGCTAGTTATTGGTTTTTGGCTTTAGAATCAATCATCAAAGTAGAAAACAATGTAAATATTAATATTAACAAAGTAAAAGTAAAGCTATAGGTGTCAAAAGTTCAGAGAGAGAAAAGGAGCAATAAGAAGAGCTGGGCCACTCATATCTTCATTTGATGATGTTAAATGATATGTGGTGAGTCAAGAGACAGTATCTGAAGTTCATGGAGCATGAAAAACAAACGCCTGTATATTTTTGTCTTTCACTGATGGTAAGTTTCACTTATTTCAACCCTTAACATTTTTGAACTGGGACGCTCCTTACTCTTGATGATACCTTAAAAGTATAATTGGGTCAGGTGTGGTGGCTCACACCTGTAATCCTAGCACTTTAGGTGGTTAAGGCAGGACGATCGCTTAGGCCAGGAGTTCAAGACGAGCCTGGGCAACATAGCAAGACCATTATCTCTGTAAAAAATTAAAAAATTAGCCAAGCATGGTGGCATGCACCTGTAAACCTAGCTACTCGGGAAGCTGAGGTGGGAGGAGCACTTGAGCCCAGGAATTTGAGGTTGCATTGAGCTATGACTGCACCACTGCACTCTAGCCCGGGTAACAGAGTGAGACCTTGTCTCAAAAAAAAAAAAAAAAAAGTATAATTGGTATTATTGTTTTTCTTTAGTGGAATATTAAAAAAATGGTGCATCTTATAATAGGTGGCATTTTATTTTTAATTTAATTGAATTTTTTTTAAGACAGGGTCTCGCTCTGTTGCCCAGTTGAGTGTAGTGGTAGGATTAGAGTTGTGAGCCACAATAGCTGGTGATAGATGGCATCTTAGATTTGAAGACACAGTATTTTGAGTTGCAAAAGTAACTGATAGTAAGTAAGCTAAAGATAATGGTAAACTATAAAACTAACAAAAATTGGGAGAGAGTGGCCAAAGACAGCTAAATAAGTCACCATCTCTTATAGTCAAAGATCAGTAGATCTCTCTTCTCCGTAAGGCTCAGGAAAAAGGGAAAAGAATTTAAATGAAAAAAAAGGTAAAGGAATGATATTTTTTTAAAAAATAGAAAATAAAAAAAAAGATCAGTAGATCAGGTCTAAATGTGATTTTTTTAAAAAAAAGCAGCATAAGCACATTGTTTATCTTTTCATTTAAAACCTTTCCACTATTTCATTTTTTTTAACCATGCAGTATTAGTTTCTTGTGGTTGCTGTAACAAATTACCACCTACTTGGTGGCTTAAAACAGGAAATTATTTTTTCACAGTTCTGGGGGCTAGGAGTCTGAAATCAAAGTGTCAGCAGAGCCATATTCCCTCCAGAGGCTCCAGGGTTCCTTGTCTCTTCCAGCTTCTGGGGGCTGCCAGCATTCCCTGGCTTGTGGCCTCGTCACTCTAATCTCAGCCTCTGTCTTCACATTGCCTTCTCCTCGGTATGTGTCAAATCTTCCTCTGCCTTCCTCTCACAAGGACTTATTAGTGGCACTTATGGCCCACCTGAATAATCCAGAACAATCGCAAGATTCTTAATTATACCTGCAAAGAGACTTTTTCCAAATGAGGTAACATTCATAGGTTCTGGGGATTAGAACATGAACATCTCTTTGGGAGCCACTCATATAGCCTACCACTCATATATGTGTATTAATTAGTCTTATTTTTTTAAAAAAAATACAAATCTTAGGTCATTCTATAACTTGAAGTTCTTCAGTGGCTTGCCATAACTTCCAGGATCAATTTCAGATGATGTATTGGTTAAAAATAATGGTCTCTAAACCCAAAGCATGAGCAAAAAAAGAAAAAATAGATAAATTGAATTTCACCAAAATTAAAAACTTTCATTCTTCAAAGAATACCATCAAGAAAGTGAAGAGGCTTGGCACAGTGGCTCACACCTGTAATCCTAGCATTCTGGGAGGCTGAGGTGGAAGGATCACTTGAGGCCAGGAGTTTGAGACCAGCCTGGACAATAGCCAGACACCATCTGTACAAAAAATAGAAAAATCAGCCAGGTGTGGTGGTGCACTCCTGTAGTCCCAGCTGCTTGGGAGGCTGAGGCAGGAGGATTGCTTGAGCCTAGAAGTTTGAGGTTTGATGCTGCAGTGAGCTATGATGACACCACTGCACTCCAGCCTGGGTGACAGAGTGAGACCCAGTCTTAAAAAAAAAAAAAAAAAGAAAGAAAGAAAGAAAGTGAAGAGAAAACCCATAGAATAGAATAGAATAGGAAAAAATACTTGCAAATCACATATCTGATAAGAAACTTATATCCAGAATATAGAAAAAAGCCCTTAAAACTCAATAGAAAGTCAAACAGCCCAATTAAAAAATGGGCAAAGGTTCTAAATAGATTTTTTTTCCAAAGAAGATATATGAATGGTCAATAAGCACATGAAAGGATGCTCTAATCATTAGTCATCAGGGAAATGCAAATCAAAACGACAATGAGATACCAACTGGGATGGCTATAATCAAAAAGACAGATAATAAGTGTTGGAAAGGAATGGAGAAATTAGAAACCTCACACAATCTTGGTGGAAATATAAAATGGTACACCTGCTTTGAAAAATAGTCTGATAGCTCCTCAAAAAGTTAAAGATACAGTTACTATGTGACCCAATAATTTAACTCAAGAAAAATGAAAACATGTTCATACAAAAACTTAGACACAAATATTCAAACCAGCATTATTCATAATAGCCAAAAAGTGGAAACAACCAAATATCCACTGAAAAACAGATAAACGAAATGTGGTATATCTCTATACAATGGAATATTATTTGGCAATAAAAACGGATGAAGTCTTGATACATGTTACAACACCAGTGAACCTTGAAAATATTACGCTAAATAAAAGAAGCCAGTCACAAAGAACCATATATGATCCCATTTATATGAAATGTCCAGTGTAGGCAAATCTATAGGGACAGAAAGTAGATTAGTGGTTGCCAGGGGTGCCTGGGGTTGGGTAGGGGTTTGGAGGGAATCGGGGGTATCTGCTAAAGGGTTTTCATTTACAGTGATGAAATCAATTCTAAGTTGATTATGGTGATGGTTGCACAACTCTGAATATACTAAAAACCATTGAACTGTATACTTTAAATGGGTGAATTGTATGGCATGTGAATCATTAACATATGTCAATAAAAGCTCTCTAGCTAGCTAGCTATAAAGTACATAGAATCAGAGAGTCTTTGATCCGGCCCCAGCTTCAAGAGAATGTGCGGATGGATAAAAGAGAAAATTCATGTAAATCCTTTGCACAGTCCTGGCATATAGTAGGTACTCAATACGTGCTTGCTCTTGTTATTTACCTGGCACTTGGAGCTTTCCAGGACTTGGCCCCTATCTACCTCTGGTCCCTGTTCATCATTTTAACTCTCCTCCAGGTGGTTGCCACACCCCCTCCCTCCTCCGCAGGCAGGTGCACTTAACCCTCAGCCTCCCCTGAAACAGTGTCAGCACATCCTGCTTTTACTAGAATATTTTCTTTTCCTCCCCCGCCTTCACCTGGCTAATTCCTCATTTCTTCCCACCCTGCGTTTCCTTAGCCCTATCTCTTCCAGGAAGCTTCCCCTGAAGGCTCTGAAGACTGTTCTTCCCTTCCCACCAGGTTAGCTGTTCCTCCTGGGAGCCCCCACATCTGCTATGGCACTTACCCTGCTCAATGGCACGTGCTGTCTGCCTCATGTCTTATTCATCTGTGTACGCTCAGTGCCTCGCACAGTGAAAAAGAGTAGGAAATGGAAGTGCTAAGTGACCCCTGGGCCTAAAGAGAATTGTTGTGGCTCCAGCAGTACATCAAAATCTGTTCTAGGAAAAGAACAGGACAGAAAACATTTTCCCCTCACTATCTAGACTAAAGAGCTTCTCTATTTGCCGGGGGCTTAGGGACCAGGCACAACTGTGGCTGTGCCTTCTCCTAAATGCATACATGTGCAGACCTGCCCCTCTGCCTGCTTCCCCCAGTGTGACAGGGAGGGGAGGCATGCTGCCTCTCTTGTGGCACCAGTCAAGCCCTATTTCAGCTGTGGCTCCGTCAGTTTATTAACACTTTATTGATCCACAAGTCCAGACATGTGTACTTAATGGGAAGGGGCAGCTAGAGTGCAAAAGCAGCATGATGTCTACACCTAGCAGCATATGGAGAACACATTTGCAAATGCTGTAGGAAGTAACGCTTGACAAAGCCAACAGTTTGGGGACAAGAAGGAATGACTACTTTCTAAATATTCCCAGTATCATAAGTGCACTCCAGGGACAAGTCCAATGAGGACTGTGAAATGGCCCTCTATCCCTTAGCAGTAGCGAGCTCCCTCACCCCAGTGGTATCCAAGCAGGGGCAGGACAATTTGGGGAGGGCAGCGTACAGAGGAAACTGAATTCCATGATTGTTAGTTCCTTCCCAATTCTGGGATTCCACGATTATAAATGATTTATTTTATTATCTGGTGAGAGTTATTGAAAATATGAGGGCTGCCACACTGTACAACTCTAGGGTGCCCTCCATGTTATAGTGTAGGTGAGAGGCACCTAGGTAATCTAATGTGCCTAATCTTGATTAGATAATCCCATGTATATTAAAGCAATAATGGCTTGCTTATGTTTATATGATACTGGCTTTAAAAAAAAAAAACAACAACTAAACACTATCCAAACTGTATACGTGACTTCATGAAACAGTGATATATTTTAAAGGAATTTCCAAATATGAGGAGGATTGGGTTGGTAAAAGTTTTGTTATTGGTCATGTCTTAGGACAGTACTTCTAGAAAATACTAACAACGTTCTCTTGTCCCCAGTGTATTTGATTGGTTAGAGTTAAAAAAAAAAAAAAGAATAAGCCAGTAACTCTCAGGGATCCCAGGAAAATATGCCAGATGCTGTTTTTGAAAGTCAGCACATTTGCATATAGACAAATGAGACTCAATAACATGCTCTTTGTAAGTATCATATCAGTCAAGCAATTGCTTTTTCTTTTCTTTATTAAAACAGAAAAGGATCAACATTGGCTCATGCATACACATATCTATACCCTTTATTTTGTGTACTATTCTAAGTATTATATATATATATAGCCTAGTCAAATTCTCCACATGATTAGTTGATCTGGTAAAGTATTTGATAGAAGATAAAATGAATATTTTTAGTTCTCTGTGATTTTCTCTAAATTTTCTCTGTCCTTGTAACTGAGCACACACCTGGCTCACCAACCTTACATATTGATACATTGTCACTGCTCAGTGTAGGGGTGTGAGGAGAGGAGGAATCTATTTGCCTTCCAAGGGCCCCTAATATATCATCTCCTTTCTGGCCTCTTCCCCTGAATGCCCACGTCCCTGAGTCTGGGTCTCTCTTTAGGCAGAGTGGGTAAGAACATGGGCCGAGGAGTCAGAGAGAATTGAGCTGAAATCCTGACTCTGCACTTACTAGCTGTGGGCACCTCTGGGAAGTGACACAGCACCTCCATGGCTCAGTTTTCTCATCAGAAAAATGAGAACATTACCCATCTCATGGGGTTATCCAAGGTTAAATGAGAAAACGCATGTAAAGCCTACGGCTCTGTGGTAGTGCCCAGGAAGCAGTCAATAAACAGTAGCATGTCACTTTCCTTTTTTATGCTCCTTCTGAATTTATTCCACCCCCATTTATTAGATATAAACACTTTGAGGGATCAAACATTTATTGAACTACTGAGGAAAGGAATGGGTGAGGAATGAAATACATTCTGCCTCCTACTATTCATACAATAATAAGACACTCCTGGAGAATCATGACCACACCCTTATTTCTGCCCCTATCTGGCCCCTGGTTAATCAATCAGACTAAGGCTACATTATTCCACCAGCCAGATGGTCGTATGAAAGGTTAATTATGATACATTCTTATTGTGACATGTAACCTCTCAGCTCGAATTTTATGTGCAATTGACCATATGAATGACAACCTCCCGTTTCTGAAGGTATCCAAATGATGTGTTTTTGGTTCCATGTGAGTGTCAATTTCTGTACTATTCTGAAGAATAGACAAAGGGTGGCATGCTTTCCCCTTTCCTCCTGTTTGTACACTACTAGAAATTAAGGTTTGTTTCTTTTTCTTGGCTTTTTTCTAAAGGACCTGGGATACTTGGGAGTGGGCATCTGAAGCCCTGGGCTAGACTCCTGTGATCATGAATTTCACTAGGTTTGAACCAGGGAAAGCTTATCACGGAGATTCATATGATTCGTTCACACTCCCAGAATAACAGCTACCAAGGCCTTCCCAGACCACGTGGCCACAGATTCGCAGCCTGGATTCCCTCCCCTCGGGACAGCCGCCTTGGAGCACCCAGGCTGCCTTTGTTACACGTCTGAGCTGTTAACTGTTTTGATGCTGCACCCATAGAAATGGCTCCCCTACTATGGATTCAGCCGCTTTGAGGGCTGAACAGCAGCTCATCCACTCTCTGGTTTTCCTTTGGAATTCAGTAATGAACTCATTAAATCACCAACTTGTTGTGACAGGAAGTCATTCAGATGCTGATGCTATTGCCATGGAAACCACCCCTCTGCTCAGAGCTCTGTCTGTCTCTGCCGAGGAGCACTACAGCTCCATAATTACTGTCACCCCCAAATAACACAGAGCCATCACGGCTGTGCGCAGGTCCAGAAGCAGGGGCACACAGAGAGTCTATTTTGCTTTCAGATGATGAATCCTTGCTGGTTTTGGTATTTTTAGCACACATTTCTCTTCTGTACCAGTTGTCTCTTTAATTCCTACATGTTGGCTCCTTTCCAGTACCTCTCCTAGAGAAGCAGACAAAGGAATTTTTGGGGGAAACAGCTGCCAGGGCTACTCGTTTAAAGAGAATCTACTGTTTCCCAAATCTTTGTGCCGTCAAACATGAAAAAAATGAGTTCTTCTGCCTTTCTGGAGAGACCGTATGAAAGGAATCCAAAATTCTATTAGTTCATAAAGCCTAAAGGGGGTATGGATAGATCAGAAATGCCCAGATGGGAGTTCAGAGGTGCCACTCAAAGAACAAAGTGATGTTTGCCTTATTTTGTTTGGGTTATCCGGGCTATTACTGAAGGCTGCCCAAACCACAAAAAAAGAACTCACCTTACTCAAAGCAGCAGTGAAGTCTGTTTTTTGTATATGTTACAGAGCTTCGTATATTGTGACTATTCAAACATAACCATCACTTAATGAGCACCAGACAGACATGGGACCAGGCAGTTTACATTATGTTTCATGATTGAAATTAATCTTCATGAAAACCCCACAAGATGGGTATTTTATCCCAATTTTACAGCTGAGGGATGTAAAGCTCTAAGTGATTAGGTAAATTAAAGAAATGCCCTGCTTTTCCATACTGCATAGTTGTTAACATATCACACCTCTGGTATCCATGGGCATAAAGGTAACTTCTGCTGCCTTAGAATCACAGAAGCTCAGATTAGGAAAGGCCTTTGATGATTATCTTGTGCAACCAACCAACACCTTCTACAACATCCCAAGTGATTGTCTGGTCTCAGCCTGAGCATCTCCAGTGACAGAGAATCCACTCCCAAGCGCAGTCCACATTTGGGCAGCCCGGTTCTCGAGCTCCTGAGTGTGCTCCTAACACGAATAAAGCGCACTCATCACTGGAGCTGCTGCAGAGCCCTAAAGCCCTGCTTTCGGGGCTTCACCCACTGAAGGAATTTGTCTCTGGCTAAAAGTCTGTCCTCTAGAATACCCAGGTATGGAAGGGAAAGGAGGGAAACGAGAAACAGGCCTAACAAGAAAGGGTTGGAGCTAGGTCAGGATCTGTTTCCGCTCCTCAAGAAATGCCAGCAGGTCACTCACTACTCTATGATCATTTGCCCACGTGGGAAGAAAAGCTGTTCCCCTGGGTCAGTAGGAAGCCACTGTTTGGGATGTGACGCCAATGAGGGTATATCTGATTTTTTATTCAGTATCATTTTACATTATTTATATATGTACATCACACACAGAAAAAAATATATATTCCACAAAATGCATAACCTTTTGTTACATTAAAATTTAAAGATAGGCAGTGAGTAGTGATCCCTGGACCTCCTTCTCAAAATGTAGCAAGGTCACAGGAGGGGTGCAGCAACGACTTTCTAATTTATGAAGCTCTGTTTCTGGTGATATTAATGTCATTTCTTTCTGTTTATGGGAATTATAATTTTAAGTGTGCATAAAGAGCTAACATTTGGAGAGGGTTTACCATGAGTTAGATGCCATGCTAGGTCATTTGCCTTTGCCTTAGACTATGAACTCTTGGTGGCAAGGTCCATGGTACATGCAGATATCAATGACTTGTATGACTTTTGCTAAGGCTCTTCAATCCAACTGGCTCATTTTCCTCATCTGCCATACGAAGGATATGTTAACTGCATCATCTACCTCACAGGAGTGTTGTGACAAAGGAGCAAAATGCAAAGTGTTAAAACTCTTCGAAAAGTATCAACTTCTATGAGAATGTGCCCAATTTAGTGTTCTATGATAGTGAATATTTAATGTAATGAAGAGGTCAATATTAATAATATATTAGGACAAATATCTTTTACAATGAATATTATCATGAAAACAAAATGATTTTCAAGCTTTAAGCAATGATTTGTTTTAAGCAATAGGCCATATAAAAGTTTTTCAATACTACAGAGTTGTGATTTTTTTTTTTTTGGTGTTCACTGTCTCATGATCTAACCTGTTGCAAAGATTAAAGCAAAATTTTCCACAGTTAATCACAGAGGATTTGTAAGGCCTCTATAATAAATACTGCATCATTAAAAATGAGCAAATCACAACCCAGAGTCTAATGTCTTCATTCTTTGTAGATTTGTTTTCTTTTCTTTTTTTTTTTGGAGACAAAGTCTCACTCTGTTGCCCGGGCTAGAGTGCCGTGGCATCAGCCTTGCTCACAGCAACCTCAAACTCCTGGGCTTAAGCGATCCTCCTGCCTCAGCCTCCAGAGTAGCTGGGACTACAGGCATGCGCCACCATGCCTGGCTAATTTTTTCTATATATATTATTAGCTGTCCATATAATTTCTTTCTATTTTTTTAGTAGAGACAGGGTCTCGCTCTTGCTCAGGCTGGTCTCCTGAGCTCCTGAGCTCAAACGATCCGCCCGCCTCGGCCTCCCAGAGTGCTAGGATTACAGGCGTGAGCCACTGTGCCTGGCCGATTTGTTTTCTATGTAATTAAAAAGGTACTTGTGAATATATTATGCCTACTTCTAAAAAGTATTTGGGGATAGCCTATAATAAAAGGAAGATAAATAATAAAAATGAAGTAATTTAAAAATAATTTGTTCATCCAATTCACAGCCATTTCTTAATATTATCTGTGAAACAGAATTAATCTACACTTACAAATGAGACCTTCTATAGTTTCTGCCACTGAAAATATTTTATTCACTGTAACTAAACTGAGAGCTGCTGGTATCTGTTAATAAATGACTTCTAGGGGTGGGGAGTCTGGAATGGTCCCAAACTATAGGACTCAAAGAGAATGAGCATTAATATAATTGAGCAGTGAATTAAACTAGTAGGCGGCACATGCTCAGATCATGTATTTTGCTTCTGTTTGTATGTAACAGGCAGTCTCATGCAGAATATGTTAAGAAAACCACACAAAAGGGAAATGAGTCACTTACAAAAGACCAGGAAGGCTTAGGCTAACTAGCTAGACGAGACTCAACCATGTCTTTTTCTGCTCCTGTTTCACTTCTAAATCCCGAAAGCACCACCTTGTCTGAATCACAGGCATTTCTGAAACACAGAAATGCTTTTGGCAAATACACATTGGACATATCCAGCTTTACTCTTGCTCTTTCTCCATGTCCTTCACACTCACACTGACACACACACACACACACACACACACAGGCATCCACGAGGCTTTGGAATGCCTGTGGTGCTCTTCTTTGGCAGTTTTATCTCTATAACAATGGTAGGCCTAGACTAACATTTATTTATTTTTTTTTAAATTGAGATAGAGTTTTTGCTTTGTCACCTAGGCTAGAGTGCAGTGGCGCTAACGTAACTCACTTAGCCTTGACCTCCTGGGCTCAGGCAATCCTCCCACTTCCGCCTCCCCAGTAGCTGGGACTACAGCTGCACACCATCATGCCCAGTAATTTTTAAAATTATTTTGGTGGAGATGCGGTCTCACTATGTTACCCAGGCTGGTCTTGAATTCCTGGCCTCAAGTGATCTTTCCACTTCAGCCTCCCAAAGTGCTAGAATTATAGGTGTGAGCCACTGTGCCTGGTTAGACCTAGAACAACATTAAAATATTCTGCTCTTCCTGAGAAAGCTCCAGTCAGCATGAGGTTCCATCTTCTCTTGGATGATGGCCCATTATCCTTCTCTCTCCTCTATTTTCTGCTAGAAAGCAAGCTCCAACGCACAAGCACTTTGTCTGCCTTGCTCACTTCCTGGTGCAGTGTCTGGCACATTGTTGGCACTCAATAAATATTTCTTGATTAAACTGAATAATTTTAGCTTCTGCTTCACCGGCTATCTACTTCTTCCTTAGCCTGTAAGCATGTTCAAGTCTCTGCCATTAAATAAAAAACCAAAAAGCTCATCTGTCCTTCCCTGTCCCCTCTCTGCCACCAAATGCCCTCAAATTAAAATAAACTGTCCACAGCTACTGTCTTCTCTCTCATCATACCTTACAGTCAAGCTTCTTAAGAGAGTAGCTCATATACATTTCTTTACTTCTGCACTGCTTCTTTAACCTTTGTAATCCATCCATCCATCCATCCTCTCCTTGCCTCCCTCTAATCCATCTCTCTTTCCTCCTTTTTTTCTATCCATTCATCTGTTCCTCCATCCCCTTCCTTCCTCCCTCTGTCCTTTGCTTTTGTAAATTTATATCCTACTATGTCCTAGGTATTGTGCTGGATGCTAGAGGGAGGATGTTGAAAAACAAAGTCTCTGTGGTGGCTGTGCTCATGATCTGGTAGAAGACACATACGTGTAAACTTGAGCTTCCTAAACCAGGGCACAAGTTCCCCTGGACACTCAGTAGTGTGCTATGGTAACTGAAGCTGCGGTACAAGAGTGGTGAATTTTGCTGGACAATCAGCTTTACTTCATGTCAGTAACTGGAAATATTTAACACTCAGTTAAATAGAAACCAACATTTACAATGGCAAAATGAAAAATAGCATTAATTGTTATAAAAACACGGGACTTTAAAACAGATATGCCAGAGATTGTTCTGGGATGTGGCCCCAGTGAATGCCGAGTTAACGCTTCTCTGTTCCTGGGGGAACTTCCTTAGAAGAGCCTGCAAAGTGCTGATAAGTGGATAACCACCGTAACCACCACGCACGGCGACACATGCACCTACGGAAGGAATGGTACAACTCTTGGCGGATGAAGAAGATTGCCTTTAAGAGGAGGTGATACCCGAGGGAGCTCCTGAAAGATGAGAGGCTCACAGGGGGAGGAGGGGACAGTGTTGGGGGTGGAGGAGGCAGTATGTGCAATTATAAGGCACTGTGAATGGAGCTGTTAGAAGGTCAGAACAGGGAAGAGTCCAGCAGTAGCTACAAGAAGAGGCAGGTTTGACTGCACAGTGAAGGACCCATGTGTCCCGCAAGATGGAGACTATTCCCTCTTCTTGACCCTCTTTCTCTCTGGGTACCACTGTCATTCTTTGACAAGTTTTTAGTTTCATTTGCTTATTTCTCTTTTTCAACACCCCTCCCCCATCCTTTGAATTTTAGTGCTCCCTAGGGTTCCTTCTTGGCCATGTTTTTCTCCTTCTCCACACACAGCTTGTTTCCTCACTCCCACTGCTGGCTGCCAAGCGTACATTCCCTGGGCCCCAGACTCCCATTTCTCACTGCTTAGCTATCTCAGCTTGAATTGACCTGCATCCTTTCAAAACGAGTAAGTCCTAAGCTGTCTCTATCATCTTCCATTCTCCTCCCCTCCTTTCTAAGGCCCTGCCTCCGCTAGTTGTTAGGTCTAGGTTAATGGAACCATGACCTACCCACTCACCCACATGAAACACCTGAGAGTCCCCAGTTACTCTGCCCCTCACCTATAGCCAGTCAGTTGTCAGCCCTGTCAGGACCCCCTCCTGAGCTTCTAAGTATGTTCCTTTTCTTTTCTTTTCTTTCTTTCTTTTTTTTTTTGAGACAGAGTCTCACTCTGTTGCCCAGGCTGGAGCGTCATGGCGTCAGCCTAGCTCACAGCAACCTCAAACTCCTGGGCTTAAGCGATCCTACTGCCTCAGCCTCCCGAGTAGCTGGGACTACAGGCGAGTATCACCATACCTGGCTAATTTTTTCCATTTTCAGTAGTTCCCGGCTAATTATTTCTATCTTTAGTAGAGACAGGGTCTTGTTCTTTCTCAGACTGGTCTTGAACTGACCTCAAGCGATCTTCCTGCCTCGGCCTCCCAGAGTGCTAGGATTACAGGAGTGAGTCACCACACCTGGCTCTAAGTATGTTCTTTCCTCTAAATCTCCACCAGGATTCTCAGCTGAGCCAGGAGTTCCCCCGCCCCCGGCCCCTCCGGCAGCTGAGGATCATTGCATATAATGATAATGAGATATTACTGATGGACGCATGCTGCACATTTGGACTGTGGGGCAGACAAGGAGCTAGAATCACTGGCATGACCAGAGTCCTCTCGGCCACTGCAATATCTACCTAACTGGTCTGCCTGATATCAACCAGTTCTTTCCCCTCTAAAACCTCCTCCACAATTCTGCATTATCTTTTTAACGTAGAAGTCTGAATAAAGATGAGAAGGTATTGAAATTTACAATACAAAAAATTAAAATTTACAAAAGTATTGAAGAGTGAGAAGGAAAGATAAGTGAATATTTACCTGATCTTTGGGTGGGAAAGACTTTTTAAAGCATTCATGTAAAGGCTAAAGGAAAAGACAGGCTTGACCACATAAAAATGAAAAAGCTTTGTTGAAAAAATAATGCAATTTAAAAATACTGGGAAAATATTTGCAACATATATGAGGGTTAATGGTCTTAATACATGAAGAGCTCTTAAAAATTAGTAACCAAATGATGAACACATCAAAAAAAAAAAAAAAAAGAAAAGAAAAGAAGCAAAGGATATGGATAATCTGTAAAATCCATACACATACAAATGACAAGTAGACCCATGGGAGAAAATGGTCAATTTCATTTAAGAAATGTAGACTAGGCCAGGCATGGTGGCCTGTAATCCTAGCACTCTGGGAGGCCAAGGCTGGAGGATCTCTTGAGCTCAGGGGTTTGAGACCAGCCTGAGCAAGAGCGAGACCCCATCTCTAATAAAAACAGAAAAATTATCCAGGTGTCATGGTGCGAGGCTGTAGTCCCAGCTACTGGGGAGGCTGAAGCAGGAGGATTGCTTGAACCCAGGAGTTGGAGATTACAGTGAGCTATGATGACACCACTGCATTCTACCCAGGATGACAGAGCGAGACTCTGTCTCAAAAAAAGAAATATAGACAAAAACAATGGGTATATGAAGTTTTTTTCTTTGTCAGACTGGCAAATTAAATCCAGTGCCAAGTGAGTAATTAGGTGTATGAGGCACACTCATATTTGGCTGGTACAAGCTTTCAGGAAGCTAATCCAGAAATATGTATTAAAAATCTTGAAAAACATATACCCTTTGACCCCACAATTCTGTTTCTAGGAATTCCTAAGGAAACAATTATGGATATAAATAAATATAGCCCTATAAGGATAATTATCACAGTACTCTTTATAATGCTAAAAACTGCAAACATTCTAGGTGCTCAATCACAGGGGTTGGTTAAATAAATGTTAGTTCATTTTTAGCATGAAATACCACACAGGTATTAAAAGCTTCACTGGAAAAGAATAGTGACACAGGAAGACATTTTCAGAATGTTTGCTCTATATTGTTAAGTGAAATAGCAATTATAAAATAGAATGTACAGAAAAATCTCATCTTTGGAAAACTATACATATATCTGTATGCAAAGAAGATATAAAAATGTTAACAATGGTTTCAATATATGCTTCCAGATTTTTTTCTACAATGTACTTGTGTATATATTCCAAAATTTTCATAAATAGAGTTACTTTTGTTGTCAGAAAAAGTATTTTTAACTGGAAACACAAAATTCCCCTCTGTTTTGGCTGCCTGTTATCTACTGGATAAAACCCAAATCCCTTGGCCTGATCTACTGAGCCTGTGACAATCTGGCTCCTCCTTGGTTTTCCAGACTGCTCTCCCTGACTGGAATCCTGCATTAGTCCCCTACTGGGTCACCTGCATGTCCACCAACAAGTCATGTTGTGCCAGACCCTCGCATGTGATATCATGCCTCTCCCTCCTCATCCATCTCAATGTCTGTCTCTCCAACTCCTGGTCTTCCAATTCTTCCAGCACACCAAGTTCTCCTCTGCCTCAGGGCCTTTGCCCAACCATTCTTCCTACCTGGGTTGGTCTTCACAGGACCAGCTCCTTTCCATCTTCCAAGGCTTAGCTGAAGTGTCACCTCTTCACTTGGCTTCTCCCACCACTCTATGAAAAGATGTCACCTCCTTTTATTTTATTTTAGGGTTGGCAGAGCCAGCTGAGGCTTTATTTTGGAAAAAACAAATTAACTGGTTTTTAGTTGGGGGCATGGGTAAGAGGGGGTACCCCAGGCAGTAAACTCTCCCCAAGGGTGGGCTGAGGGCTGGAGCTGAGCCTCCTGTTCCCTATTCTCCCAGCACAGCTGCCTTCCCCACAGGTTTTGTGGCAGCCATGGGAGGGGATAAGTTGGGAGGGGTGGCAGTGGCCATTCACTTGGGCATGACATCAGAGGACTCAGGCTCCAGCTTCCCATTGTGGGTCTTCATCTTCTTCACAACCATGGCCCTGGGGGAGCTGGTGCGGCTGAAGGAGGTGGAGCCCCCAGCAGAGGCAAAGCTGGGCTGGAAGGAGCTCGGGCCATATTTGAGGCCAGAGGTTGTGAGGCCCCTGGTGGTCTGCGTGTGGATGCTCATGTTCTGTATCCAAGACTCCAGCTGGCTCTCCACGCCCTCCAGCAGCTCGCAGTAGGTGGCCATCTCGATGTCCAGGGCCAGCTTGACGTTCATCACCTCCTGGTACTCGTGCAGCTGCTGTGTGGCATCCTGCTTGGCCCACTTCAGGGCAGCCTCCAGCTCCGCCAGCTTGGTGCTGGTGTCTTTAACTGCCAGGTCCCTGTGCTGCTCGGCAGCCACAGTGCCGGCCTCCAGGGAAGCCCTCTGGCCTTTGAGGCTCTCAATCTCAGCCTGGAGCTGGCTGATGTTCCGGTTCATGTCAGAGACCTCTGTCCCCATGCTTCCCGGTCAGCGCCTGCAGCTCCGCATACTTGGTCTGGTACATGCCCCCAGTCTCGCCCTGGCTGCGGTTGGCCACCTCCTCACACTAGGCGCAGACCTCGGCAGAGATGCCGTCCATGGCGAGGGAGCGGCTGTTGTCCGCGGACAGGACCACAGCTGTGTCCGAGATCTGGGACTGCAGCTCACGGATCTCCTTTCCATACAGCTGCCCGAGGAAGCTGATTTCGTCAGTCAGCCCTTCCAGGCGAGACTACAGCTCTGCCTTGTTCACGTAAGCGACATCCAAGGTCCTTCTCGATGAGGACGTTCATTCTCCACCTCCGTTCGCTGGTTGATCTCATCCTCGTACTTGTTCTTTTTTTTTTTATTTCAGCATATTATGGGGGTACAAAAGCTTAGGTTACGCGTACATTGCCCTTGCCCCGGCTCTCCCCCGAATCAGAGCTTCAAGAGTGTTTTAATGAAGTTTTAAAATGAATTTTAGCAACTAGTTAGCAGCTAATTCTTGAGTTTCAAATAAAAAAATGGACAATAGCAAATCTAACATTAAGACCACGGAATTAACAGAAGTGAAAATAGGAATATTACAGTGTTTTGGGTCTGTCAGAAACTGAATTATGCTGAATTCCTTAATCTAAGGGAATAGGCTCCTCGTGGAACCTGTAGCTTGATGACGTTTGTTTCTTTTACAATGTGGCTTGGTGTTCCTAGAGATCTCAAATATTTTACAGACAAATAATGTAGAGAAATCACCCCAACTGAGGCAGCTTAAAACCATGATGCATGTAGAGAATGGTCAGTGACTTGTGGGACAAACTGCAGTTGATATTCAGTGAAATGACATTAGCTTCCGGCTCGAAGCCTCAGCACATCTCTGGTAAAGGTGGCCAAGCTGGGAGGGGCCTGAGGTGCTCCGTTGCTCTAGCTCGGAGTTCGGCAAACTTTCTGTAAGGGGCCAGACAGTGGATATTTCAGCTTTGTGGGCCAGTCTGTGTTGCAACTACTCAATCTGGCCACTGGAGCTTGGACATAAATGAATAGGCATGGCCGTATTCCCATAAAATTTTACTTATGGACACCATTTGAATTTTACATAATTTTCATGTGTCACAAAATATTATTCTTCTTTTAATTTTTTCCCCCAAACATGTAAAAATGCAAAACGATCTTGGTGGTAGGCCAGATTTGGCTTGTGGGTCAAAGTTTGCCCACCTCTGGTCTCGTTTAAGACGGTTTACCTGCACAGGCAGCTAAGGGACAAGGAACAGAAACACTCTGAGAGGTGGGGCCCTCCCTGAGCTCGAGAGTAAGTTCCAACACCTGAGCGCCTAGGCCCTCCACGAACAGTTTTTTCTGAGCATGACCAGGTAGAGAATAACGATGGACACCAGACAGTTAATGTTTAACTTAAGACAGAGCAGCAAGGGAAGAGACTCTGCTCTCGAAAATGAAGAGTGTTCTTTGAAGTTTAAGTAAAAATGTTTTACTTCACACCTTACAGAAGCACATTATATTAGGGCTTTTTCGCTGCACGATAAACAGAAAATAAGCAATGTGCTGCTATCATCACATGCTCACACCTGTGGTTTGAAAACAGCAAACAAACCACTCTCCCTGCCGAGGGCTCATTGTCAGATAATACAACCGCAGACAATAGGAGAGCCCAGAAATGTCTTTTCTTTTCAAGAGAAGAAGGCCTCCTCCACAATTCTCCCTGGTTTTGCTATAGAATGACTTCCCATGGAGATGAAAGGAAATAGAGGTCATTAACAAGGTCCATCTCTTCTGCCCCTCTCATTTTCTATTTTAAAATGTGCTTCCGTTCTAAATATTTCACTCTGCTGCTGTGAGTAATACCAGCGCCTCTCATCTGAGAGGCAGTACGGTCTAGGCACAAGACGCTGGGGGCTGCGGCGCTGGAGCCAGACTGCGGGGCTGTTGCCCGTCACTAACTAGCTGTGATCCTGAGCAGCTTACTGAACCTCTCTCCTTGCCTCAATTTCTCCAGCTATAGAATGGGGATAAGAGGATCCACCTTCTAGAGCTGTGAGGTTTATATGAGTTAACATATGTACAGAATATGTTAAATATAGGCTAGCATGGGCTGAGGACTAGATAAATGTTAACTATTTTTATTATTATCTGCATGTGTTTGCCAAGTATCTCAGAATGTATGCTTGTGGGTAAGCTCGCGCTCTCTTTCTTACACACACACACACACACACACACACGCACACACAATCTTAATTTGATCCTCAGGCTGGTCAGGTATTATTTCCTTTTTATACATTAGCAAACTGAGGTTTAATGGCCACTTGAACTTTTGATTTATTTTGCAGAAATGGTGGATTTTCTGCAAGACAAAGGAGTTGAGATTGTGAAGGTCCCTGGGCAGACTTCAGGATGCCAAGATTCACCTTCCCCTCAATCTGCCCCCAAAGCACTCAGCACCTTGTTAGTTACACCACGACCTGCCCCAAGGCACATGGCCCCTCCTGTAAAAGCCCATAATTTCCATTAGTTGGAGAGACAGATCTGGGGCAGCTTCTCCCATTCTCCCGACAAGACATCTATAGTATTAAAAATTCCTTTCTTCCTTGGCAATCCCCATCATCTCAATAACTGCACCTTTGTGGGGATGAGCCAATGAACCAAGGCTGAAACCCCCTCGCAGTTTCCACAACACTTTGTTACCATTAATGTTCTATCACATTTCAGTATTCCCACCCCAACACTCTTTACTCCCGTTAACTTCTCTTTTCATTGACATCACCTACCATCAATTTCTTGAAATTTAAATACATTTCATCCATTCCCAGCCACAAACCTTTAAATGAAGTCTTTCTTGGCTTTTCAGTGTCATATTTTGTGTTTATCAATGTCATGTAGTAACAGAGTGGTTATCCTACAGTAACCCTCATTTAACTGCAAAAAGCTGTGACAAACTGAATATGCCTGATGTTAAAATATTAAATGTTTTGGGGAATAACCTAGTCCCTTCCTTTTGCATAAATATGCCATTCACCTGGCTATGGCAGGCCATCAGAGATACAGTGTCCAGAGTTTATAAGCACCATTGAGACAAAACCAACTGAGACAGTAAGTAGTATTCCACGTGAGAAAGAAGCACATGCTATGCAGACATCTGAATTAAAAATAATTCAATACCCAGAGACAACCAAAATAAATGGCCCATGATGCAAAACTTTTATACCTAAAATTAAAAATTCTGACTCTCGAAATTAGCTGGTGAATCTCTCAGAGAAAAGGTATGTTTTTGAAAATGTATATAAGCAAACTAACATATATAACCTCTGTCACTAACTCAGTCCCATTATAAGTTCTATACATATTGTAAGTTCTTTTTTGCTTTCATTTTTTCCCAACTTTTTTTTCTAATTCTAAAATTCGTACATGTTCATTGTAGAAAATTTGGAAAGTGGTAAAAAGTTGTAAAGAAGAAGAAACAAAAATTTACCCATAATACTATCTTACCATCTAGAGAGTGTTAATATTTTGACATATTAACATAGTAACATTAATATTTTACATATACTTTTAGTAATTAACTTTTGCCAGAAAGAGTTCAAATTATTTTTTCTTTCAATTTTTCCTTGATTATCAAGCAATATATCCTCATTGAAATAAAGCTGGAAAACAAAAGTCCAAAGAAGTAAAAATAAAAGCATCCAGAACAAACCATTTTGGCATATTTTCTTTTAGTCTTTCTTTTAGTGTATATTTTTTTCAAAATTGTGATCACAATTTGAATATGACATACTTTAAAAAAAACTTGTTTTATCATAAGTACTTTCCTTTGACATCAAAAAGTTTGTTAAGATAAGCTTCAAAAATTTCATCATTTCAAAATTTCTACTGTTAACTACTTAGATATTCTTCTATTGTTTAGATTGTTTCCAGTTTTTCACTATTTTCATTTATTTACTTTTTTTGAGACAGGGTCTCACTCTGTTACTTGGGCTAACATGAAATGGCATCATCATAGCTCACTGCAACCTCAAACTCCTGCCAAACTCCTGATTTTCCTGCCTTAGCTTCACAAGTAGCTGGGACTGCAGGCACATACCACAGTGCCTGGCTAATTTTTAAAAATTTTTAACATAGTGAGAGAAGGAGTCTTGCTATGTTGCCTAGGCTGGCCTGGAACTCCTGGCCTCAAATGATCTTCCTGCCTTGGCCTCCCAAAGTGCTAGGATTACAGGTGTGAGCCACTGTACCCAGCCTAGTTTTTCACTATTTTAAAATAATTGTTGTATGCATCTTTACATATACAGTTTTGCTGACACTTCTAATTATTATTTACTTAGGGCATATTTCTCAAAGGGAAATTGTTAGGGCAAATTATTTGAGCATTAAAAAACTAGTAATTTTTTTCCCCTATGACTTTAAATATATGATATAATCTTTGAAATCATTACAATTAACATTTTATAATATTTCCTTTGTCTTTTTAAGGGCAAGGCCAGTTGAAAGACTTTAGATTCATGGTTTCAAATGGTTTTCCAGATTTGTATCAGTTACCTCTCAGCAGCAATATATCAAGGCACAATCTTACTGCATTCTCACCAATGTAGACTATTACTAAACTACGCTGACTTGAAGGAAAAATAGGTTCTTTTTGTTTTGTTCAGATACCTTTGATTAATAATGAAGTTGAACTTCTTTTCCACATGTTCACTAACCACTTGTACATTTTTTTCTTTTTAGAATTATCCATTTTCTTTTCTATAGCAGGCATTTCTAGATACATACATAACAAAGCGGTGGAGGATGAGGTTGACCTAAAGCTCAGGTGCGTGCCTCTGCAGGTGCATCTGAATGCCGGTGTGAACACTCCAAACTTCACACCAAACGCAGCCGTAAGCAATACACTGAAGCTCTACTTCAGGCAGGAGGAGCAGGAAGTCCTGCAGCTCTTCCTCATTCCTCACCCTGTCCCTTCACTAGTGGCATTCAATCACACTTCAAACTGCTACCTATCAGTTTAAGATAAGCTACTAAAGATTTGATTTAGTGGACTTGCTTTTTTAAACCCCTTTTTGATTAAGTACGATGCTTATCTTGGTTTACTACAATTCTTGCTGGGCTAAAGGCTACATGGGACTATGCAAGTAGCAAGAGACAGTGAGATATATCAACAATTGATTCAAATCTGCTTTGCTTAACTTTATCTGTAAGGATCTGGAAGCCAGTTTGCTGCCTCCAACTTGCCCGGAGACCATAGGAAAAAGTTTGTATAAGTACTTCCCACATTGCAATACTGGCTTCCAATGGCCCTGCAGGCGGTGGAGCTCCTGCCTGGAGGCCTCGAGCAGAGCCCAGGCTACCTGAGAGTGGATCCTCGTACCCCTCTGCTCCTTTCCCTTCGTGAGTTGGTCCAAATGGACTGAGAAGGGGACTGTCGACTAGCAGACAGATTTTTCTTACCCTCCCTCTGAAGTTTCTAATTACTCATAAAAGTCTGGCTATGAAGCTGACATCAGCTTCCTTCACAGTGCCTCTTAGGAATATCTCGGTCAGTGCGTGCTCCCTTTCCTTTCTAGGCCAACACCCTATACTTAGCAATTTTCAAGTGGCTCTACAGTCAGTGTTGTGTTGCAGTGTACAGCCCAGGGTGAATCCCACATCCTCCCTTCCCTCTGACCTGATCCTTCCTACCTACCTGCTTTCTTTCCTACCCCCCTTTGATATTTGTTTAGTGCTTCCTGTGCTACGAGCTATGGATGATTCATACATATCTATGACATGTTCCCTGTTCTCAGTGAACTTGCAGTTTCGTGGAGGAGACAGACTGAGTATTAATATACAGACAGCTATGAAATAAGAGTGGCACTGACCACAAGAGATAACAAATACAAAGCCATGGAGGCCCTTCTATGTAGTTGCAACTTCAACCTTTACTCTAAGGAGTCATCCGAGGCTCAAAGCCACGTGACATTTACAGGTGGGGGTACCAGGCCTGTCTGCATTTTGTCGCCACTGTTACAAACAACAATCTGTGATCATTCTAGAAACAACATACCCCCATCTCACAACTACATAAAACAGTCCATCATCCTTGATAACTTTTCCTGTTTCATAATGTATACAACTGGAAATAATTTCATTAAGTAGAATATACTCTTGTGTGCTAAATCTGTTCTTTGAAGAGAAAATTCTTCTTTGTAGCAATAGAAGGCATCCTGGCACCATACACTTTTATGATGCAGCTCCTAGCTCAGTCTCGTATCTAAAACCTCACTAGCTGGGCATTATTGTGCTCAGATTTTGGAATCTATTCAACCCTTAGCCCTTGATCATGTGCTCTGCCACCTCTGCCCCCAAGAGTGGCCAGTCTTCATCTGGCCAGCGATGGTGGGCCTGTTCAGTCCTGTCTATTCAGGGCTGAACTGAGCTAATTCACGAGTAAACACTATCAAGTAATGGCTTTGTTACCAGTGGCATCTGAACAGCGAGGCCAGAATTGAAAGTCAATTCCATGCACCTGTCTTAGAGTGTGTTTCTCTTTAAGATGGAATACATCATTGATAAGAAATCCATCTGCAGCTTCCTAAATATTCATTCAACACACAGTTACTGAGCATCTAGACTGGCAGACACACAGTCCTCCCTTCATGGACTCTTCACAACCCCCTGAAAGAGGGGGATGATTTCAGACCTTGTCTTAAGAAGCCACTGAAGTAGGGGAGCAACATGACTTGAGATTCAACTCAGCCCAACCTCAGTTGGGAAAATATTTTTCTGCCCATTTAATTGGAACCAAAATTGAATCAATTAACAGCAGTAACATGGCAGTAGTTGTGGTTGCCATCTTAATCACAGGGAGCATTTCTAATAACTTAATTAGTTACCTATTTGGAGCCTCAAATACAAACTTCCAAAAAGTGCTTTAAAAAGCAACTTTTAAAAGCTTCACTCTTTTGGTTTTTCTTCTTTAAAAATTTTTTTAAACCAAATCAGGTAGGCATTGTGCCAAGCCTCTGAATCACTTTGGTCTGATCTTTCCAACAACCCAGACAAGGAAGGGAGGCTTAGCATCTGCGGTAGGGAGGGACAGAGCCAGGTCTGAGGGCAGGGCTGTTTCATTCCAAAGCCTGTGCTCAGCCCACTTTGCCACGGACCGGAGGACATGTGAAAGGAGCAGGTGACATGGCTGCTGGCCTCTGGGATGTTCATACGGTCAAACCACTGAGGAAACAGTAGTTTCTGGTTGAGGGTAGGGGATACTGGGAAAGGACAACAAATGAAGGCGGTGGCAGAAGTTAATAAATCAAGCAGAAAATGGAACAATAATAGCTTGATGAGAGTGTTCGTCTAAGCATCCTCAGGACAGGAACTTTGCTTATCGGGTTCATGACTGTACCCCTGGGGCAGAGAACACTGCTCAGCAAGTAATATGTGCCCCCAAAATGTATGTGGAATGAATGAATAAATGTACTGGGACAGAAGCTATTCTGTAATAATCATGAGGACAATAGTAATGGAATTAGCCACCATCAACTAAGCATCTATTACATACCACACCTGTGCTAAGTGCTTGTCTAGGTTAAACCAAATCTAACAACCATGTAAAGCAGGCATTGTCATCCTCACTTTCCTGGCAAGGAAATAAGGTACACAAAGGTGAAGCAAACCATCGAGGTCTCCTGTCCAGCAAGTAGCAGGGATAGACTTAAACGCAGGCCAGTCTCCCTCCAAACCCTGTGTTCTCTCTGCTGTGTCGTGCTGCTTCTCAAGCGTGAACGTGCTAGGAACTTGGGCTCCAGCCACGGCCAGCCCCTTCAAAATGACTTGGCCACTGTCATCATTCTTAGTCATCGAGTGCAAGCAGCCCCAGAAGGAGGCATATGCACACCAGGAGTGGGTGATCACAGAAGGACACAGGACCTACAGGATGTATTTTACCGACAGTGTCTTATGTAATGGAGGCTTGTGGCCGGTTAGTTCAGTGGTGCCAATGAGGCCACTGTTATAGGTTCAGTCTCTGTGTCCAATTAACTCAGCTTTGGGCCCCAGAGACTACACCCCAATCCATCTCAGGAGAAGACTCGCTCGTTTCAGAGAAGACAGCTGGGAAGTGTGGGTGGCTTGGTGAAACCTGTTTGCAAGACCAGCAAAACAATGCAAAAGGCATGCCACAATGATGGTCAGCAGCAGCTTCCTAGAAAAGAGCATGCAAACTTCTGGCCCCAAACCTGGGTGACTGGAACTCCTCTGCCTTGTTAAGACCTTCCCCCCCCCCCAAAAAAAAGTCTTTGGATTTTTTTTTCCTCAAGTATTTCTGAGAATACTCTTTATATCTCTGTGATAGCGTAAGAAAAAAAAGAAGGCAGGTTGGTGCACAGGTTGCCAGTCTTATTTCTGAAAATTACCGAGAACTTAAAAGACTAAGATACATTCAGAACATCTATGCAACTTAATGCAGTTCAAATAATTATAATTGGAAACAGAGACATTCTTATAACCAACATTTAGGCAAGTCTGTGTTTAGAATATGGTTAGTTTTCAAGGCAAGTGATGTCTAATTCTACTTCTCTCTCTGTGGTGAGATTCTGCCTCTAGTTGGGAGCCTCTGCAAACTGCTTTCCTCATGCCTGCTGGAGCTGTCTTTCCAGAACACAGATCTGATTAGTTCGCTTGATTTATATAACCTACCAACCCCCTCTGCATAGTTGTATAAATCAGGTGACCACGGGATTTATCATCTCTCTGGGACACTCTTGAGAGTTAAAGGAGGCAGCTCTGTTAATTATGACATTGGGGCAACAGGCACAAACCTAGAAGCTAGGCCCTGTGGTCACCCTGCATAGAAGGTGCTTGACAGTCTGAACTGAACCCACATTTTCTGACTCTTCCCCACCCAGATCAGCCTCTGAGAAGGACCTGCCTTTTCCATGCCTTCTGTCCCATACCTTGGCCCTTCCAGCTCCTGTGCTGGACGAGCGAGAGCTTGCACCTCCGGGCGGGTGCCAAGAGCAGTTGCGCCTACTCCCCACGGCAGAGTTGGGGTCCAGCCCCTAGGCTCCCACGCACCTTTACTGCAGCCATTACCAGATTATCATTTGTTTTCATGTCTACTGCCCTCTCTAGACTGTGGGCTCCTCAAGGCTGGGGGCTTTAAGTCATCCTTATGGCTGCCCTCCCCATGTAGAAGTGTGCTTTGTATGTCCTAAGAGCTCAGTAAATGTTAGTTGATGATGAATAAATAAATTCCACAACTAGATAACCTGGTACCTTTTAAATATATCAAGACCTGTATTATAAACAAATGTTTATGACTAAAATGTCTCATGACAGAGCCAATGACTGTCCTGGTATCATAGAAACTTTAGCTGATTTCCACATAAGTGAGTGTCTGGGAAAAGTAATCTTACATGAGCAATCTGTTTTTTCAGGGGTGAAGACAATAACAGGCATATTTCACTTCCCTTGTTCATTGGGGATAGTACTGCTCTAGGCCAAAACGCTGAAGCTGCTTAGTGACTAATGTAGGAGGTGTTCTGAGACGACTGGGCCCAGGGGCACACAGGCCTCCCAGGCTTTGACGTGCATGTGGTGCTCTCCCAGACCTGCACCACCAACCCTGTGTTAGTACCTGCTACGGAGAAGACACTGCGAAATTCTTGCGTGGCTCTTCCCTGTCCAACCTGTTTCTTGCAGTGGTGAACAGCCAAGGGAAGCGAAAGGAAGAGCCCCAGACTGGGACTGGAGATCGTCCCCTCCCACGGGATGAGCAACGGTACACTCCCGGGAGCACTGCGAATCCCCTGCCTCAGTAATGTTTCCCTCTCCCAAAGCATTCATCGTTGGAGGGATGAGCAATGATGGGTAAACTCTCATATCCAGCTAAATCTGAATTTCCAGTTACTTCATAGAGTCGGGAAGTAAACGCAACTCTGTAGTCATCCCACTATGACAGCTTTCCAACTGCTGTGGATCTTCAGCACATACAATTTGAACATCTTAATGAACCAGGAAAAAAGATCCGGGAATAAAGGAAAGAAAAGAGGTCACAGGATGAGTGTATGAAGGTATCATAGAGCGAGTCACTACAAGGGGTGACCTGCTGTTTCCCACAGTCCCTGAGAACTAAGAGAAACCACAGCACAGGGAGTTTTGGGTATAAATAGGACCAAATTTCCTGATTAGGATGTTTAAGACCATTAAATAAACCACCAAGGAACTGTGGAATATATTCCCCTGGTGGTCTTTAAAAGATAGAGCAGTAATTAAGCAATCAGGGATGAGTTCTGCTTAAGTCTGACCACTGCCTTGAATTGGCTGGAACCTCTTAAGTTGCCCCCAGCCCTAATGTCTCATAATACCTTACTCTGACCCATCGCCAGCGAAAGACAGCAGAACCCAGAACCAGAGGGGACTCAAGGAGTTATCTGATCGGCTCCCGACAACAATGTAAGACTTCTATTTTTAGGTATTGGTAAGGATGAACAACAGAAGTCTTCCATCATTTAATCAGTCTCTGACAGTCACAAACTCGTCCTTGTACGTTTAGGAGGTACGAGCTGAATTCCATTACGTGTATATACTGCACAGTGGTGGAGTCTGGGCCTGTGGTGTACCCATCACCCAAGTAGTGTCCGTTGTACCCCCTAAGCAATTTTTCATCCCCCTCCCTCCCCCGGACCCCCCCCCCCCGCCGTAAGAGTCTCCAATGTCCGTTACACCACTCTGTGTGCCCTCGTGTGGCCACAGTTTAGCTCCCACTTGTGAGAACATGTGGCATTTACTTTTCTGTTTCTTAGTTACTTTATTTAGGATAACGGCCTCCAGTTCCATCCAAGTTGCTGCAAAAGACATTATTTCATTTTTTCTTATCCCTGACTTGTCCTCATATTTATCCAAAATTCCTTGGTTGTAAGATGAAAGATGACACAGCTTCCTCCTATCAACCCTCATATACAGCAAGCTGAGGTTATCACATTTTTTTTTAAGGCTCTTCTAACACTCTTCATGTTCCTTTCAAAGCAACCGCAGTAAAGTTCAAGAAAATCTAAAAACTTGGTGAAATCTCCGTTTGACATGATTAATCTGCACGAATGGATTCTATAATGCCAAGTTCTGGGGTCTGAGATATTAAGCTAAATATTGAGGAATCAGGGATGAAACCTGGATGGATTTTTAGCATAACATTCCTGTTTCTAACACACACATCCTGAGGTGCCTATTAATGTTATAAATAATCTCCCATTAGTCTAAGCCCCCCAGTGCTCACATCTGTTGTGGGGAATAGGAGGTAACGGAAAGGAGTGACAGGTTAGTTTTAACCTGAGGCTGTAGAAGGGGCTGGCTCCAGTGAGGAAGGGGTGTGGGAGGGAGAAGATTGGGCAAAAGCAGAATCAGAAGTCTGTGAGGTCCAGAGGGTGGAAGGGAAAGTGAAAAACACCCAGAAGAGAATTTCTCTTGGCTGAAAGGAACTCAAAACAGCACTCAGAAGCGAGACCTAAAAGGAGTGTTTCTGCCTAGAGCAGTGAATCCAGTGTGCATGGGGCTTGCCGGGCTGGAAGAGGAGATGAGTGGAGAATGGGGTGTGGAAGCAGGCAGGGAAAGAGAGTCTCGGTGGACCGCAAACTTGTAGTTAAAATACATACGTGCAACCTTCCCTCTACCCTCGCTGGAACTTACTAAGTGTGTGTTCCTGTTGCTGCCATTCCTCTGGGCTGTTCCCTGTATCAAGCCTTTCTTCCTTTCCTGCAACTCTCAATTCCATTAAATTTGCCATATGGCCTAGAAAAACCCTAAATTCTGGTAGGGGCTAGGATGGTAATTCCCTGTTGAAACTTTGACAAGTCAAGAAAGCAACTCACTTTTTCTTTTGACACTTGGTAGCATACCACTCCCCACCCCCCATTCTAGCAGATCTTAAAATGGAAATTTCTTGATATTATTTTGAAGAAATAAGACTTTCAAACCTTCTCCCTCCTGTTCAATTAATTTTGGGAAATCAAAAAGCACTTCCACGCCACATCCAGAAAACCTGATTTTGTTGAGGCAATTAAAAACACTGCCCTTTTGCTCTAGCAAAGTAACCCGGGCAGAGGACTGGGAAAAAAGAACAGCAACAGTCCCTTGACCTACTGCTCCCTTCTTTCTGCTTGTTTTAAATTGCTTCTATTTTTAATCCTTTTCATGGTGAACTCCAATCACTAAATAATATAACATGCTTATACTACTTTTTCAAAATTTACCAATTTCAGATGTTATCCACTGACATCCTTTTATGACAGCTCTGGATTTACATCACCAAAAACCTCCTCTCTCCTCTTCATCTGTAACGTAATCAGTATGGTTATATCACTTCTGATTATCTTGACTACAATAAATAATATATGTGTCCTATCCCTTATTTCTGTTCCATCAGCAAGAAACCATGTCTTTATAACCCACTTTCTAAGGTGAGGATGTCAGCATCTCTATCTTCCTTCCAACACCTCTACAGCCCCCCACACCTGCCTCCTGTCAGCTGTACTTTTACACCCTTGATGTCGAGACCACTTCTTTCGTGGCATCTCCAACACTGAACTCTTGGGTTTTACTGCCCACAGGCGCTCCTTTCCCAAGTCTCCTGCTCTCCATGATGCCCCATCTACGCAGGTGCTCCAGCCAGGAACTAATCCTGTCTTTCCCTTTCACCCACGTAAGTCCTGTCACCTCTACCTCCAAAGTATATTCTCACCATCTCCATGGCTGGAGTGCTAGTGCAAGCCACCACCTTCTTATCCCAGGACCAGCCAGTCTCTTGTCCCACTATAAAATACATCCTCCACAAAATGGCCAGAGTGATCTTCCGGAAACATAAATCAGACCACATCACCCCCTTGCTCTCTCACTGTAACCCTTTACTATTGCACCTACGGCCTTACATGACCTGGTTTGGGCCATCTCTAACTTCCATCCTCCTACATACTTCCCCTCATCACTCTGCTCCAGCTAGGCTGGCTCTTATCTTTTCACTGTTAAAAGCTAATTCCTGTTTTAGGGCCTTTGCTCTTTTGCTTGGTAACATCCCAGATCATTTCCTTCTTCTCATTCAAATCCTAACTGAAGAGTCACTCTGAGAGGCTTTCCATGTTAGCAAAAGCAACCTCCTCTCCCTAACTGTGTTCTTTTGTGTTATCCTATTTTATCTCCTTCATAGTCCTCTGGATATTTTCTTACTTATTTGCACGTGTTTATTGTTAATCCCCCTTTTTAGAATGTGAGCTCTTTGAGAACTATTTTGTTCAGTGCCTGTATCTCAACCACCTTCTATGCATGGCACATAGAAGGCACTGAAAAAATATTGACTATTACCAACTCAGTGTTCTGTAACCATAATTAAGGTTTCTGTGCTTTGGGTAAGATTCATTCTAAAATTTAGAAATTGAACAATGTTTTATTACTTCAACTCTGTAATTGTTATTCTCTATTTAAGTAGTGTCCCAAAATATGTTCTCTTGAATTTTTTTTCTTGGAATGTACAATTGCTTTTTCTCTACTATGGTCTAGCTTGTTTTTTTTGAGACAGAGTCTCACTCTGTTGCCCAGGCTAGAGTGACATGGCGTCAGCCTAGCTCACAGCAACCTCAAACTCCTGGGCTTAAGCGATCCTTCTGCCTCAGCCTCCCGAGTAGCTGGGACTACAGGCATGCGCCACCATGCCCAGCTAATTTTTTCTCTATATATTTTTAGTTGTCCAGCTAATTTCTTTCTATTTTTTTGGTAGAGACGGGGTCTCACTCTTGCTCAGGCTGGTCTCGAACTCCCGAGCTCAAACAATCCTCCTGCCTTGGCCTCCCAGAGTGCTAAGATTACAGGCGTGAGCCCCTGCGCCCGGCCCATGGTCTAGCTTTTTAAGAACTGAATAAAATCCCTTGAATCTCCCCATTTCACAGGTACCAATCATTGGAGCCCTGTATTTTTTTGTTCTCTAAGTCTTATACCATAGCTGCCACTCAGGGACTTTATTTTTCTCCTGATTTGGATCTACTACCTCTTGGCTCTTACGTCTTCCTCTTTCTTGTTTTATTACCTAACTTTGAAGGAATACATGCTCAGGAAACTTCCTAAGAAGGGTGTGTGAAAAGTCTCTGGCCACGTTTTATCCCTGGTTCATTTATTTTAGCCAAAGTATAGAAGCCTTAATTTTTTAACTTCACACTTGATTGATACTTTGGCTGTGTATAGAATTATAGGTTAACAATACTTTTCTCTCAGTACTTTATACACATTTTTTGTTTGTTTGTTTGTTTGTTCTGAGACAGAGTTTTGCTCTGTTGCTCTGGGTAGAGTGCAGTGGTGTCATCGTAGCTCATTGCAACCTCAAATTCCTGGGCTCAAGTGATACTCCTGCTTCAGCCTCCAGAGTAGCTAGGACTACAGGTGGGTACCAGGATGCTCGGCTAATTTTTCTATTTTTAGTAGAGATGGGGTCTCGCTCTTGTTCAGGCTGGTCTCGCACTCCTGAACTCAAGAGATCCTCCAGCCTTAACCTCCCAGAGTGCTAGGATTACAAGTTGAGCCACTGCGCCTGGCTGACAATTTTTAATTGTCTTTTAGCATCCAGTATAAGTGAAGAGAATTCACATATACATACACTTGGAAACACATTATATTAGCACTGACAAAGTCTACTCAGATTGATACATATAACATGAAATTTTGTAAAGATAGCTAAATTTAAATTAACTGAATTAGTTTGAATTACAGTATGTTGAATAGAGAAATTCAGTTTTATTTCTTACAAATATAGACAGTGTCTCCAAACATTCTTCCCTTTTTTTTTGAAACAGTGGTCTTGCTATATTGCCCAGGCTGGTCTTGAACTCCTGGCCTTAAGCAATCCTCCCTCCTCAGCCTCCTACAGTGCTGGGATTATAGGTGTGAGCCACTGCATCTGGCTGAATTCCTCTCTTGATCAGGCTAAATATTTTTCTGCAAGTCTTTTCCTAATAATTTTCTTAATAAACCTCTTATTCACTGCACTTAGTTTTCCTTCATAGCTCTCATCACCATTGTAATTGCGTTTCATTACCTATTTGTAAACTCAGTGTGGTAAGGACTAGTATCTTGATTATCACTCTATCTCTGGCATCTCACTTACCTAGAGAGGGCCTGGCGCTTTTGAGTGTGGGCTCACTATATAGGTTGAGGAAATAAAAGTAAAGACATACAAAGGTGAGGTATAGCCAAACTCTCTCAAAGTCAAGAAGCATATCCCTGCCTAGTTTTTAGGATCCTAGTCCTAACATAAAGGCAGTGGCTTTCAGAGATCATGAGCTTTGAAGTCAGAAAAGTTGGGTTTGAATCTGCCTCTGCTCTGCCACTTACTAGCTGTGTGACCTTGGGCAAATCGTTTGTATGATCTGAACTCGTTTCTTCATCTGTAAAATGGGGATAGGTATGTCTACCTCACATTAGAGTGACTTTGAAGATTAAATCAGATCATTTATGTAAAGTTACTGACATACCAATAGCAGCTGATAAGAAGTATCAAAAGTATTAATATTGTTATTATAATAAAAAAGCAATAAAATGTTGATATATAGAAATCAAACCTAAAGCACTAATTTTGATGAAGGAATCCAGAATTTATAGATTGTTTCACATAATCACATAAAAATATAATAATAAATAATTATACTATATGATATTACATAGTATATTAATATATTATAAAATAGAACATAATATTAATATATAATATCGTATAATATAAGCATGATGAAAATATTCTAGAGAAAAAGTCAAAAAATTAGCAAGTATCTAAATCTAAGGCTCCTTTTGGTCTGGCCAAATGTCCTTCATGCTTTCTGTAATTCCAATCCCAGGACCTTTGATTTACCTTGTCTGTATAGCTCAATACATTTAAAAAATCATCAGGCAGGAACCTCATGCTACAAAGACTTACTTTAGATTTCTTTTGTGTTCTTTTATTTACTGATGAAAATTTTGAATGAGTAAAATAGAAATTAATGAGGTTTTATTATAAGTTTATTACATTTACAATAAATTTTGTTTGGTTAAATAAGATATTGAATATATGTGTGGTATGATTATATCAACAAGGAAAGACATTCTTTGGGTGACTTATGGACCTTATTATTTCCACCCTATCAGGTGTGTATCGGTCTTCTCTGATGTCTATCTGCTCCCCTTCCCTTCTCATGCAGTGACTACCATGGACTTCAGCCATAATTCCCTCTGGGGTGTGCTTCTCCTAACTTTGTTTTCCCTCCATTATCTTTTATGGATTCCTGTTTCTTCTGTTTCGAGTTTGCCTGGATCCTGCCCTTCAGAGAAACCACTGCTGGATTGATGGGTCAGAAATAAATTCACCCTAGAGAATCCAGAATTCCCAGGCAGACTCTCTGCTCGGCTACCTCTAGTGGTGATCAATCTGCAGCACGCCCATGGCAATGGCAAAGAAAATAGGGCTTTTTAAAAGGTGGGTTCCTATTATTTAATACGTTTATCATCGAGGGAGTGTCTCTGTTTTGGTTTGCCATCAATCAATACCCTCATTTGAGAGCCTTGACAACAGTGAAGGTGCAGAAACAAGGCAGACAGGAACCTGCAAGCCACTAAACGCCTTACGTTTGATTCCTTTTTACCTACTAACGGGGATCCACTAGTAGAATCTGAGAACAAAATTACAGTAAAATTAGCTCATTGTTAGGTATATACGGGGTGAGCCAGGGAGAAGGAAGCAGCAGCATGTCAAAATACCTATTTTCCCAAAGAACATAGCAGAACCAGTAAGCTTGCCC
This sequence comes from Varecia variegata, assembly GCA_028533085.1. Classification (NCBI taxonomy): domain Eukaryota; kingdom Metazoa; phylum Chordata; class Mammalia; order Primates; family Lemuridae; genus Varecia; species Varecia variegata. The sequence continues at coordinate 115,594,467 of CM052441.1, forward strand.
TATTTGCTATTTAGGTTCCAAGCACTATGACTGATGGCAAGTTTTTAAACCACAAGGTTTTATATTTAAAGGAAGCTGGGTCTCTTGACCTTACTCCTCTATCTAAGGTAGAAGCAACAAGGGACAGCACATTTAGGAATCTGCACCAGAGTCAGCTACCAAGGCTTTCTGAGGACAATTGTGACTTTCTAACTCTAACTCTGATCTTTTATAACAGGAAGTTGAAAAGTTTTTTTAAACAGTACATAACTCTAAGGAAAATTCTGTCATACATATGAAAAATGTGTCACATACTGTTCAGGATATCAAAACCACCTAAATTGGACTAAACGATATGGCTGTAGTCCCTGTACCTAAGAAATGTGCTTCTGTGGTAATATTCATATTTTCTTAATCTAGTATCAGCTTTGATCTACTGCCTTTTTACAAGAAAGGATAAGTGATTTAGAACAGAGATAATATGTACTATCTATCAACTAATCAAAGTCCGTCAGGTGCTCAGATGTTTATTTTCATACCTTTCCTTTTGCTGAAGGTATACTTTCAGGTTTCAGTTCTGCTCTTCTGAACAGATGGCTATCATTGAACTAACATCATTGCTGAGTTATTTACCAAGGACTCAGAGTCTAGTCACAAAAAAATGATTATGATTTAGCTTCCACTAGTAACAGTTGAAAATAGAGCCTAAATAAGAATTCAACAGATGGAACTTTCAAGATTCAGAAACATGTTTCAAAGAGACCCTAGAGCAGTGGTCTCCAACCTTTTTGGCACCAAGGACTGGTTCCATGGAAGGCAATTCTTCCATGGACCAGGGGAGGAAGGGTGGTTTTGGGATGATTCAAGCACATTACATTTATTGCGCAGTCAAACCTCTCTGCTAGTGATAGCCTGTATTTGCAGCCACTCCCCAGCGCTAGCATCATCGCTTCAGCTCCACCTCAGATCATCAGGCATTAGATTCTCATAGGGAGCCACAACCTAGATCCCTCACATTATTTGCAGTTCATAGTAGGGTTCGCGCTCCTATGAGAATCTAATGTCGCTGTTGATCTGACAGGAGGCAGAGCTTACCCGGTGATGCCAGTGACGGGGAGTGGCTGTAAATACAGATGAAGCTTCGCTCATTCCCCCACTGCTCACCTCCTGCTGTGTGGCCTGGTTCCTAACAGACCATGGACCAGTACCAGTCCGTGGCCCGGGAATTGGGGACTGCAGCCCAAGAGGGTAGCTGTTAGCATGCTTGGGTTTTTAAAACACAAGAGATGGTTGGCAGAAATTGTATATAAGAAAGATGCAGAATATGGCTTTGAAACCTCAGATACATAAAATAAGTTACTTGGTGAAAAAATTTCCCTTAATGGTCCTAAGTTCTTTTTTTCATCCTACAGGAGAGGTGCAATAAATTGCCATCAAATCATAGAGGGTCACATTGGCAGTGAGCCCCAATGGGGATGGTGTGTCAGAATCCCTATGTGTATAAGGTTTGAAAACTGTACCCCGTCTTCTCAGCATCACCCACCACTCCCCATTTATGGGATTACTGCTTTCACCTAATAGAATAGTAACTTCAGAAGCTTGCTCATCTGGGAACCAGCATTAGCTGGTGGAGTTTAGAACACACCTACAACTGGATTTTCAGGTTCTTACCTACAGAACAGATACCTGGAACTGAGTTTCTTGAATTTGTATGGTATGAAAAATTAAACTTTTGTGTTTGAAATCACAGAATTTGGAATAGAAAGAGATAAACTAATAAAGATCAGACTATATTTCCATTTAACCTTTTTATTAATTTTTGTGTGCAATTTGGCTTTTATTCCCAACACTTTACCAAAGATACTGTCAAAGGCTACCAAATCAGACGGACTTTTCTAGGTCTCATAATCTCCCTTTATGCTGAGGCATTTGACCATGCTGTCCTCCCTTCTGAGCAATTACTTTCCTTAAGTTTCCTTCTACCTTTTGACTTCCATTCATTAAACACAGGAATTGCCCAGGATTCCATCCTGGTCTCTCCTTTCATTCTACATGTTCTCCGTGGTGAATTCCTCCTACTTGGGCATAAATCCAAACTCATTCACATTACCTTCCAGTTCCTTGACAATCTGGTCATACCCACATACCTTTCTAGTATTTCCTGCCACTCCCCTCCACACAACCTCTGATCTTGCCGCACTGGACTACTCACTGTTCTCAGAACAGTGACAATGTATTTTCAAATAGTTCCTGTATGTTTTTGTTCAGGCTGTTTTCTTCTACCCAAAAATGCACTGCCTTCTCTCACCTGGACCTTAAACTCCTGAGCTCCTCTCGCCTTAGCCACTTGAGTAGATAGGACTACAGGCACGTACCACCACACTTGGCTAATTTTTAAATTTTTTTGTAGAGATGGGGTCTCGCTATGTGGCCTCAGCTGGCTTCAAACTCCTGGCCTCAAGCAGTCCTCCCGCCTCGGCCTTCCAAAGTGCTGGTATTACAGGTGTGGGCCACCGGGCCTGGCCACTAGTCACTCTTATTAACAGCTTTGTTAAGACATCACTGACATGAAATAAACTTCACATATTTAATATATACAATTTGACAAGTTTTGAGATGTGTATATACCTGTGAAACCATCTCTGCATTCAAAATATCCATCACCCCCAAAAGTTTTCTTGTGTCCCTTGGTAATTGCTATTTCCTGCCCCTCCCACCCACTGTCCATCCCTGGACAGCCACTGACCTGCTCCCTATTTCTATAATTTGTATTTTCTAGAGTTTCATATAAATGGAATCATGTAATGTGTATACTTTTCAGTTTGGCTTCTTTTACCAAGCAAGATTATGTTGAAATTTATCCATGTTGTAGTGTGTATCAATAGTTCATTCTTTTTATTACTGAGTAGTCCACAGTATGGATATACCACAGTTTGTTTACCCATTCACCTGCTAATGGACATTTGGGTTGTTCCCAGCCTAAAAGGACATATGCTTTCATTTCCCCTGGATAAATAACTAGGAGTAGAGTAGGTGGAATACTAGGTATACATTTAACTTTAAAAAAATGCCAAACTGTTTGCCAGCATGATAATATAAAATGACAATATAAATTGTCCAATTATTACAAATATGCAGGAGTGCTGAATCCTATGTCAAGGGGAAAGTATTCCAGTCTTCCACCATTAAGTATGATGTTCGCTTTAGGTTTTTCATAGATGAACTTTATCAGGTTGAGGAAATCCACTTCTATTGCTAGTTTGCTGAGAGTTTTTATCAGAAATAGATGTTGAAGTTTCTCAAATGCTTCTTCTGTATCTATTGAGTTTGTTTATGTGGTGAATTATATATGTGTTGATTTTTGGATGTTAAACCAAACTTGCATGCCTGGGATAAATCCTACTTGGTCATAAAGTATCCTTTTTATATATTGTTGTATTCAATTATTCCTTCTAAAAACTGCTAGATTGGATATACTAAATTTTGCTTTGAATTCTTAAATCTATGCTCCCAATGGATATTGATCTGTAGTTTTCTTTTCTTGTAATATCTTTGCCTGGCTTGGTATCAAAGTAAGGCTGGCCCCATAAAAAGTTGAAAAACAACATTTCCTTTTCAATTTTCTGGAAGAGTTTGTGTAGAACTGGTGTTATTTCTTCCTTTAATCTATAGAATTCCCCAGAGAAACTAGCTGGAGCTGGAGTTTTCTTTGAGGGAAGATTTTAACTGTTAATTCAATTTTTTAAATATACATAGACCTATTCAGGTTATCTATTTCTTCCTGGTTGAGTTTTGGGTAGTTTGTGTCTTTCAAAGAATTTATCCATTTCATCTAAGCTGCCAAATTTATTGGCATAAAGTTGTTTATAAAATTCCCTTACTATCCTTTTATTATAGTATCTATAGAATCTGTATTGATGTGACATCTCTCACCTTGATATTGGGAATTTGTGTCTTCCGTTTTTCCTCATCAGTCTGACTAGATGTACATCAATTTTATTTTGGTCCCACTGATACTTGCTACCATTTTTCTGATTTCTATTTCATTCATTTCTGCTCTAACTCTTATTGTTTCCTTTCTTTTGTTTTCTTTGTTTTAATTTGCTCTTATTTTTCTGGTTTCTTGAAGTGGAAACTGAGGTCATTGATTTGCAATCGCTTTTCTTTTAAAATCTAGGCATTTGGTGCTATATATTTCTATCTAAGTATTGCTTTAGGAACATTACACAAATTTTGATATGTTTTCATCTTTATACAGTTCAAAATACTTCTCTTAATTTCTTCTTTAACTCATAGTTACTCTGGAGTATATTATTTGGCTCCCAATTATTTAGGGATTTTCTAGAGATCTTTTTGTTAATTGATTTCTAATTTTAGATCATTGTGGTAGACATCTTGAATCCTTTTATATTTATTTTGACTGTGATATGGCCCAGAATATGGTCTGTCTTGGCAAATATGCACTTGAAAAGAATGTGTATTCTGATGCTGTTAGGTAGAATGTTTTAGGAGGAGACCCGGCGCCTTCAGGGCGGTGTGGCCCTAGACAAGGTAGAATGTTTTAAAAAGGTTACTTCAATTCAGCTGACAGTGTTGTTCAGGTCTTCTGTATGCTTATTGATTTTCTGTTGACTTGTTGTCTCAATTATTGAGATAGGAGTATTGAAATTTCCAGTTATAATTGTGGAGTTATCCATTTTTCCTTGTAGTTCTATCAGTTTTGCTTTATATATTTTGAAATTCTCTTACTAGAACCATATTTCTATTATGTTTTCTTTGTGAATTGACCCACATTAGTTTGTTACTGTTTTTTTAAACAATCATCTTTTAAAAAGATTTAAATAACAAGGAAAAAAAATCTTATAAATTTATCCATGTAGCTATTATTTCTAGTGCTCATCGTTCATTTTTGGAGATCCATATTTCTATGTGATATAGTTTTATTTTGCCTGAAGAACTTTAACTAATTCCTTGTACTGTGAGTCTTCTGGGAATGAATTGTTTCACCTTTTGTGTGTCTAAAATATCTTTAATTCAACATTGTTTTTGAAAGACATTTTTTCTTTGTATGGAATTATAGGTAGATAGTGTTTTCCTTTAGTACTTCAAGATGCTGCTCTCCTGCTTTCTTGCTTGTATTATTTCCAGTGAGAAATCTGCTATTATCCTTATCTTTATTCCCCTGTATATAATGTGTCTTTTTTTCTCTGGCTATGTTTATCATTGGTTTTGAGCAATTGGATTGTGATATGCCTTAGTGTAGTTTCCTCCATGATTTTTTTGTGCCTGGGGTTCATTGAACTTCCTGGATCCGTGGGTTTATAAAGTTTTCATCAAATTTGGAAAATTTTCAAACATTATTTCCTCAAAATATTTTTTCTGTCCTCTTCTCTTCTTTGTGGACTTTGTTTACATGTATATTAGGCCACTTAAAGTTGTCCCACAGTTCACTGATGATCTGTTCATTGTTTGAAAATTTCTCTTTTCTCTCTGTGCTTTATTTTGGATAGTTTCTATTGCTATGTCTTCAAAGCCACTGATCTTTATTTCTGCAATGTCTAATATGCTATTAATCCATCCACTGTAATTTTACATCAGGCATCATAGTTTTCACTTCCAGGTGTTTGCCTTGGGTCTTTTTTGATATCTTGGACATCTTTTAACTTTTTGTTAAAACATAGCTATAATAACTATTTTGATGTCCTTGTTGGCTATTTCTAACATCTGTGGTAGTTCTAGTGTTTTCTTGCTTCTTTGCAGGCCTGCTATTATAATTTTTGGTTGGATGCCAAACATTGTGAATTTTACCTACTTGGATGCTAGATCATTTTGTATTCCTATTCTTTGAGCCTTTCCTGGGTTTAGTTATTTGGAAATAATTTGATCCTTTTGGGTCTTGCTTTTAAGATTTGTTAGGGGAAACCAGAGCAGTGTTCAGTCTAGGACCAATTATTTCCCACTACTGAAGCAAGTATACTCTGTGTACTATACTCAATGCCCCATGAATTATGAGGTTTCCAGTCTAGCTGCTGGGAACAGGCACTATTTTCCACTTTGTGTGAATACCAGGTATTATTATCTCTCATCTTTTTAGATTGTTCTTTCCTTGTCTTTGGGCAGTTTTCTTGTACACATGTGCTCATCAGCATTCAGCATTCAG
>CM052441.1:115600705-115668561 GCA_028533085.1 Varecia variegata
AAAACTTAGGGATCTCCTTTAAAGCACAGAACAAATACTACCTCATTTTGATGATATTTTCCCCAAATCTCACTCCTATCCAAAGATGTACCTGACCTCTGTGCTTTAAGGTACTTTCTTTACACTTCTACAAACTCATTATGAGTTATGCATTTCTCTCTCTTGATAGGCCACAACTGGCAGGAGGTTGGTCTTTGCGTCCCTGTGCCTAAGACAATGTCTAATATGTGACTGAGCCTCAAGAAATATATTTTTCCCGTTTCTATGGTGCTGGCTAACCAACACTGACTTTTATGTTATTATTTATCATCTTAACCATTTTTAAGTGTACATATGGTTCAGTAGTATTAAGTATATTCACACTATTGTGAAACAGATCTTCAGAACTTTTTCATCTTGAAAATAGAAATATATATACTTTTAACAAATAAGAAAATTTGGAGTCACCTTTTAATCTTACATATAAATCATGGAACAAAAAATGCTGATTTGCTCAAAGGCCTACAGCTAGCTGGCGGTAGAGTTAGGACCAGAAGCCGCATTGTCTGTTTCCTGTCAAATACTCATTCCTACTAGGTCTGTTAATTCAATGCACATGCTAAATACAGAGGCCAAGAATTGCCATGCATCAAAGAAGCCTCAGATGTGGAAAGTTACTAATTCTGAATGGCATAATTTAGCTAGGCTGGGCTTGGATTTTTTTTCATTTGTCTTGGTTGGTAAGCAATATAATATCCTTTAACAAATTGTTCCCTGATTTTTTTTTTCTAACAAGGAGTTCTCTGAGTCATCTGGTACTGTAAGGCTGCTTTCCTTTTCCATTTTATACCTAAATTTCTTTTCTCCTTATATCCTCAGTTGGATTCTTTTTTTGTAATAAACTAGGCCTGGTATCTTCCTAAGACTAGAATATAACTCTGCTTCATTTAGTAATAATTCTATCTTACTAAGGATGGCTGCATGGATTGAACTGATTTTTTTTTTTCCACTATGAAAATTTTGTGTGAATTTACTGGTTACCAGTTGCTTTGTTTTTGGCAGAAAAGATAGTCTAAAATAATCTGACAATGTTTAAATAACTTTTATGGTTATAAAATTAATATATAACAATCACAGAGAATTTGACATTCCATAGCTTTTCAGACAGGTTCAAAAGGAGATCAAAAATAAGAAATATTAGGTACAAAAAACTATTCTTTTTGCCATAAATATCATGTTGACTATTTCCCTTGGTTTCAAATATTGAGGAAAAAGAGGCTCGGAACAATTTCTCTATGTGTCTAAGAGAAATAACTGTTGTTACCTCTTTAAGAAAGGCTGGAGGATCGTCTTTGAATTCAACAGAACAAACCCTTCCCCATTACACGGAAAAGCCTGAGATGTGCAGAGGGTCTGGCCAGGAATGCATGCCACGTGGAAACAACCGGGCAAACCACAAGAATTTGTTTTCTGAGCCTGTGTCAATGTTCTAAGCTCTAGAAAACACTATGCTCCTCACCCTCTGAAAAGTCAGGGGAGAAAAATTAATATGAAAGCATGAGCTCTTACTCTTGTCTCTAGTGGTAAGTTTCTTATCTGTAACCTAGTGATGCACGTGACTGAATGAATCACAGATACTAGAATCTTGGGAACAAAAGTGGCCTCAGAGGCTTCCCTACTCCACATGTGTGCAAATGGTATTTTGAACCCAAAGGCAGAATTTTAATGTATTGTGTGGTTTCTTTTCATTATTTTAGCCTGTCAAGATTTTTTTTTTTTTTAAAGTCCAAGATGACTGTCAAGATATTTTGAATCCTGATTCTTTCATCTAAAATATAAGTTATCCTTCCTGGTTTGTGTTATTTACAAATTTGGTAAGTATGTCTTTGTCCAAGTCATTGTTTAAAGGAAATCATGTTATTTTTACCAATTTCTTCTCACTGAACTTATGCTGGCTTTTGTTGCCTTTTTCTCTAAGTACTTGTAAATCATGACAATTTATTTTAGAATTTTGCTGAAAATTTTATGTCAGGTTCAACAATAGTTGTAATTTCTGGAACTTTGTTCACATTTGCAAAACAAGGAAAACCTTTACCGGTCTTCAGTATTTAGGTTCTTTCCCATTCTCCAGGCCCGCCCAGACTGCTGACAGTGAGTGGGGCTCTATCAAGATGCTCTCCGGGTGGCAGGATGTCAGTCATCCGGCCTGGGGGTCCGAACTAATAAAGCATCCAGCATCGTCTTTTCCTAGTAGGGCTTAAAATTCCCTCTTAATGCTTGTTTTTAGTTTCAAAAACTTATTTCTTTTCATTTCCAAATATCAAGGGGTACAAATGTTTTGTTACACGGCTTGAGTCAGGGCTATAAATGTGCCTATCACCTGAATATCGAAACTTACTTCTTGATGGGTAAGATGAAAATACCTTCTATTAACATGATACCCTTTTCCCTGAACAGTGATGTCTGTCCCATTCTTGTTCAACAAGCAGTGCTCCTCCTTCATTTTTGTTATTATTTTCCCCAAGGACTCATTAGGTTAGAGCTCTCTTGGGTGCAAGTGACAGAAACTCAATTCATAATAGCTTAAGCAAAAAGGGGAACTTGTTATGAACTAGGACAAGCCATTGATAAAAAGTAACTTGCCAAATGATGAATTCACCCAAGGTCATCTGCTGAATGACCAATTTGCCAGATTTGCATATTTAACACAGCTGTTTTCTGTTAGATGAATTAGCAGGGCCTATGAGGGCTGTGAACACTTAGGGTTCTTAGGCCCTCAGACTCCACCCTTCAGCCTCTTTCTCGGCCCCTCAGTCTTCCCCTCCCTCTGCTCCTCAGCCTCCCTTCTCTGTGGGATTGGCAGCCCAGCTGCACTGGGCACAGACGCCCCTTTCTTCCTTCTCTTCTCTGTTCCAATTATTTCCAGTTGTAGCAGCAGGGCCAGAAATAAACGGACTATTCCTTAAACTGTTGTTATGAAAACAAAATGAAAATCGATCAGTTAGGACTTTGTAGAAATCCTCAAAAGCTATTAATTGCCATGTAACCTAACTGAATTGTTGTAAACTTTATGAAGAGTCAGAAGAAACATGTTTTTAGTAAATCTGTAAATTTGGTCAATTAGATGAATTAGTCATTTGGCAAGTTTGATGGAGGGATGCTAAATATCAAATGGAAAATAACTGAAAGAGGATTTCAAAATTTAGTGTAAACTAAAATTCCCAAAGGAAATACTAAAATCTGTGGATTTTGACAATTGCTTTGTATTTGAAGACCCGTTTTGGAAATTGTGTAGTGCTACTTTCCAAGAAAAAGTGGATCTGCTTGACCTGAAATGTAGGTCACCTATTCCTGACAGTCAAACTCTAATATCTGGCACTGCTATTGGGGAATAGTTATATGGACTATCTATCTTATCTGTCTATTTATTGAGGTGGGGCTCTTGCTCAGGGGAACAATCATAGCTCACTGCAGCCTTGAACTCCTGGGCTCAAGCGATCCTCCTGCCTCAGCCTCCCAAGTAGCTGGGACTACAGGCACATGCCATCATGCCCAGCTATATATGGACTTTTGAGCCTCTTAAGAGTGCAATGCCTCTATAAAAGACACGTGGTTGCCAGTTTTTTGGAAGCATCTGACAGAGGACGTCCTTCCTTGACCATTCTAAATAAATTCCAAATGACATATCTGTAAATCTGAGTGAAGTCTACTTTTCTGCTACAATTTAAAAGACTAGTTTGCTTCATTGTAATTGTGCCTTAAAATGCTGTTAAAAGGAACACACTCAAGAAAGATTTTCTTTAAAACTAGTTTTTGGTAGGTTTGCAAATTTTGTAAATTCAGTGAATTGGCATTGGGCAAACTGACTTCTGGTGAACTGATTTTTTTAATCCATTAAAAAAACTGTGGCAACAAAACCATACAGCATAAAATTCATCCTCCCAACAATTCCTAAGGGTATAGTACAAGACTGTTAAGCACATGCACATTGGTGAATTGGTTTTTGGCAAATTGGCCTGCTTCAGCTCATACAAGATCTTACAATCCAACATGGGCATATACTCTGCAGAGACGACGTGGCTGGTCTCCCAAGTAAGCACACCTGGGGCTTGGATGTAGTCAGGGCCTGCTTCACCTCAAGTCCTTCCTGCTCCCTGTGGGTCTGCTATGCTGTATGCTGTTGTCTCACTGAGACCAGCTTCTCCACCTATGAAACATGGTCAGCCACAGCTCCCAGGTGTTCCCCCTTCAGACACAGGATGGGTAATGAACTGTAAGTCTTCTCTGACCCAAAGCCCAAGAATCTTGAGGATGGTAAAACTGGTCAAGGTTGGGTCAGGTGCCACCCCTGCATTACTCAGTTTTTGCCAGAGAGTGCGTGATGTAAGGATGTGGTGCCTTTGGTGGAACCACGCAGATGTGATGGGGAGAGGGTGGTCCCAGAAGAAGGGGCCGCTGAACAGACCAAATAACAAATGACCCCACATCCAAGCTCCCCCTCCCCAACTTAATATTTCCATCATCCACTATATACTGAGGAATCTTCTCCCTAAAAACGGCTATAGAATGGGAGGAAGCTTCTCTAACCTCTTGCTTCCTTGCTGTCACTGAAGGCTAAACTCTATGTCCTCATTTCAGGGACTTTTACTGCTAATTACTGTGGGATAGCCAAGATAACAAATAGCAGGGCAGCTACAAAGGCTAAGGAATTTTCTTATACTTTTTACCCCGTGAGGATTTTTGAATTCTGGTTTTATTACTGAGGTTACACCTGCCTTTCTAACCTTTCCCTTGCTAGCACTTTCTCTGATTAATTTATTCTTTTTGGTATGTGGGGGCCACAGACATGTTATATATCAACTAGTGTTCTTCAAATTCCCACTTCCCTTAAGTGGACAATTATTTTGCATTCTTGAGCATGTCCAGGCTGGATGATATCTGTAGCATTAGGCTTTGTCTTGGACAGTTTTATGTTTTTAAACTTATTTTCTCCCCATTACTTATATGATATGACAAAGTTGAAATTTGTTGGCATGGGGTTTTATAAGCTCCTACTTATTTTTCCAGTCTTGTTTCTTGCTACAGCCCTCTGGTCCCCTGCAATCACCCAATTCGCCAAAGGTACCAGCTCCATCGAGCTTTTGCATATTCTGCTCCCTTCTCTGGGGAAAATCTTGCCCCATTCCCCACCTGATAACCTCCAGCCAGATTCAAAGACCCAGCTTCATGACCACCTGCTCTGCCAGAGCTTTCCTGACTCTCGCGGAGAGGCAGCCAGCTTATCCCTGTGCTTCCCCGGCCCTATCATAGCACGTATCCGGCAGTACAGCACACGTGCCATCTTCCCCATGGGATTAAGAGCTATATGGAGGGAAAGGATCTTTGATCCCTCCTACCACCACAACCTGACCTGTTGTGAATGCACGCTGAATGACGGTATAAAAATAGAAGGGCGTTTGCTGCAGATAAAACACTTGGTTAAGTATATTATGCTTATATAAAATCCTGATTCCAATATAGCTGCTAATACCTGCAATAAACACATTAAAAAGCTTTTAAAAATCCCATTAAGTTAAAGAGTCATATCTGACATACCAATTTAGAAAAAAATTCCAACAGATAGCACAAACCAGGGTATTATTCACTAATCTTTTGGTGAATTCATGAATGCCTCATAGGAAGATGTCCTTTTTAACACAGAGTGCAAAGTTTAGTGCCATGGCCTTTAAAAAAGTAATATGACCACTCCAAATGTACAAGAGCTTCCTGTGGAGATGCTGAAAAGATGATCAGTTTCCCAGTATTTTTGGATTCACTCTTTGAACATGAAAGGCAATGATGGACACATCATAAAGCAAGTAAGTATCTTTGATCTGCACAAAAATCCTCAGAAAATCTCCATCCTTAAAGCAGGTAAAGCTGAGGATGACTGTGCCCCTGCATGTCCTCCCAGGGAGCTTTGTCTGAGGGCAGCTGCTTCTCTGTGCAGATGGACACAGTGCAGAGGGAGAGAAGTGGAAAGTCAGTAGGTTGTTCACAGTGCACAGCAGCTGTTACACCTGGACATTGTTTGAGTTTGGTCCTGGCTTAGTCACACTGAAACCTTTCCAAGATTTCTCTCTGTACTTTTTTGTGTATGGCAGATGAGTGTGAGCATATACAATAGGCTAAGTTCATTATGTGGGAGCCCATTTGCAGGTGGGGTTTCCTATCAGGAAATGGGCAGGTGGGTCCTCACTGCAAAGTTCTTAGGGTAACTGAAAACCATTGCTCAGAGTGACTGATGGCTTTCTGGGACAAGTGGATGTGTTAAACAGAAGCCTGATCCTGTGCGATTTCTCTGCAATTCTCATCTCATTTCTAATCCTCATTCTTCCTTCACCTCTTTTCTCTGAACCTCAGCCCTTCCCACCTTACCTCTTTTCACTAAGGCAGTAGGGGATGCTTATTTTGGACTTTACTTGGTAATAATTTTAAAAACACTTTGGTGATTTTGTATTTTTTAAAATGGACTTTTATCACACGGCTTTAGCAAACTGGCCATATTAAAACATGATGTGCTCATACTGGTCATTTTCCATGTCAGCTCATGCAACCAGTGGCTTCCAAACATTAGAGCGAGTAGGTGTGTGTGTGTGTGTGTGTGTCACTAGGGCAGCTTATTAAGGGTGTAGATTCCTGGAGAGTGTGATTTAGAAGGGCTGGGATGGGGCCTGTGGACTTGCCATTTGAAAAAGCACCCTCAGGTGATTCCAATGCAGATGCAGCCCACATTTTAAGGAGCCCTGATATAGAAAGACGGTCATTGTTTTTTCATGGCTGTATGCTATTTCATTGTATTGAAATACCACAGTATACTGAACTGTGCTTAGTTTGAAGGACTTTTATATGGTTTCCATGTTTTCACAATTAAAAACAATGCTGTACCATTTGTTTTTCCTGACCAGCATCACTTCGGCTTCTTTTGCTGGCCTCATACAGTCCACCCCCAAACACTCCCCCCACAGCTCTGCCTCGCCCTCTTCCAAAAAATGCTCTTCCCCTGTTCTTACTGGAGACTTCCATAATCTGGGAAGACACCACTTCTCTGGCCAAAGTGACTGCCATCGGGGTAGGCATCTGACCCACACCATGACAATCCCATTATTCTGGCCACAGTTATTGGGTTACAGGGAAAACTACCCTGGGGTTTTTGGACAGTAGCCCAGAAAATGTGGCCTTTATTTCCTTACTGGTGGCAAGACTGGAAAAGGAGATCCTGGGACTTTTTCACAGACTTTTCCAGCCACATGGATCATAGCTGCTCCTCTTCCAAGGAGCCCCGGTAGCATGCTTTCTGAGGCTCACTTGTCTGCTAAACACAAATGACAACTCGGTTGAGCATATAATTCTTGGGCTCTAACCTTTTTCTCCACTGGATTCTGGCATTTACTGCTGCAGAACAGAGGCAATCCTAATTTTTGTTCCTTTGTAAGGGAATCTCATCCCACTACTAGGTCTGTGTGTTTAAAATATGTGTGTGTGTGTATCTTTTATTTTTAATCCTTTTTTTATTTCTTTTTATCTTACCACTATTGCACATCAGTGGCATATTTTTAATTCTTGATATTAAAAAAGGCCATCACAGTAACAAAGTAGGCACTTTGGCCCTTCAGACAAGGTGTTTTTAGTACAGAAAGATTTTCTTTTAGTATGTTTTTAATTACCATATTTTATTCAATATAAGATGCCTTCTCTGTAAGATGATCTCTTATTTTCTGTATTAAGACAAAATGTTGCCCATTATAACTGTAAGAATCTATCAATTATAAGTCATAGCCTAATTTCAGAGATATTAAAAATTCAAAAAATGTACTTAGAATCAATGAAATACACCATTACTTTTGCTTAGTTTGTTCCTCTTTTTCAAGTACACTCACTATTGGAATATAAACTTTGTTCTCTGTCCTCTATGTCTTTCGACTTTTTTTTTTTTTTCCTATTGCGAATACTTTTATTATACAGGTATCATACAAACAACAATTACTTGGGGAACATTTACAGGCATGGAGTTCAATTCCAAATCTCCATTTCACCCACATACACTGCACTGCATACTCATCTTAGGGTTCTGTCAATTTCTTTGATATTATCTTCTTTCTTCTGCACCCTGACAGACTTCCTCACACTTTTTTTTCACATCAGTTCTATTTTCTGCAATACCAACTGTGCCATTTTCAGATTTTAATGTGGGATTTAAATTTTTAAATATTTTTCCCTACTTAATTCAAATAATTGAACATTTGTATATGTTTCTCAGCCCCCTTCATCTCAGTCTGCCATGTAATCTTGGGCCTGTTTATGTAGGATCTATGCTTTCTTGAATTCTAGTCAGAATATGAACAGTTTCTATAATATAAATTTTCTATTATAGCCCTTTTCAGAAATAGGGTTTTTTTTTTTTTAAAGCCTTATAGTCTATATCTTTCTTACTGTTAATATCTTTCTTCATAGGCCTCAAAACTAAGAAGATAGCTATTCAGTTCTGGCGTTCTCACATAAAAAGAGGCATATGGATTCTTCTGGGTTCTTTCTTAAGTTCCACCTGTTTGTAGTTAGAATCAGTTTCTCCACTTTTAAGCTGGAGAGCTGGCTCACATGCACAGCCTCTAGTTGTGGTTTCAAAGTCTTTTACTATTATAAAACTGCTGATCTGAGCAGGAATCCCTACCTCCTACTTCCTTGTCTGCTCCCTGACAAGGAGAGTTCGCAATTATTTCTAGTTCTTTAGTTCTTAAAGAAAAGTGAATGAAAAGCTGCAATCCCCAGCATACAACATACCCATGGCTCTTCCAGCCCACAGCCCAAGTTGCTAACTTTATATCTTAAAATACCTAATCACTTCTGTCCCCAGATGCATTACATTGCTTAGAGCTGTAATCCTGGAATCAGTGTAAGAAAAGAGATATATAGTGATTACTAGAGGCTGGGAAGGGGTGGAGGAATAGCCAGAGGTTGGATACAAAATTACAGTCAGGAGGAATAAGTTCTAGTGTTCTATAGCGCTGCAGAATGACTACAATTAACAACAATTTATGGTATATTGTCAAATAGCTAGAAGGGAGGATTTTGAATGTTCATAACACAAAGAAATGATAAATGTTTGAAGTGATGATGCTAATTACCCTGATTTGATCATTACACATTGTATAAATGTATTGAAATATCTCCTGTACTCCATAAATATATACAATTATTATGTATTAATAAAAAAATAAATTTAAAAACTTTAAAAGAGTTTTTCCTTTCTTTCATACAGAACGAGGGCTGAGTTACCATCTTTGGTGGGCAAGGTGCACACATCAGGGAGGAAGGGCCAGGAGTACCCTACTGCTAGAGGACCCTATCACTCAGCAATTCTCTCTTTAACAATGAATATTCAATAATTATTTGCAGGGAACCTCTCTGTGCCAGGCACTGTTTTGAACACTAGGGAAACTTCAGTGAACAACAGAAATAAAGTCTCTGCTTACATGAAGCTTATATTCTAGTTGGAATATATACAGTAAACAAGTAAGTAAAGATATGGTATGGCAAATGGAGATGAGAGCCATGGGGAAAAATGAAGCAGGGTAGGGGCTAGGGAGTGCTGGGGTAGGGTGAATTGCTATTGTTATGGTCAGAGAAGGCCTGATGAGGTGACGTGTGAGCAGAGGTGAAGGATGTCCCTTTTGGTGGGTCCATGGTTGACTAGTATTTCTAGTTTCCAGCAGTATGGAAAGTTGGCATCTCTTCATGTGTTTTCATGTATGTATCTATTGGAAGGCAGAGGAGGGTGAATTGTGCCCACCTACTTTTCTGTTCCCATAAATCAGATGCCTTCAATAATTATAATTTTAAATAGCTCAAATACTCCAAATTTGACAGCCCCAAATTTAATCAACCAGTCCCCTACAGTTGACAATCCACATTACTTTCAACCGTCTTTATTTTACTTACACATTTTTAGTTGGAATAGAATCTATTACTATGAGTGGCCAGGCATTCAAGGAAAGCAGCTTGTGAATACAGATCAAAGGCCATGAAAATGCACATTCAGCATCGGGGCAGAGGAGCGGGAGACACCCGCTGGAGCTGGAACATAGGAAGGCTGAGCCCCAGCCACGCTGGGCAGGGAGTCCTGGGAGCTGAGACCTGCAGGAGGTGGCCTCATCTCCCCGGCCCTTCCCCTATGTCCCCTGCAGCCACAGCAATGTACAGCCACCAAGCAACGGCCTGCTTATTGGTATGAGTCCTCCCATGGCTTTAAGTGTGAGTTAAAAAGAATATAAGAAAACTCCAACAGTGAAGCAGGTCAAATGTGCCGTTAGATTCAGTAACAGCGCTCCCTTAATTAAGCAGATATTAAAGAAGAACAAGAAGCAGATGGCACTGACTTTTGGCTTTCATCCACAGGAAAAGAACAGGAAAAATAAGAAATTTCAATGCCTGTGATTGGGGTTATATTGAGGTTTCCAGCATCCAGGCAGGCAAATGCCTGGACAGCTGCTTAGGGCAGATGGGTCCTTTGACAGCTTAATATTGCAGAGTTTCTGGTGACTCTGTAGTTAGGGCAGCCAATGTGAGACCATCTGTTTACTAGTGGGCAGAAAAGCTCACTACCAGCAGGTAGCCGCCACAGAGAATGACATACAAACCGAGAGTCAAGTCAGCCATGTTTCTAACCTCTGTAAAGCACACCAGCCTGGCCAACCACTGGCGCTGCAACCACAGAGAAAGAAACCCCACTCAGGGCCACGTGACGTTTACAATGAAACTATATAGAACGATAATATCCCAAGAGGTTTTATTTCGGAATATTTCAAGATACTCAAATGCCACGAGATAGATCACTGACTTAGAAAATTCTTTTGTTCTTTTCTACTGTTCTAATCAAGAAAGGAAAATAAAAATTCAGAGCCACCTATAATGTACTTAAAAACTAGCTGCCATTTATTTTATTATTAAACTGAAAAACAATTTAGATTAGTAACACATGTATTTGTTGCAAAACGTTTATAGTGAAAAATAAATAAATCTCCCTCCTACCTCTTTCTCGCTATACTGAGGTGGCCCAGTCCTCTTTTTAGAGACACTGTTACCCATTTCCAGCATATCTTTCCAGACATAGTCTATATTATACATAACCATATGTATATATATCTATCTATATCCATATATTGTTAAATAGTGGAAAATGGCAAGGTATAGAATGGTGTATGTAGCATACCACCATTTGTGTAAACAAGTTGTAAGGAGATATATCTATCTATCAACAGATATCTATATTACAGGTAGATATAGATCTATCTACATAGATATATAGGCATCTCTCTCTCTGTCTACTCTCCTTCCAACTTTTTTTTTACACAAATGGGTTTGTTTACATACACTATTCTGTACCTTGCCCTTTTTTTCCTATTCAACAATATATTTTAGAAATGGTTTTATATCAATATAGATAGAATTTTCTTATTTTTGCATTGGCTGCATTTAAAATGAACAAAGACATATATATTAAAGGCTCTGAGAAGTACTGCAGTAAAGAAACCTGTTTAACTTCATTAGCACATCCTAAATGTATTGGATGTTGGGTCTCCCCTTGCCCCCTTCAGTGGAATTTCTACTCTACAGAATATAGCCTGGACTTGGTGGTATGGTTGTACCAGGTGTTTATACATGGTGTCTGTTCTGATTGGTCTGTGCTTGAGCCATACTGGTTGTTAAATATTCTTAATGTCACTCTTTTGAATATACAGGCACACCTTGGAGATATTGTGGGTTTGGTTCCAGACCACCACAATAAAGTGAATATCACAACAAAGCTAGTCACACAAATTTTTTGGTTTGCCAGTGCATATAAAATAATGCATATACTATAATGTAGTCTATTAAGTGTGAAATAGCATTATGTCTAAAAAAACAATGTATATATCTTAATTAAAAAATACTTTATTGCTAAAAAATGCTAGCAGTCATCTGAGCCTTTAGCAAGTTGTAATCTTTTTGCTGGTGGAGGGTCTTGGCTTGATTCTGATGGCTGCTGATTGATCAGGCTCGTGGTTGCTGAAGGTTGGGGTGGCTGCGACAATTTCTTAAAATAAGACAACAATGACATTGGCCACATTGATTGACTTCTTTTCAGGAAAGATTTCTCTGTGGCATGAGATGCTGTTTGATAGCATTTTACCCACAGAACTTCTTTCAAAATTGGAGTCCATCCTCTCAAACCCTGCTGCTGCTTTATCAACTAAGTTTATGGAATATTCTAAATCCTTTGCTGTCATTTCAACAATGTTCACAGCATCTTCACCAGGAATAGTTTTTACCTCAAGAAACCACTTTCTCTATTCAACCATAAGTGGCAACTCTTCATCTATTCAAGTTTTGTCATGAGATTGTAACAATTTAGTCACCTCTTTAGGCTCCACTTCTAATTTTAGTTCTCTTGCTATTTCTTCTGTATCTGCAGTTACTCCCTCCATTTAAGTCTTGAATTCCTCAAAGTCATCCATGAAGGTGGGAATCAATTTCTTCCACACTCCTATTAATGTTGATATTTTTACCTCCTCCCATGAATCATGAATGCTCTTAATGGCATCTAGAATGGTAAATCCTTTCTAGAAGGTTTTCAATTTACTTTGCCTGGATTCATCTGAGGAATCATTATTTATGGCAGCTATAGCCTTACAAAATATATTTCTTAAATAATAAAACTTGAAAGTCAAAATTACTCCCTGATCCATGGGCTGCAGAATGGATGTTGTGTTAGCTGGCATGAAAATAACATTACTATCCTTGTACATCTCCATCAGAGTTCTTGAGTGACTATGTGCATTATTAATGAGCAGTAATATTTTGAAAATCTTTTTTCATGAGCAGTAGGTCTCAACAGTGGGCTTAAAATATTCACTAAACCATGCTGTAAACAGATGTGCTGTCATACTGGCTTTGTTGTTCCATTTCTAGAGCACAGGCAGAGTAGATTTAGTATAATTCAAAGGGCCCAAGGATTTTAAGAATGGTCAATAAGCATTGGCTTCAACTTAAAGTCATCAGCTATATTAGCCCCTAAAAAGAGAGTCAGCCTCTCCTTTGAAGCCAGGCATTGACTTCTGCTGTCTAGATATGAAAGTCCTAGATGGCATCTTTTTCTAATATAAAGCTGTTTTGTCTACATTGAAAATCTCTTGTTTAGTGTAGCCACCTTTATCAATGATCTTAGCTAGATCTTCTAGATCACTTGCTGCAGCTTCTCCATCAGCACTTGCTCCCTTCACCTTGCACTTTTATGTTATAGAGGCAGATTCTTTCCTTTAACCTAACGAACCAACCTCTGCTAGTTTCTAACGTTACTCCTGCAGTTTCCTCACCTCTCTCAGTCTTCACAGAATTGAAGAGAATTAGGGCCTTGCTCTGGATTAGGCTTTGGCATAAAGGGATGTTATGGCTGGTTTGGTCTTCTATCCAGATCACTAACACTTTTTCCATATCAGCAATAAGGCTGTTTCGCTTTCTTTTCATTTGTGTGTTCACCTGAGTAGCACTTTTCATTTCCTTCAAGAGCTTTTCCTTTGCATTCACAATTTGACTAACTGGCATAATAGGCCTATCTTGGCTTTTGACATGCCTTCCTCACTAAGCTTAATAAGCTTAATCATGTCTAGCTTTTGATTTAAAGTAAGAGATGTGCAACTCTTCCTTTCACTTACACATTTAGAAACCATTGGAGGGTTATTAACTGGCCTAATTTCAATACTGTGTATCTCAGGGAAAAGGGAGGCCTGAAGAGAGGGAAAGAGATGGGGGGCTGCTCAGTGGAGCAGTCAGAACACACACACATTAAGTTCATCGTCTGATGTGGGTGCAAGTTTGTGGTTCCCCAAAACAAGTACAATAATAACATCAAAGATAACTGACCACAGGTCACCATAACAGATATAACAATATTGACAAATTTTGAAATATTTTGAGAATTACCAAAATGTGACACAGAGACACAAAGTGAGTATGTGCTGTTGGAAAAATGGTGCCAACAGACTTGCTCAATGCAGGGTTGCCACAGATTTTCAATTTGTAAAAAAATGCAGTATCTGTGAAGTGAAGCATAATAAAATGAAGTATACCTGTACTTTATTAAAGATTGTCTTCAAATGTCTTAGAAAACATGAATGTACTTGGGGAGGCAGAAATGATGGGACCAGGTTGAGTAAAGACTGCAGGGGGTGAGAGAAAGAGGCTTAATTTATACTTTGCTGGATTTAGTTTCAGGATTTGTATGGAAGGTCTGGCTTCAGCTCATGAGAGAAGATGGTGATGAAGAGAAATTTATTCAAGGAGAAGCTTTGTCTTTTTGTTTTTTTAAATCATGAAATGTTTCAAACATCAGTGTATTTTGACTGTGAAATTTGATTTGTGTGTTTTTTACATTTTCCATGTCTCTAGTTCACTTATAAACAACTGAAATTTAGTTATAATAACTTATAATGTCTGTATCTACTAGTTCTAATATCATTATCGGTTCTGGGTTGGTTTTTTTGGATGACTTTGCACCTTCATAATGGGGTATATTTTCCTGACTATTTGTATGCCTTGTAATCCTTGACTGGATGTCAGATATTGTGAATTTTACCTTGTTAGGTGTGGATATTTTTGTATTCCTATAAATATTCATGAGCTTTGCTCCAGGACATAATTAAAATACTTGGTAGCAGTGTGATCCTTTTGGGTCTTGCTTTTAAGATTTATTAGGTGGGACCAGAGCAGCATTTATTCTAGGGCCAATTATTCCTACCTACTAAGATAAAAACCCGTCTAACCAAATGCCCTGTGAGCTATGATATTCTTTAGTTTGCCTTGCTAGAACAAAAACTACTCCTGGCTCTGTGTGAGTGCTGGGCACTATTCCCTCCGGTCCTCTTAGCTAGTTCTTTCCCCAACCTTGGGTAGTTTTGAGCCCTTTCCTCACAACTTCTGCCTAGAAAACTTCTTAGAATGTTCTTTAGAGAAATTATCTGGAAGATAAAGAATTGGTCTGGAGTTAAATCCCTCTCACCTTTGGATTTCCATAATTAACCTAGGGACAAATAAGATTATGTGTCACATCGTTATGCTTATAAAACACAATGTGAATTCCAAAGTCACACCAATCATATGATACTCAACAATAAAGGAAAATAGCTAGAAAAAAATCAAATTAACCTCTCTTCAAGAAGTCAATAGTAAGTTGATAATTATAATTCTAAGTCAAAATTTCAAGCCTGAATTTTCTGGGGGCAGGGAGGAGAGATTTTATCTTTCATTTCTACTTTATCTCTTAAGTGTTAAGATAGGAACATCAAGAATAAACAACAACAACAAAAACCCTAGCATCTTGACAGTCTTTCCCTTACATTTATGAATTTTAAAGAAATTAAAAATTCTTATATATATATTAAAGACAGAAGCCATCCACCTAAAAATGTATCTCAGCATGCATATGCTAGGAAAAGAAAGCAACTGATGAATTCTAGGGTCAGATTCACACATTTCTGTTACTTATAGAAGGCATTTAACAGGAGTTAGAATTTACTCCACAAGGACCCAGATTGAAACAAAATACTTCGATTTCCCAAGCAAAAACTAATGTGTTCATAAGTTCAGGCATCTAAATTAAATGCAGCAAATTAAAATTCCTTTAATTGTCCATACTTCACTATAACTAAATATTAGTGGGAAAGTAAGTCTGCGTATTTGAGTTATAAACATTTATTGCAGTGATGCCTTCTTCAAATCTGTCCCTTCCATTCTAAACTTTTTAGTATTTTGCTTAGCTTTATAATTATTTGGCAGATGGAAGGGGCGTTTTCAAAGGCCTATGTGTTTATTATTGATATTACTTTTTGGTAATTCCTTAGATTCTTTTTTTTTTTCCACCAGATGACCATTAAGCATTACTTTACTTATAGTATGTAAAAGCATTTAATTATATAAGATAGTTAAAGATCTACTTTGATCTAGAATACAAGGTTTAATAATATAAAATAAGTGGTCTGTGTGGCCCACCTTTAAAAGTATACTCCGTACATTTATCAGCAAAAATGAACACAGTAGAATTAGACATTTGGATATCTGATTCTAAACATGTCTTTGTTTAGAGAAAGAAAAGCTATGTCTAAACTGAAAAACAAATACTAATAAGGAGTACTTGATTAAGAACTGAACACTTGTATCATTTCTCAACTGCTGATTCTGATCAGTGTTCTTCTCCCAGCATCAGGGTGGGGTGGGGGAGGCAAAGGCACCATGCCACAAAGGAAACATTTGACTCTGGAGAGACACACCTACCCAGATACTCCATGACCTCTTATGGGAAGAAAAAACCCATCTCTAAAGCAACTCCAATAAATAACCAGACAAAATCACTTCCCTGCTTAAAATTATCCATTCACTGGTCCCATCACCCTCAGGATCTGCTCTCTGTTTATATTTCTTACATCATTGTACACCACACACATATTCTCTCTCACCACCCCGCCCCCAGATATCATCTAGGCTTACTATGAGGTTCTCACAATACGCCATGTTCCATCATGACTCTGTATTTTTGCAGCAGTTATTGCCTCTCTCAGGAATTCCTTTAGTCTTCATGGACCTACATGTCATCCTCAATCTGCCTTCCAATTTGTTTATAGTCATAGTGGACATACCAACTGATTATATTTGGGGTAAATAAGCTGTGACAATAAGAATATAAGGTAATTTTTCTATCTCTTGGATTTTATTATATTTGGATTGGCAGTGAAAAAAAAAAATCACCATTAGGGAAATCTCTTTCACTGTTGGTTCAGCTGGAGACTGGAAAAGTAGAAGACCATTCCTAATCTTGAAACTTAGCCTGGATGCTAATTTTGCCTTCTGTGAAACAGATGATTTAAGTTGTCCTCATGGAGGAAAATAACTCAATACATTAAAATTGGCAAAAAACAAATTTGGTGATAATTATAATCAAAGATTTTATATACTTAAAACTTGTCTTAGTTACAAAAATCAAACTTTACCTCTTGAAATGATTCACCAGCACTCCAACGAGTTCTCCAATTCGACTCTCATGGGTTGGCTGCTTGCTGAACAGACAGACAATGAGGTCTTTGTTGTCTTTTGTATGGAACACTACAAGTTGGTCCTTTCCGTTGGAGACGCTCAGACCAGTTAACTGCAAAGAGACAATGCACGGAAAACTATTAGGATGGTTCTCAAAAGAATGAATTTTAAGATATATTTTATAGTGGTTTTGCTCGTAAGACCAATGACTTTTAATCTTTATCAAGTTTCATGGAACAAGCAGATGGAAGGGAATAATAAAAAGCAGAAATGAATGAAATTGAAAAAAACTCAGAGAAAATCAATGAAACAAAGAGATGGTTCTTGCAAAAGATTAATAAAATTGATAAACCTCTAGCCCAAAAGAAAAAAAGAAAACCTTATTATCAATATCAGAAGTAGAAGAGGTGTTACTACTACAGACCACATAGACATTAAAAGGACAATAAGGGAATATTTGGAATAACTCTATGTACAACAACTTATATAAAACCAAATAATTCCTCAAAAGCCACTACCAAAACTTATATAAGAAGAAATAAGCTGAATAGTTCTATATTTGTTTAAGAAATTAAATTTATAGCTAAAAACCTTTTAAAAAAGAAAACTCTAGACCCAGATGATTTCACTAGTGAATTCTACCAATTATTTAAAAAGGAAACACCAATTCACCGTATCTCTTCTAGAAAATAGAAGACAGGGGAACACTTCCTAACTCATTTTGAGGCCAGCATTACCCTGATACCAAAAATAGACACAAGAGTATAAGAAAACTACAAACTGATATCCTCCATCAACATGGATGTAAACACAGTCAATAAAATATTAGCCAGTTGACTCCAACAGTACAAGAAAACAATAATACACCATGACCAAGTAGAGTTTATCTGAGAAATATAAGGCTAGTTCAGTATTCAACAATCAATCACTCAATGACAGAATAAAATGAAAGAGTAAAAAAAAAATACCCTCACATGATCATATCAATTGATGTAGAAAAAGCACTTGACAAAATTCAACATCCATCCATGACAATAATTTCTCAGCAAACAAGGATTAGAGGAGAATTTAACCTGATAAATGACATCTACGAAAATGCCACAGTAACATCATATTTAGTAGAGAAAGACTGAATATTCTCCTCTAGGATCTGGAACAATGCAAGGATTTCCACTGTCACTGCTGCTGTGCAGGATTACACTGGAAACCCCAGCTAGTGCAGCAAGGCAGGTTAAAGACATTAAAAGGCATACAGACTGAAAGGAAGAAACAGATGTCTCCATTTTCAGATTACACGATCATCTACAGAAAATCCCAAGAAATCTACAAGATATCTCCCAAAACTAATAAGTCACAGGATACAAAGCCAAGACACAAAAAAATTCTATGTGCTAGCAGTGAATAACTGGAAACAGAAGTTTAAAAACAAAACCATCTACCACAACTCCCAAAACAAAAATACCTAGATATAAATCTAATGAAATGTGTTTGGGACTTATATGTTGAAAACTACAAAATGTTGAAAAAGTCAAATTAAAATGCAGATGAGGCCAGGTGTGGTGGTTCAGGCCTGTAATCCTAGCACTTTGGGAGTGAGGTGGGAGGATCACTTGAGGCCAGGAGTTCAAGACCAACCTGAGCAAGAGTGAGACCCCGTCTCTACTGAAGATAGTAAAATTAGCTGGGTGCAGTGGTGCACACCTGTAGTCCCAGTTACTAAAGAGGCTGAGGCAGGAGGCTAGCTTGAGCCCAGATAATGCCACCATACTCTAGCCTGGGTGACAGAGCAAGACACTGTCTCAAAAAAAAAAAAAAAAAAAAAAAAAAAGAAAAGAATAAAAGAAAATCTAAATAAATGGGAGAAATAACGTGTTCATGGATTAGAAAACTTAACATTATTAAGATGTCAATTTTCCCCTAATTGACCTATAGATTTAATGCAATCCCAACCAAAATCTCAGTAGGATTTTTTGTAGATATCAACAAGCTGATTCTAAAATGTGTACAGAAAAGCAAAAGCACTAGAATAGCCACAACAATTTTGAAAAAGAACAAAGTTGGAGGACTCAGAGTAGCTGTAGTATTACTTACTATAAAGCTGCATTAATCAAGACAATGTAATTTGCAAAGGAATAAAAACAGATCATAAATAGACCCACAAGAATATGGCCAATAGATTTTTCATAGAAGTGCAAGGCAAGTCAATTGAGAAAGAATAATTTAGATATTTGGAATAACCTGGAACATCTGGACATTCCCATGCCCACAGAAATAAATGTCTACTTAAATCTCACATCTTATAAAAAATTAATTCAAAATGCACCATAGATCTAAATGTAAAATATAAAACTAGAAAGCTTTTAGAAGAAAACACAGGAGAAAATCTTTGTGACCTTGGGTTAGGAAAAGATTTCTTAGAAATGACACCAAAAGCACAATCCATACAGAAAAAAATTGATAAACTGAACTTCATCAAATTTAAAAGTTTTGCTCTGAGAATGACACTGGTAGGAGAGTGAAAAGACTAGTCACAGACTAGAGAAAACATGTGCAAAGATACATCTGATAAAGAACTTGTATTCAGAATATATAAAGAACTCTTAAAACTTAACAAGAAAGCAAACAACTCAATATTGTTGGTGGGAATGTAAAATGGTATAGCCACAGTGCAGATATTTTGGTGGTTAACTCAAAAAGCTAAACGCAGAATTACCTTATGAGCCAGCAACCTCACCCCTAAGCATTTATCTTAGAGAAATACAAACTTAACGTTCACATAAAAACTTACACATGAATGTTTATAGCAGCTCTATTAATAATTGCCAAAAATTGGAAACAACCTAAATATCCATCAACAGGATAAACAAACTGTGATACATCTATGTAATAGAATGATATTGAGCAATAAAAAGGAACAAACTAATGATACAAATTATTGATATACAACAATATGGATAAATCTCAAAGGTACTATGTTGAGTGAAAACAGCCAGTCTCAAAAGGTTATATGCTCTATGATTCCATTTATATGGTATTCTCTAGAAGACAAAATTTTAAGAATGAACAACAGATTGTTAGTTGTCAGGTTTGAGGCTGGGAGGAGTCTAATACAAGGGAGTTTTTGGGGTGATAGATGTATTCTGTATCCCAATTGTGGTGGTGGTTACATAAATCTATGCATGTGTTGAGACTCATAGACCTGTATGCCACCACCACCCACAAAAGTTAATTTTATTTATTATATATAAATTAAAAAAATATATAGTTCCCTGGTTGTTTTGATCCCTAGATACTATACTTTGGCCAACAGAGCAAAAGCTGGAGTGATTTCTCATTCTGTAGTTTGTTCTTCTATCACAGAAAATACCAAAGTGTCACCTCCTGGGTTGCCACAGGTGCTATCGGTTAGGCAGCTGTCAGCAAGGATCAGGTGGCCACTGGGACGCACAGTGCCAGGCAGCCTGGGGTGCAGATAGACATACCAAAGATGCTGAAGATGTAATCTCTGTTGTTGGGATTCATAATCCAGTTGGAAGAGACAAATATCAAACAATTAAAGGAAACTTTAACAGTTTATAGATTTGGAAGGCCATTTAGCCCCTTGGCCACATTTTACAGATAAGGAAATTGAGGCCCGAGGAGGTTAGCTGATTTGTAGCTTGGAAACTAGAACTCGGGCCTGCAGACTGACTTAGACACATGTTCTTTCTATCACACCAGGCTTTTGCAAATATCATGTATGATTTAACATAAGCTATATAAACAAATATTCCTTTGAATAAATTTTCACAGGAGGTGAGATTTTAGGTTAATTTTAAAGAATGCCAGGGTCAGTGTTTAATGGAGAGAAGGAAAAATACCCAAGGAATTGGAAATCATTCACCAACCTGTGTAGATTCATGGGCTTTCTGGGGCCATTGGTAAGAGAATATAGCAATCTATAAGTTCCTCTGAACAAAAAGAGAAACTCCTTATCAAGGCTGCCCCTCTCTCGGTTGTTTCCTTATTTCTCATAATCTATGGGATTTCTATGCTATGATAAATCTAAACCTTCCCCTTCTTTGGCTTGAGGATTTGAACAGGGCTAAGAGAGTCTCTGATTATAACCCATTTCAATTCTCCAGCCTCTGTGCCACTTAGATGTACTGCATCCAGATGATTTTCATATGATTAAATTAAAAATATCATTTTCATTTTAAAAAACATTTTACGTCTATCACGCTTCACTCTCATTTGATTATTTTGTATGTAAAATTCAAAACTGAATTTATGTAGCACTTCACAGGAGAGCTTGATTAAAGCCTAATGAAATGAGAATTGTAACAACAGTAACTCTGCCAGCGTATCCCAGGAGCATTAGCTGCAGGGGTTTGGGCAAGAGAGAGATTCAGCAATGCATGCTGCCTGGGCCAGAGGACAGAATACTGTGACTCCGTTCTCAGCTACCACCCCAACACAGGGTGTGGGCTTCTCTCCCTCCCTTTCCTATTCTTCCCTGTCTGGGTAGGAATTCTTCATGTGTACGCTCAGGCCTAGTGGTGTGCCAGAGTCCTGAAAGAAAAGAGGGAAAATGGCACCTAATTTGCTCTGCTACACAGGTGATGAAAGACATAGTCCCTGTTGTTGCCAAAGCAGGACAAACAGCACCCAGAATGTCTCCTTTAGTTCTGGGGGACAGGATGGTAAATGGGGAGTAGTGGCCTAAGGAATGATAACCTGGGTGTTAATCCCAATTCAGCCATGCGACCTTGAGTGCCTCATTCCATTTCTGGGGTATCTGTCTCCTTTTCTGCAAAATAATGACAACACAGGGTGCCTCCTCTACCCTACAGGGCTGTGGTAAGGATCAAATAGTGGCAACTCCGGAGTACAAAACAATAAATGAGCAAAAAGTCCCTCTGTCTTCAAGGGTCTTACACTCAAATCTAAGTGCAAATATGACAGCAAAACTTTGTCACTGAAAATGTAATTTAAAAAAACTTTACAATACTGTGCAAATGGAAAGTATTGTGTTAAAATACCTCAGTTAGGAAGGGGTCGCTACTTCAGTTATTTATGGGCAGCTACAAGAGAGAAACTCCTTATGAAGGTTGCCTCCTTATTTCTCGTAATCTGTGGAATTTCTATGCTACGATAAATCTAAACCTCCCTCTTCTTTGGCTTGGAAGATTTAAATGGGGCAAACGGAGTCTCTGATTGCAACCCACCTCAATTCTCCCAGACTCGCCTTAAGGAAGAAGGACCAAATGGTAAACACAAGGACAAGTAAAAAGATCAGCAGTTTGAAGGAGGAGGAAAGTCTGAGGAATCGGAGCAAATACCCTCTTCTGCGACAGAATGAACACAGACATCCTCCTCTGCAATGGAAGACAGCAGAGCACACTAGAAGGGAAAACCTGTAACCTATATTCTCATTTATGACATCAGTGCAAAACAGACCAATATTAAAGAAATAATTCTGAAAGACAAACATAAATTAAATACACGATGGAAGCAGTAACAGAACAGATACTGTAGAAAATTAAAGAATAATAGAAGAAAATTTCTCAATGCCTGAAAGATTTGTATCTTTAGATAGAAAGGGATCACTGGTAGCAGCCAAACTTAACAGACACTCATATGGATGTGTAGCCCAGAGAAGTTTCAAATTCCTAGAATAAAGGGGAAAAATCTTCGAGAACCAAGACATAAAAAAATAAGTTATCTACATAGGAAAACAAAATTCAGCTTTACATTCTTTTTTTAAAACAAGTTGTTTTTCTGTCTGAAAACAAAGGAAGGTATGAGAAAAGAAGAAGAAGGAAATTCATTAGTTTTGTCATCATTCATATCAAGAGATAAGTAAATCCATTTTATTCTTGGTATTGATTAAAAAAGATCAATTTAAATATTTAGCAGTAATCATTATTAAAATAGAAAAAGGATGTATAATTTTCTAATCATTAGTAAAAGCAAATAAATAAAACTTGACCAATGTAGCAACTAGAAAAAAGGAAATAGCACAGGAGCATAAAAAATAGAAAGTATTTAAATAACATGATTGAATGTAAGAAAAACTTTTTTTCAGTTTCTATAAGAAACGTGAACGGGATACAACTTCACTGAATGACGAAAGCTCACAGATTAGGTAAAAAACAAAATTTAACTATACTCTGCTTATGAAAGATGTATCTAAAACAAAAGACATGGAAAAATAAAAAACAAAAGGATGGACAAAGATATACCAGAAAGAGAGCAGGGACAGGAATGATAACAGCAGATGATGCAAAAGCCAAGGCCAAAACCACAAATCTTTTCTTGTTTTATTTTGATAAAAAATATAACCTAAAAATAAAAACCATCAGTCTTTATGCATTGAATAAGATGGTACTGAAACATATAAGGCAAAAACTGCTATAATATAAGAAGAAATGGGCTGAATCATGATTTTAGTGAGTGACCCAGTCTTCTGCAGTTCAAGCAGACCAAAAACAAATGAAGGCAGAGAGGCTGAAAAGCCAACAGATTTATGAAATTATATGGAACTATCACACACACTTATTATATCTCTGAAACATTTACACAGATTTATTATGTATTAGGCCACAAAGGAATACTCCTCTCTCAATTGTAAAAAGTAGGAAATGCATTAGTCACATTCTATAATCATAGTATAATAAAATGAGAACATTATAACAAAAGGTTAACAATGACAAAACAATCTTACCATTGAGAATTTAAAATAGAAACAAAACACCTCTTTTAAGTAACTCCCAGATTAAAGAGACTGAAGTTGCAATTACAGATAATAAGGAAGTTAATGAGAAAGAGAACTTTACACATCGAAATTCATGGGATGCAGCCAAAGCTATATTCAGAAGAAAATACATTGTCTTAAATACTTTTATTATTAAATAAGAAAGTAGAAAAGCAAATTAAATAGTCAACTGAAAAAGCTAGAAGAGAACAAAAGAAATCTAAGTAAAATAAAAATTAAGAGAAAAGCAGAAGTTTATGCATGAGAAGAACAACATACATAATAAATTAAAGAGCTGGTTCTTTGAAAAGACCAAACCCTCAGAGTCTTGTTAAGAAAAATACAAGGCAAAAGCACAAATATCTAATGTTAGGAATAAGAAAGGGATTTAAGGAAAGGCATGTTGACTCTATAAATTACAAGAGAAGAACATTTGTAATTTTGTATTAATGAATTAAAGTTTGTGAAATGCATGATTTTATAGGAAGATACAAATTGCTAAAATTGATTTAAAAAAAGATAAAATAATCAGAATTGATTTATAACTAGAGAAAAATTTTTTTACATTGCCAGACAAACACTTTCTTTGTTGTTACTGGGCACAGATGATATTATGGGCAAACTTTCAAGGCCCAGGTAATTCCTATCCTACTTAAAATGCTCTACAACACAGAAAAAGACAGAAGCCATATTGACTCATATATTTATTCCTGGTAGCAAAACTTGCTGAATAAATGCCTCTCTCTCTCTCTCTCTCTCTCTCTCACACACACACACACACACACACACACAAACAACCCCTAGAGGTCAATCTAACGTATAAGTACACATGCAAAAATCCAAAATAATGAACAAAACTGGATTCAACAGGGTGAAACTGGATTCAACAGGGTGATACACCATGACCAAGAGAGTCTACTCCACAAGTGTAACGATGGTTCACTAGTAAGAAATGCATCAATATAACTTAGTTTATTAATAGGTCACATTTACATGTTATCTATGTGCTTGTCTAACTAAAACTATCTCCTTGGGGTCAGGCTTGATGGCTTTCACTTTTTCGAGGCAAGTATGAAGTTTTGTATTTATATCACTTTTATTTTACAATACCCCATGGTACAGAAAACAATACTTCTCTTCATAATAAGGTGGTAAATGCTCATATGTATTTATTATTATTTCATCACTATTATACTTACATTATTTTATTTATTTTTTCTAACCACCCAGTAATCTTTGGCAGCAAAATAATGTGGATAAAAGAGAGAACAGACTTCCTCTACTGTATAAAAATATTACAGGACTAAAAACAAGCACCATGCACAGTTGATAACAGACACTTTTGCCTGATCTTTTAATACAAAATTTACATAATAAAAACTAGGTATATCAATAGATACCATCTACTTCTTATTATTTTTACCAATAGCAAGTATAAAAAAAGAATTAACTGGAAATGAAAACATACAACCCCCAACCCAACCAAAATACTCTATATAACTTGACCCATCAGTCAAATAGGATTTTTAAAAATTGGGGTATAACTTACATACAATAAACTTCACATATTTTAAGTGTAAAGGTGAGGTATAATTAACAATTTATATATTTTAAGTGTATAAGTGGATGATTTTTGACACCCAGATGAAGGTATAGAATATTTCCATCATACCAGAGAGTTTCCTCTGTTGTTCTTTTTAAGTCTTAGTTCTATATCTACAAGTCAAATTGGCTGAAAAACTCTTAAGTGCTAAAAAGATTAGATCATTACTGAGACCTAAAAATCCAACGGCCCACTGTAGTAAGAACAAACTCACCAAACAGTGAATTCTTTCTTATCCTTTTTCTATTTTCATGGGTTGTACCAATTAGGACTATGAGAAATTTACAAAGCTAGTTAAGCTTTGAAGGCAACATACCAGCTAAATTGTGGTGATCTTAAAGGGACTATTTAAATTCTTATAATAATAGAATATAGGTTTATTCAAAATTGGTTGAAATAGGTGGTCTGAATTTAAACTGTTTGGTTGCCTAGTCTTTTTTTTTCCCCCTGAGACAAAGTCTCTCTCCGTTTCACAGGCTAGAGTGCAGTGGCATTTCATCATATATCATTGCAACGTCAAACTCCTGGGCTCAAGTGATCCTCCTGCTTTAGCCTTCCTGGTAGCTGGGACTATAGGCGTGCACCACCATGCCTGGCTAATTTTTCTATTTTTTGTAGAGACAGGGGTCTTGCTTTTGCTCAGGCTGGTCTTGAACTCCCGACCTCAAGCGATCTTCCCGCCTCGGCCTCCCAGAGTGCTAGGATTACAGGCGTGAACCACTGTGCCTGGACTATAGTCTTCTTATAGTAAGATTCTCTGTGATAGAACTTAACTTCATTTTTCTTAATGAAGAAGCAATTCTTGGTTTCCAGTTTCCAATAATTAAAAAAAATTTATGTTGAGTCTGTAAACTCATAGTTGTTGGGTCAGAATCAGTTTCACTTTGTAGGACAAGAATCAATACTAAGTATTTGTCAATATTTGCAACACTGTGTCTTTAGGTATACTATCACAAAAGGTCAGGGAATAGGGTTAATATACCACCAAAGTTCATTGTAACTATACGTCATCTTCCTTGTTGTCTTTTTGCTTCATGTTCCTCTTTCTTTCCCTGTCTGCATCTTTACATCTCTTGCCTTTGTCTGTCCATGTGCATGCTTTTTCAGTGAAGGCTGTGGGGCCTGGAAATGCTAGCTGTAAAATCCAGAATCCCAATGATTAGTTTCAAGAAGATTTCTGGAGAACATGTAAAACAAAGAAAAATGCTCTATGTTTTCTGACTCTATGTTTTCAAAACTCTGGTATTTTTTGACAAAAGACTAATAATGTAATAGGTCATGAGCTCTTGCTACTTTAAGAGGAGTTAATTTTTTTAAAATGGTGATCAAGTCCTTTGAAACCATCAAGGATTAACTAGGGAGGAATCTATGCCTTTTTCATAGTGCTTTATGTCTTGTTTTCAATCTGGGCATCTTTTCCCAAACTTGCTCCCAGTGGCAGCTACTCCATCGTTGTCTGCAGTGAGAGGATCTCTGCTCTTCTTTGGTTATTGCTCTCTACATACACCTCTGAGGGACTTCATGAACTTGGGATTTTTTTCCCCTTTGACCAAATATACACTTGGTTTTTTGGATTTACTATTCTCTACTTCAGTTCTTTGATTTGACTGCAGAGTTATAATATTTATGCTCTTCTGATCTCAATTAACAAATTGATTTGGCTGCTCCTTGATAGAGAACATTCTGTTCATTCTATTTTCCATTCAGAAACTTGGAAGACAGTTGCTGTGGTTTTTTTACAGATGCTTGGTGACTTTCTTTATTTCTCACTTTGTCTCTGTTCTCTGTTCATCTGTCTCTCCCCATCTCCCTTCTTCTCTCCCTTTCCTTCTTCCTCTCCCTCCCTCTACCCTTCCCACCCCGCCACCCCTTGTCCTCCCCTTACTCCTCGCCTCAACTAGCTATAACCAGAAAGCTTAACTGTGCGGGTCCATCATGGAAATAATGCATGGTTTGGCACAACTGAGAGTTTACCCCTTTACAAGCAACCATCACTTGAACGACAAAGTGCGTGTGCCCTGAGGACCACGTACGCAGGCTGGCGGTCCTGAGGAGGCCGTGGTATGAGGAAGCCAAGTCTCTTGGAGAGGTCACGTGCAGATGTTCCAGTCGGCAGCCCTGGTACCAGACACGTGAGTCTATGAGGGTTCAGGGATCCCAGCCCTCAGTTATGGAGTAACCCCTGCCCTTGACGCTTCCCAGCTGAAGATGGAGACACTGTGGATGGAGCAGAGGAAAACTGGCCTCACTGTGCCTTTTCCAAACTCGTGACCCACAGAATCCATGAACTTGACAAAACAGTGGCTGTTTTACTCCACTGAATCTGGGGTGGTTTGTTACACAGCAATAGTAACGAGAATAAAAATC
The DNA here is from genome assembly GCA_028533085.1 of Varecia variegata. NCBI lineage: Eukaryota > Metazoa > Chordata > Mammalia > Primates > Lemuridae > Varecia > Varecia variegata. The sequence continues at coordinate 115,628,491 of CM052441.1, forward strand.
TGGAATGAGGAGTGGGGCGATCCTGTAACACAATCCAAAACAGCTGCCACTGGCTTTGGGAAGTGGGTGGAAGCCGGGAGGGCCCTGAGCAGACTGCTGGTGGCATCGTGACAGGCTTTGAAGAGGGGGTCAGGGAGGGCCTGAGGAAAGTAAGGAAAGTATTATCTCAACTTGGAAGAAAGGGACCCTTGTTATGAAGTGGCAGAAAATTTGACAACACTTGCCCATGGGAAGGTGGAGAACAGAAAATGTGAAGATACAGATAAGGAGATTTCTAGATGGAATACTGAAAGTGCCATCTGGCTGCTTCTTGCTGTCTATGAAAAAAACGTGAGAAGGGAGAGATGATCTTAATAGAGATTGTTCAGCTTTCATGTAAAATTTAGAGGACATATAAAAAAGCCTGCAATTGCTGAGCTTGAAAATAAAACTGTTTTGTGTTCCTGGCTTCTCCATATGGCAAATGATTCTCAAATTATAATAAGAAATAGTTTCAGGGCAATGGATCAAATCCAGAATGAGATCGTAAGATCTTCTGTTAAAACCTCAGAAAGATCTAAGGCATTGCTTCATACAATCTTCCAGACAGACTAAAGGCTCTCTAAAAATCTTCAGGGCATGCCTTACGAATTCTCTCCACTGAACAATAGGGCTCCCAAGAGTCTTAAGGGCTTTGCCCCACAGTAGTGCACGAGGAGCCCGAGGTATGGGAGAGCTTCTTTTGCAGAGATTTGTGGCTATGTTTTCTGTCTAATGGAGTAGATTATAAATTGATGCACAGTGAACCCACCAAGATTTCAAAAGATTGGACTGAAGATTTCAGATTGTACTGAAAGGTACAGAGACATTACAAAATGAGAAGAGGCTTTTGAGCCCCCAACCTTTTGTGGGCAGGAAGCAGCCTAAGAAAGCTGCTTAGTTGCAAACACAGATGGTCAGTGACTGCTCTGTGCCTCCCGTTCCCCTCCTCTTTGAACAAGAGAATCTACTGTAGGTATCCCACCCCTGTATCACCACTGCATACTGGGTATGAGGGCAGATAACTTGTCCTTTTAGTTCACAGGTCTTCTGATTGAAGGAACTGCACCTGGACTGAATTAGGTGACGAGATCTTGGCCCTCAACCTTGAAGCTGATACCACAAGGGAATGAAAATAATCTTTAACCAGAAGGTAGACTGCGGAAGATTTAAAACATGTTCGCAAATTCTTTGACATTCCTTCTATTGAGAGATGGGGGTCTATGTCCCCTCCCCTTGAATCTGGACTGACCACATAATTTGCTTTTAATCAATAAAATGCAACAGAATTGAGGCTGTATGACTTCTGAGGCTAGTTTATATAAACTAGTTTATATAAAAGTCGACGTAGCTTCTGCTTTATTCAATGGGACAGTAAGCTCTGATCCCTAAGCCACCTCATAAGAAGCCCAACTACCCTAAGGCCACCATGCTGTGAGGAAGCCAGGCATCTCTGAAAGCCCTCGGAAGGCCCTCCAGTCAGCAGGCCAGTCACCAAGCCCTCCCAGCAGGTGTCAGTCATCGGAGTGAATGAGCCTTCAAATGATTCCAGCCCTGGAGTCACCCTCTGCCTTCAAGTCATCCCAGCTGAGGCCTCAGAGACTGTGGCACACAGACAAGCCATCTGCGTTGCCCCTTCTGAATTTCTGCCCTAAGAAACCATGACCATAACATAGAGAAATCTTAATTTTGTAAACACATCAAGGAAAGAATGTACAGTTTGGGATAACTAGGAGTTAATTTCTTTACACACAAATATCACTTTCAACCATTTTTTTTTGTTTTTATTTTAACATGTAGGATGAACATTTTAAAAAACTATATTTTATAAATGTTTTCTGGCTTTGTTAAACAGAATGAAATTATTCTTTTAATTTCTTAAGGATTCAGAGTAATTATGGTGAACATTAATTAGTAAGTATGCTTTAAAACAGATGTCTCTTCAGGGCCACTGGAGTCCATATGACCACACTCCTGGACCACATGCTCCAAAAATCATACCGGTATGTGTGAACCATGACATTTTAATGGCGAAATAAAACCTATTTTATAAAATATGGGCCTTGAGCAGTAACAAAAAGCTGTCTTGAAACCAGTATAATCAACTTTATACACAAGTGCCTGTTATGAGCCTAGTCCTATTGATCAATATTATTCAGGTCAATGAAAATAATTGTAATCAACTGATTAAGGGGGTGAGTTTATATCATTGATTGACAAATGGTTTCAACCCTTGAGTTTAACAGCTTGATGAAAGCCACTCAGTAAAACTCTTCAATAAGTTTCCAACATCAATCCATCTCACTGCACTGAATAAACAGCATCTCCATACTCAACTCAATTTCTTCCAAATATTCCACATACTGACAGGGATCAAGGGCACCATCAAGAAGAAAATTTACAACCTACATAATGTTCTCATCGCAAATGAACTCATACTTAACAAAATTAAATACAAATTCCTCTAGAGGGTAGCACACAGAAAGCTACGCCTGCCATAGCCTCCTCCATTAATTTAAATGCCTGGATAATCTGCTTCCTTTTGTGGCAAGTACAACATTTGTAGCAAGCAAATTCGGCTTTTTCATATTTAGACTGAAATTGTCAAATTCCTCACCAGAAAGGTGGTTAGAACCTACTCGTTCACGAGTATCAGCCAAATGGGTAACTTTTCTTTTTGCTAAAAATCTCAGGCCTGCTGGAAGTCTCTCTCCTAGAATATTTGGCAGTGTGAGCTCCTGGGTTTGTTGTGCAACTTGGAATTTAGTGGTTTTATGAAAAAATTGAATTTTAATTCCAAAAAAGACTGCTCTGAGGAAATAGCTCAAGAAATCACTTCAACAAGTTTTTAATACCAAGCTATGTAGTGGATTTGAACTAAATCTCCTGTGAGTCTTCTTATACTTTCAGTTTTCATATATTGCAACCATCAATATGCCTGCTTGTAAGAGACTGACTTCCTTTTAATTACGGCTTCAGATTTATTGTTGTGGGCTGGGGAACCACACGAGCAGATTCATCACGAGGGTATATAAAGCAAGACAAATAGCCCAAGAGGGCACTCCTTTGGAAAGAGCATGCAAGTTTGGTGCACAAACCCTGTCACACCTATTTTGACTATTCAGAGATGTAAAAATCCTCCCACTTATATTCTGATTATGGTTCATTCGGGCCAATGGCTCTCACCCATGGCTGCATATTGGAATCATGGGTGAGACTCCGACACATTTGGGCTGGGATTGGGCTGGGCATCTGCAGTTTGTAATAGCTCCCCAAGTGATTCTAATTTCAGATAACCATTGATTTAGGTAATACTATTAAATAATTGGGTCCCAGATAGTCAAATTATTATTTTGCAAAGCTAATTGTTTTACTAATTGAATCAAGTTCTATATTATCTATTTTAAATTTATTTTTTTCTCTCTCTTAAAATACCAACTTAATTAAATTGCTTTCCTTATTGGGATTTTAATTGAATTTTTTTACCTTACAAATTACTAACCCTCTCGATACAAAAAGATTATTTACTCATCATTTTAGGCTTATTTTCTTTATCCTATATTTGTCAACAAATTGAGTGTGTACGCTAGCACCTCCCTAGATTTTAGGTATGATGATTTCTGATTGTATCCTGGTCATTTTGGGTATTGGGTTAAGAGACTCTGGATCTTACTTAAATCTCCTATTTTAGCAGGAGTCCGCTAAAAATGGACCAGCACAGGAACGGGAGTACCAATGCTTTACTGCTGGGTGGGAGTGGAAGTCCAGACCCTCAACTTGGCCTATGTTGACACCACCCTCGTGGGGAGTATGAGCCACCTCATAGCCCTCAGGGGGGGCATGGAACCAGGCACCTCACTCAGCCTCCGCTGACATATGGAGGGGGTAGGGGCACCTCATTACTCCTGGGTGGGGGTGGAAATCGAGGTTCCCCTTGGGCCTCCCTGACACCACCCCAGTGGGGAAGGGTCAGGAGAGGGGCACCTTTTTATTATCAGGCAAGGGTGGAGGTCTAGGCTTTTCAGTAGGCCTTTGTGGATGGGAGGTGGAGGTGACCACATTTTTTGCCCCTGGTGCTTTTCTGGAGAAGGGTGTATATGTCTAAAAGGTTTCTGTTTTGCTAGGCTGCCCCTTTCCTGGTCTTTTGGCAAGAGAGAGCAAGCTTGTGTTTTCTGCACCCACTGGGACATACAGGAGGCAAAAAGAAAACCCAGGGAACTCCTGCCACGTTGTTTCTTGATTCCTGAGCTCCCTAGCTGGTCCACCTTCTTCTCCAGCTTTCAGAATCTTCTTATGATTCTTTTATAATACAATGTCTAGGGTTCTTAGCTGTATTTAGTGAGACAGATAGGGAGAAATGCATCCATTTCATTTTGTTCAGAATTGGAAGTCCCAACTCTGTATTCCAGATTATGCAGGCAAACAAATTAGAAAATGTGGGCTTCTCCTTCGGGAGTTTACACTGCAGCTGAGGAGCCAGGAGGCACACATCACAGGGTGGACAACATGGGCCGGGTTTGGGAAGAAGAGATTGCAAGTTTCCCTTTCTTTAAAATACTGATAATCCTCAAACGTCAGTGTCAAGGTTAGACCTTTCTCTGGAGCTCTAGATGGGTAATTCTGCCTGTGTAGGGAAAGCACAAACGGGGATCCCTGGAGGGGCTATGGGGTCATGTACTTGACCTGGACAAAATAACACTCATCACAGTACCCTTACTACTCTTCCTTCTCAGGGCCCTATTCCAATAAAGTGCCACCAGTCACACCACCTCCCAAGCCCCAAAGAGGAGAACTTAATTTCCCCAACTCATCCATTCTCAACTCAGGCTCCAGCCCTGGCTCTGCCTCTTACTTTTTATCTTCAGGTAAGTCCTGGCCTCCGTCTCTGCACCTTAATATGGGGTTAATACTACCTCCCTCCCTCTCATAGGGAGGATGAAAAAATTATCTCAGTTAATATCTGTAGGAAATAAAACTATGTGCCTGGCACATAGAAAATATTCCAAAAAGTGTTAACTTTAATTAAGAATAACTCAGAAACCTCTCACGTCTCGTCTCTTCTCTCCACTTCTGGTGCCAATGTAACTGTTGAGATTATTCCAAGAGCCCCTGAAATGGTATTTACTTCACCAGCCTCTTCCCGTTTCAATACATGTTTGTAATGCTGTCAGCATTAGCTTCCTAAGAAACAAACCTCATCACGGCACTGAGAAGCTGTTGTCTGCAATGTCAATAGCACTGGAGCACACAACCCTTCAGGAATCTGAAAAAGGCACAAATGCTCAGTGCAAAAACGCACAAGGGTTTGCATATACAGGTTGAGTATCCCTTATCTGAAATATTTGAGACCAGAAATGTTTCAGATTTCAGATTTTTCCAGATTTTGGTATATTTGTACATACATAATGAGTTATCTTGGGGATGGGATGCAAGTCTAAACACGACATTCATTTACATTTCATATATACCTTATACACACAGCCTGAAGGTAGTTTTATGTTTCCCTTGGGGACGCTGAATGAACTTTGTGTTGTGCTCCTGTGATATGACTGCGACCCACCACGTGAGGTCAGGAGTGAAATGTTCTGCTTGTGATGTCATGTCAGTGCTCGGAGCATTTTGGATTTCGGGTTAGGGACGCTCAACCTGTATGTGTGAGCCCCTGATATCCTTCCTCACCCTGAAAAGCCAGTTCTACCCTCCTCTGTGCCCTCCCATAGCACTGCAAGCTCACCTTGAAGCGAGCGCTGTGATGATTTCTGCATTTCCCTCACTCACTAAGCAATAAGCAGAGGCTGTGTCTTCTCATTTTTATTTCCCTGGTACCTGGCAGGTAGTGGACTGTCAAAATTTATTGGATGTGTGGAATACAATGACAGAAAAGGTATAGGTGAGTCAAAGGGTTCTCTTTGCTCAGAGACACTGACGGTTCCCATGTGTTCCTCTTTACCGAGCCCACCCTTAATTAACCACACCCTTAAAAACCCTCTTCTTACTGGTTACCTTAGAGGTAATTTCCCCTTTCTCTCCTTACCTCCATCCCCATGCTCTCGTCCACGCTCATGGTTTCAGCTACCACATGTCAATAACTTCCAAATCTATGTCTCTGCTATGGACCAAATGTTTTTCACCTCCCAAATTCCCAAATTCCTATGATGAAGCCCTGATCCCCAAGGTGATGGCATTTGGAGATGGGGACTTTGGGCGGTGATTAGGTCATGAGGGTGGAGCCCTCATCCTGGGATTAGTGCCCTATAAGAAGGGACAGGAGAAGGCTTGCTGCTTCTCTCTCTTTACCATGTGAGGACACAGCAAGAAGGCAGCAGCCAGCCGTGAACTAGGCGGAGGGCCCTCACCAGAACCCCGCCACGCTGGCTGGCACCCTGATCTTGGACTGTCCAGCCTTCAGAACTGTGAGAAATAAATTCCTATTGTTTAAGCCACTCAGTCTGTGGTATCTTGTTATTGCAGCCTGAACTAAGACAGTCTCCATCCTGGATTGCTCTCCAGTCGACTGTCTACTGGGCCTCACCGCAAATGAAACCCATTTAAGACTGAACTTATTCCTACACTCTCCTACCACACCCCTGCTTCTGTCCCTACATTTCCCATCTTGGGGAGGCAACAGCACCCCCAAGGCCTGTTGTTCTACCACTTAAATAGCTCTTGAATGTGGCCCCTTTCCCCCACTCGTACTTCCTTGCTTCGATTCAGGTCTTTGTAATTTCTTAACAGGTTACAGCAGCAGCCTCTTAACTGCTCCCCTGTCTCCAGTGTTGACCCCGCCCAATGCATCATCAACACCCACTTACTGAGCACGTACCGTGCGGCAGGCAGTGCTGTGGGAACAGGAGCATCCACAGCCCCTTCTCGCACGCAGTCTGTGCTCTAACGGGGCGTGGGGGAGCCGGACTGTAACCAGCTGTCCAATGCGACTGGCAGTAACGAGGTCCACTAGGAGGAATAAAGTAGCAGTCTAAAGACAGAGGGAGGGACAGGATGGAGTCGGGGGTGTCACTCTAGACAACCTTTGAGGTTATATTTGAGCCGAGACCTGAAGGAAGTGAGGAAGCCATTCAGTTATCGGAGAAGAACACTCCGGACAGAATGAAAATCAAGAACAAAGAATAAACAGCGAGGGCACTGAAGTCTGACTTCGCCCAACTCCCCTAATTTCTACAGGGACGGGATTGCCAGTTTGCAAGGGGGCTAAGAGCAGCTTCTAAATATTGAGCATTTTACTATGTGACAGAAACTATGCTAAGGACTTAACATGCATTATTTCAGGCTTATTGCATGGACCTCATTTCAGGCTTCAAAATTCCACTGAAGTGGGTGCTACTGTTAAAATGGGGCATGAATTCAACAACCAATCACATGCTTCCACATATCCTAACACCTTTGTTGCCAGACCCCACTGGGATATGATTTCTCTTTTGTCTTTTGCCATTTATAGAGTAATGATATTTAACTGCAATATGAGATATTTTTGTAACTCAACAAGCTTTGTGAAACTATGAGATGGAGTGGTAAGGGCATGGAAGAGCAGGGAGTAGGGCAGATGTCGCAGGTGGCTCCTAAGAAGAATGACTGCTCCCTCCACAGGAGCCAAAGGAGTAATTCAGCAAAGTCGGGGGAGAGGACCCCGCACTCGTCAACTGTACTTGCCCCTGAGAGACATACCCCTACCCATGCTGCACTGTAAAGAGGTCTCTGTTTGTTTGTTTGTTTATTTATTTATTTATTTTTTGAGACAGAGTCTCGCTCTGTTGCCTGGGCTAGAGTGCCGTGGTGTCAGCCTAGCTCACAGCAACCTCAAACTCCTGGGCTTAAGCGATCCTACTGCCTTAGCCTCCTGAGTGGCTGGGACTACAGGCATGCGCCACCATGCCCAGCTAATTTTTTCTATATGTATTTTTAGTTGTCCAGATAATTTCTTTCTATTTTTAGTAGAGACAGGGACTCGCTCTTGCTCAGGCTGGTCTTGAACTCCTGACTCGAGCGATCCTCCAGCCTCGGCCTCCCAGAGTGCTAGGATTACAGGCGTGAGCCACTGCGCCCGGCCCGAGGTCTCTGTTTAGATATAATCCCAATAAAATGTAATCCTCCTAATGTCTGTTATATTAATATTAGAAACTCAGATTCTCCCTGTAGTGCAGAGCTTCATCATAACAATTCTGTGTAAAGCAAGTTTGTTGTGGGCCTCAACCAATAACAAAGAAATGAACTCGTTTATTTAATGCCTACGAGTCCAGGGCCAGTGTTGGCCACTTCCCAGTGACTGGTGGTAGTGGGGGGTGTGCATCAAGTGAGACAAAACGTGTAGATGTCCATTATAAGGGATGAAAATAATCAAATATAAGGTGATTTTTTAAAAAAAATCCTATACTGCTCTTGTTTAAGGAAAATCTTTTGATAAGAGTGTCCTCAAACATCAAACCATGGTCAGCAACTTAAAAAAAGATTTAATTTTTGATCTGGATTGTGAGATCATGAGGCTTTCTAGAAAGAAGAAACATTCTCTCCATCTATCTTGTAGTCCATTTGGGCTGCTATAACACAATACCATAAACTGGGTGGCTTATCAACAATGGGAATTTATTTCTTACAGTTCTGGAAGCTAGAAGTCTAAAATCAGGGTGGCAGCAGGGTGCCAGGGGGCTCTCTTCCAGGCTGTGGACTGCTAACATCTCATTGTGTCCTCACATGGCAGAAAGGGTGAGGGTCTCTCTGGAGCCTCTTGTTTAAGGTCACTATTCCCATTCATGAGGGCAGAACCCTCCCAAAGGCCCCACCTCCTCATACCATCACCTTCGGGGTTAGGATTTCAACATATGAATTTGGGGGGGCACATTCAGACCACAGGACTCTCTGTCTCTCACACACATAGACATACAGACACATAAGTGAGGAAGAAAAAAATATAATGGCAGAATTGAATTTTGGGACAAGTCCAGCTTTTAACAAATGTTTCTAAGAAATAGCCAGAACAACAAAAGTGAATAAATTTGGGAAACAGAATGGTCAGATCAGTGGTTCTCATCCCTGGCTGTGCGGTGCCATCAACAGGAGCTTTAAGACATGCTGGTGCCTGGGTCTACCTGCAGAGATTCGGTTTTATTGGTCTGGAATAGATGGCCTGGGTGTCAGAAATTTTTAAACCTCTTAAGGCTATTCCAATGTGCAGCTAAAAGTGAGAACCACTGAGAAAGAATCTACTAACATCTGTGACTTGACTTTAAAAGTGGAAACTAAATAAAATCAAATCCAAACCTCCTAAGTATCAGCTTAGCAATAAAAGCACTACATTTTTTATGGCCTTCCTGAGACCATAGTAGCTTTTCTTACATGTTTCTTCTTTGAAAAGACAGGATTGCAATTGAGAGAAACAGCTGTGCAAATAGAAGTATATGACAGCTGTTCTCTTCAAAGGTGCTGGGTTTCCCCCAATACCTCAACAGAAATGAAGCAAAACTTTTTTTTTCATATCCTAATGGACTATACCTTGGGAGCCCTTGATATGCAGAAGAGGGCCAACACACGCTCTCATCTTGATTATTCAGTTTCTTGCAGGCCTATAAGTCACCTATCCTCAAAAGGTTAAGATTAAACATTTTAGAAAGCAATTATTAATGTAAGAAAGACTTACATAAATAAGGAAAATGGGAGAGAAAGATAGAGAACAATGTTGGCAATTAAGCCAGAGGATGCCCAATTTTGTGACTACCTTGGGGTCAGAGGTTGGAAAAACCTGTACTGAAACCTTGCACTAGTGACCAACTTCTCCAAGGATAGGTTTCTTCATTTATAAAATGATATTTGCTTCCTGCATAGGATTCCCATGATGATTGAGATACGGTATGATGAAATCACCTAAGAAACGCCTAGCATTAGACATGCAACAAATGTTAGTTCTGTTATTTCTTTCCCCTTAAAGCAGGATTTTAGTTTTATGTGTTATTTGACATAAAAAGGAGGCAGCAGGTTGCAGGTGACTGTTGGGATTGGGGGTTAGGCCAAACCCACAAAGGTGTGAAGCCCAACTCCATTCCCTGAGAGCTTTGTGACCTGGGCAGATTGCTTCGCCCTTCTGAATACCAGTTGCCTCTTGAGAGCAATGTGTCATTGTGCTGTGCACCTACACGGCTGCCATGGCGAGCATCCCAGGCACCTTGCCTGACAGGCTGGTGCACTTCCCTCCCCCACCATCGGTCCTCAGGTCTTGTGGGCAAAGACTGCACGATGTATGCTTGCACTGCCAGTGCCTGCCAAATGCTCAGCACATTGCAGGTGCTTAAAAATGTTTATGCATAAAAGATAGCTCTGATAAGACAGCTGTATAAAAGGAAGCCTATTATTGGCTCAGCTTAGTGACATCTATTTCTGCAAATGTAGAGGTTTTATATATATATATATATACACACACACACACACACACACACACAAACACACAGACACACACACATCCATATATACGTCTCCGTGTAGGGCTTTGTTTTAAAAGGATCTTGTCTTTAGCAATCTGACCGCTGGATAAGTAAGATAGTATTGTACTAATTTTCTTATACTTTAGTTCTTAAAAGGCTTTGTGTTTCCTTAACAAGATAGCTTTTTAAAGGAATTATAAATTGACCCTAATGATTATTGTTTTGATACAACTTTTACATTTGAAATTGAATTTTCAAGTGTAGTAACGGTAATAGTCATTTTTAAGTATAGTATAGTAATGATGAAAATGGACTCTACTTTGTCCCTGAAAGCACCAGTGATTTTTATTTTTGATTTTTCTTAGAGACAGGGTCTTGCTCTGTTGCCCAGGCTGCAGTGGTGCAATCATAGTTCACCATAACCTCCAACTTCTGGGCTCAAGTGATCCTCCCACCTCAGCCTCCTGAGTAGCTAAGACTACAGGTGGTGCCACCAAGCTCAGCTATTAAACAATTTTTAAATTTCTTGTAGAGACATAGTCTCCCTATGTTGCCCAGGCTAGGTGCACCGACTTTTGACAATATAAACTGGTTTGCTTATTGGTCAGATATTAGCAAATGGAAAGCAAAAAAAAAAAAAAAAAGGAAAAATAGATCGTTTTTTTTTAGAACTGTTTGGCATAAGAAGTGGTCTCTAACCCAGTATAATAAAAGGCATTTACTTCTGAACACATGTCAAGAAAACAGTCAACAGGGGAGCTCTGAAATTCTGATTTCTTTCTTTCTTACTAATAAAAAAAGAGAGAACATGTGGCTTAGATGTCACATTTCTTGGAAGTATTTTAAAACCAAGTGGCTCACACAAATCCAATAGTAAAATCACTGAGTGCTTAAAAAAATTATAAGGAGAAGGAAAAGATTATTCATTGCTGAAGCCATCAGAAGATGAAAAAAAAATTCTCAAAAAATTCAAGTGAAACCTTAACACCTGTATTTTATACATTTCTCTTTAATATAGACATCATTTTTTTTCTAAGAACATAGGTTTCCAAATATCTAATTTTGCTAAGCAACTCTCTTTGTTATAATAGGCAGAACTACAAACATTTGCACAAGATGTTCAAAATAATAGCTCCCAGGACCTGTAGAGAATTAATTAGGAAGGTAAATTTATTACCTAAATAAATTAATAAACCCGAGTGCCACTGACATGAAGGGATTGTATACTTTCCATTAAAGAGGACTAATAAATACAGTTTAAAAGCTTGAGGGAGGGCTGAGGGAGGGGAAAAGGCTAGCACACACCAGCACAGGCGGTGCCAGATGTCAGCTGACTGCCTCCATTGAGGTTACCATGGAAACGCCTTCCCTTGGGACACTGCCAGGAGGGTAGGGTGCTTTAGAAATGGTGATGGGGAATAGAGCAGGCAGGCGGATAGATTTCAGCAGGGTTCATCCCGTACACATTGCAAGGACAATCTCTCTTCCGAACGAAAGGATACCTGTCTAGCAAGTCACGTCAAATAGAGTAACAAAGCATGAAGCCTGGCATAATTACAATCCATTTACCTTTACAAAACAGTCACATCAGTTCAGATAATTGTCTCTTTTCTCTCCCCTGCTTGCTTTGTATTCTCCACAGAACTAGAGGAGGTATTTGTGTAATTAATTGGCTACTTCCTTAGCCATCAAGCCCATACTGATAAAAAGGGACTATATCAAAACAACATTAATGGACAGATTCAAACATTCTTCAAACCAGCAGATCAGGCAAAGCTAACACAACTCACTGACAAAAGGAGGGGAAGAAGAATGCCAGCTGAGGTCAGGTTAAATGTTTCAGTTTATGTGGTCTCCCTCGAAACCAGTGAACAGATTTTATGTTTACGCAAATTAAACTCAGTCTTGGCAACCTGCTCCATGGTCACCGGTTTGGGCAGACCAATGTCCCCATGAACTTGAATGGCAGAAGTGCATTTATTCAAGCAACATGCCTCAGCCATGGGGAGCAATCTTTTTCACCAATTTATAGTGATTTCTAGGATGATTCTTAAAGAGGTTGTGATCAAAGTTTTGGACACATTATGAATTACGTACGTTACTTCTTGCCTTTGTTTTCCATATCAAGCCTGAGCAACCACACGTCTCCTGGCTTTACAAAACACTGAAATTCTGACTCCAATGCCTCCTGTAAAAATTTTAACCTTTCTTGACAACTGTATTGGAACTAATGCTTTAATTGTACATTACAATCTACAAATATAGTGTGGAGAGTAATGCAAAGGGGATGACACTAATTTGCACAATAATGCAGATTCCAGCTGGCTGAAACCCTGACTTCAGTATGCAATATTTGTACATAGAAAGTCACTTTTGTAGCTCCTAAAGGGGTCACCTGTAACTTGAATGTTTCATTTTCAGATTACTGTTTACAATTATTTGACCATGCCATTTGTGAGAACAGTGTTTACTGAAAATATTCTTAAAAATCCATCATGATTTCCTATTTTTATCTTTCCTATGTGAATGACTGGAACCATCATTAAATGTTAAAGTGATTGAATAATTTTTGCTAATGGAAGGGGGAAAAAGGTAGCAAAATTATCTTTTAATTATATTTGCTTAGGCTTACATAAATATTAATCTTTATCTCCTGAACACAAACCAACTAATGACAGGGAGTAGAAAGATGATTCTTATAGCTAAAGATTAATTGAGACACCAGTGTGTACTGAGTTATATATTTTAGGGTAATAGAAAAATACATGTTACAACTATACACCTATTAGAATGGCTGAAATTAAAAAAAAAACAAACCTGACAATATCATATACTGGTGAGGATGCAAAGCAACAGGAACTCTCCTTCGTTGCTGGTGGAAATGTAAAATGATAATGCCACCTTGGAAGATAACTGGCAGGTCTTAAAAAACTAAATTTAGTCTCATCACATGATCTAGCAATAGCACCCTAGGTATTTACGTAACTGATTTAGAAACTTGTGTCCATACAAAAAACCTGCATGCAAATGTTTATAGAAGCTTTAGTCATAATTTCCCAAAATTGGAAGCAACCAAGATGTTCTTCAATAGGTGAATGGATAAACAAACTATGGTGCCTCCATATAATAGAATATTATTCATTGATAAAAAATGCACGATCAAGCCATGGAAAGATATAATGGAACCTTAAATGCCTATTCTAAGTGCAAGAAGCCAATCATACAGCTACAGACTGTATGTTTCCAATTATATGACATTCTAGAAAAGGCACAACTACAGAGACAGTAACATGGTCAGTGGTTTTCATGGGTTTGGGAGAAAGAGGGAAAAAATGAGTAGGTTATGCATACGGGTCTTTTAGAGCAGTAAAACTATTCTGTATGATATTGTAGAGATAGATACATGACACCACACATTTGCCCAAACCTACAGAACTTGACAACATAAAGAGTGAATCTTAATGTGAGCAACTTAAAAAAAGTATTAGGAGGTTGGGGGAGTCCAGGAAAGAATGCAGAGTGTGACAAGAGAATCTAACTAAATTTAAGGATATGAAACAATCTCACCAAAGAGAATAGGAAGAAAAAGGGCTGACCTAAGTAACTTTGGAAATGAGTGGAATAAGACTAAAGGCAAAAGGAAGTGCACGAGAGCACTGTACTCTAGTTGATAAAGTTGTGCCTCACAGGGTTAACAATTCTGATGCTACTATACATATATATTGGGAATGAGCAATTAGGTAAACGAACTGTGGATGGTGGGAACCAGGTTTCTCACTTTTGGACTAGGAATTTAAAGATAGGCAAGGGGAGGAGGCTAGACTGATCCATGTGGTAATGGATTAGAGTTGGAGACATCAGTATGAACTCATGTTTAACTTAATATAAAGATAGTCATATATGAAAATATTTATGAAGATGTGTATAAACACAGATTAGTTTACACACATCTATTTCTGTGCTGTGTCAGCCAAAAGGACCTAAAAGAAAGGAAACCCCAGTAGCAACAAGCACATCTTCTACCCAGATCATGGTCTCTAATACCATTCCCCAATAAAGGGAACCAGGGATACTTGGAGAAATGGCTGATTCTGGGAAAGGAAACATACAGGATGAGCCTGGAGCACCTTGTAGTGTCAGAAAAACAGGAAGTAGTCAACACACCCCCCCCCCCACACACCCATATTGATAGGGTATGTCAAAGGTATACAGGAGCCAACTGAAAGAGCTCCCAATACCCCAACTGGAACAATTTGAACAAAATAAATAAGGTAGTATGTTAGATTATAACTCAAAATACAAAATGATATGTGTGAGTTCATACTGAAATAAATAAATGGCTGAATAACAAATGGAGGAGAAGAGGAAAATCTTTCATGTAGAAGAATTCCTAATAATTCATGTAGATACTCTGCTCTCAGGGAGGTGGAGCATAAATCCCACTTCTTAAGTATGGGCTACACATAGTGACCTCTTTCAAAAGAGTATAGTATGGGAAAGGGAGAAAAAGAGTAACTACAGTGGAGAAACTTGACAAACACTATCTCAGCCAGGTAATCAAGGTTAATATCACCAGTCATAAATCATGTTGCACCTTGATATGATGGGATGAAAATATCACTTTATCTCTGTGGTCTTCCTCCCAATAACTTATAACCTCAGTCTTATCATAGAAAAACATTAGAGAAAACCCAGTAATGGAGTATCCTACAAAATACCTCACCAGTAATCCTCAAAGCTGTCAAGGTCATCAAAAACAAGGAGTCTTAGAAACTGCCACAGCCAAGAAGAGCCTAAGAAGATGTGACAACTAAATGCAATGTGGTGTCCTAGATGGGATATGACAGGAAAATGACATTAGATAAAAACCAAGGAAATTGGAGTAAATGATGGACATTACTTAATAAGTGTATCAATATTGGTTCATGGACTGTAACAAATATACCATATTAACGTAAGCTGCCAATAATAGAGGACACTGGGTGCGGGGTATATGGGAACCCTTTGTATTACTGTCTCAAATTTTCTATAAATCGAAAATTGTTCTAAAAAATAGAGTCTATGAACAAAAATCCTTGATAAGGCCTCTGAAGCCAATCACTGACCACCTAAGAGTGGAAGACCCTCACTCGTCAAGTCCAAACTCTGTGGCTGAGCTGCAAGAAGCCCTGACAGGTGCTACGAGTGAGGCAGGGAATGGTGGTCACACTCCACCAGCTGGTGGCTCAGGGTGTAGGGAAAGGCTCTGAAGGAAGCAGTGGGCGTGGCAGTGGGCTGCGCCCCAGGAGGACAGCCACAGCAGGGAGCGCTCAGGAAGGGAAGGGATGGAGGATGGCAGTTCCTTATAACTGTGGGTTCTCTGGGAGTTGAAAACTGTTTTCATAAATATGGCAGAGGCAAGGACATTTTTATAAAGCAAGATAATTATTATACATTAATAAAAATACATTAATATTAAAGACAGAATACACAAGAGATGAGGAAAAATTAAGTAAGAAAAAACTTTATACTTGGTAGAGGAAGCGAGTTTTCAGCTAACGGCAGGGCAGGGAGCAAACCCATGAGGTCTGTCAAGGGCATTGTCGTCAATCTCAGGTGGGGTCACCCGGTCCCTGGAGATGGTGCATAGACTCACCTAGCTGGATGTCACGACCTGAGCCTACACAACCTCTGAAGAGTTGATAAAAGCACACAAAAGGAACCATGAAAAAGTTCTAATATAGGGGGGATGCCATAAAATAAGGAACGTGTCTGGCAAGAATTTTTTCAGTAGCTACGAGTTTATTGCATTTAAGGAGGGAGAGTTCTGTCTAATGGGTAGTAGGAATAAGCGAGAGAAAAGACGACTGAAACAATCCCAATGTGATGGAGGCTTGGCACAAGGTAATAGTTGTAGAAATATGTATGATATATCAAAAGCAGATAAGATATTGGAATAATTTGGTTATGAAAAGAGAGTGGGAAAAAACCCCAAAATAACAAAAATAACAGCTGGTTTTAGTGATGGGCAAATTATTAGTAGGTAAATATTTGATGGCAATATTTATCTTAGTTTTTATGCTAAATTCTAGTTGTTCACAGAAAACACAGGATCAATTCCACAGGCAGCTGGAAATATAGGCTTCAGTGAAGGCAATATAATAACAGCTTGGCCACAATGAAACGTTTTCTAAAGATCACCTACATGGTGGAGTTAGTTGTACATGAGCAGTTTTTGTTGAGATACAGGTATAATCTAAAGAACTATGTGGATGCATACTATTCAAATAAAATTAATACTTCCTGACAACTTCAAATTTATGTGAAATGCAAGGAATAGGAGACTAAGTTAAATGAACCATGAGGAAACAGACAAATTGAGACGAGATGAGTCCTAGACTCTTTAAAAAGTCATTGTCATACAATAGCAAGTTTTGGTAAGAATGTGGAGAAACTAGAACTCTCCTACACTGGAGGGAATGTAAAGTGAAGCAGCTGTTTTGGAAAACAGTTTGGTAGTTTCTGACAAAGTTAAACAGATGTCATATAATGGGATAATTCCACTCCTAGACATCTACCCGAAAGAATAAAAACATAAGCCCACATAAAGACCTGTGAATGTACGTAGCAGCCAAATGCCCATCACTTAGTGAATGGAGACACAAAATATGGTATGAGACACAATGGAATATTATTCAGCAATAAAATGAACAGACTACTAATATACAGAACCACCTCGATGAACCTCAAAAACATTAGGCTGAGGAGAGGAAGCTAGACACAAAACAATATCTACTGTATGATTCCATTCACATGAAATTTCTAGACAAGGTGAAGGCATAGACACAGAAAGAAGATCAGTGGTTGTGCAGGGCTGAAGATGAGACTGGGGATTTAGAATAAATGGGGCATGAGAGAAATTTGTAGGGTGATGGTGATGATTGTACAACAGCATGAATTTACTAAAAAATAACTATGCCTTACAAAGGGTACATTTTATGGTTTGTATATATATTTGTTTGCTAGGGCTGCCGTAATGGAGTACCATGGACTGGGTGGCTTAAACAACAGAAATGTATTTCCCCACAGTTCTGAACACTGGAAGTCCAGGATAAAGGTCCTGGCAGGCTTGGTTTCTTCCGAGGCCTCTCTCTTTGGCTTGTACATGGTTGTCTTCTCCCTGAGTCTTCACCATGGTCTTTGCTTTGTGGGTGTCTATGTCCTAATTTCTCCTTATAAGAACCCCAGTTATGCTGGATTAGAGCCTACCCGTAGGCCTTCATTTTTAACTTAGCTCTTTGCAGATCCTATCTTCAAATACAGTCATGTTCTGGGGTAGGTACTGGATGTTAGGTTCAACATATAAATTCTGGGGGAACACAATTCAGCCCATAGCAGTAAATTAAACCTCAATAAAGCTGTTTTGAAAAGTCAACATCATGGGAAGAAAGGGGGGATGTACGTGTATGCAGGTACAATTCTAGACTAAAAGAGACCAAAGAGATGTAACTACCAAATGCCATATGGTGGAATAATTCTACTCCTAGATTTCTAAATGTGAACCTAGATAGCCTTCTGGTTTTTTTTTTATTTCTATGCATATGATTTTAATAATGTTCCCTAAATATTTCATAATCAAGGTTTTCTCCAAATCACTTTTAAGTGATGAAAGCAGTGAAGGACTCAAGGCTATAGTACATTTTGATAGTGTTTGATAGGCTTTTTCAGGTCAATTCACTTAGTTTCTTGCAAATATAAATCAAGCTTGTTCCAGTTCCACAAGGACTCCCACAGTCTTTAGGATGGAGAAAAATCACTGGTTTTCCATGTGCTCCTATTTTGGCCTCTTCACTTAGGCTATGGATGTTCTTTTTTTTTCAAATCCATCACAGCTGCATTTGTATCATCCCCCTCAATGCAGATATGATGCATTCCTCCAGTCTTGTTTTTCTGCAGGCAACCTGCAATTGGACTGTCACTTCCCAATGGATGAAGCAGTTCAATCTTCGTGTTTCCCAGGTTGACAAAAACAACAGATACTCCATGTTCGGGAAGAGGGACTGCCTCATTTATCCAGGCCCCCAGTACATTCTTATAAAATGTCGCAGCCTTTTCCAAATCTGGCACCTCTATGGCTACATGATTTGAGTCTACCCAAGTTCCACACAAGATCTGACACTTGATGTAAGGGTTGTGATGTGAAAAAAAGCTCTCAGTGTTGGAACTGAACTTTGGAGTCTGGAAAAAAGCCCTGCGGCTTCCGCAGCTGCCGCCTTCAGCATGCACGCCATCTTGGGAGGTGCAGGATTCTGTTTTTTTAAAAAATGGGATTAAAAGGCAGTCTTTGAACAATCAGGGAAATATGAATATATCCTGGATATTAGATGATATTGTAGAAATATTAATTTTGACATGAAAATGGTATTGTGGTTAGAAAGGAGAATATCCTTATTCTCAGGAGATACATACACGAGTATTTTAGGGGTGAAGTGTCGTAAGAGAGCAATAAAACAAGTATGGCAATAAAATCCACTTACTGAATCTAGGTGGGGAGCACATGGGTGTTCCCTGCACTATTCTTTCAACTTCACTATAAGTTTGAAAAATTTCATAATAAAAAGTCAGAGGGGCTGGGTACAGTGGCTCACACTCATATTCCTATAATAGCACTTTGGCACTTTGGGAGGCCAAGGCGGGAGGATTGCTGAGGCCAGGAGTTCGAGACCAGCCTGGGCAACATAGCAAAACACTGCTTCTACAAAAAATAGAAAAATTAGCCAGGCTTGGTGGCAGGCACCTGTAGTCCCAGCTACTCAGTAGGCTGAGGCAAGAGGATCCCTTGAGCTCAGCAGTTTGAGGTTGCACTGATCTTATGATGATGCCACTGCACTCCAGCCTGGGCAACACAGTGAGACCCTGTCTCAAAAAATAAAAATAAAAAAATCAGAGGATAGACTTAGTAGCGAACTCTGAGCCACTAGAAAGCTCTCAAGTTAGGAAAGAGATGCATATCAAAGATTTCCTTTATTTCTTTACTTCCTTGCTAACTGAAGTAGAAAATATATTCTTCTAAAGCTTGCACCCAATTATAGCTCTTTATAAGTGTGAAAATGGTTAGTGTCTATGTCTGCTACATACGGTCTAGAATAAAACATAACATAGATTTTAGAATTTTTAAAGTTTGGCATGGAAGGGGCCAAAGAGTCTGGCTATAGCTCATTAGAATAACAATTGTTAAGACCTCCTTTTTAAAAAATTATTTTTTAGAGATGGGGTCTTGCTCTGTTGTCTGGAATGGAGTGCAGTGGCATGATCAGAGCTCACTGCAGTCTCGAACTCCTGGCCTCAAGTGATCCTCCTGCCTTGGCCTCTCAAAGTGCTGGGATTACAGGTGCCCCGAAACAAGACATCTTTTAATAAGAGTAGCAAACCAATAGCCTGGGGCTAAAGATGGCCCACAGATATATTTTGTTTGGCTTCATGGCATTTTAATGTTAGTTCATAACACTTAACAATCAGGAGAACTTATGTAAAATGCAGACTTATGATTTTTCTAGGCAAACCCAAAGCTTTGGCACATTGGACTCATGCATGGCTGTAACCACCTGGAGTGGAGTGGTAGCATAAATGGGGTATGCACCTCATTCACTTCTGTACCTGACTGACTCCTACAGCCATGAGACTTTGTGGGTAAACAGGAGGTTGTCCCTTCTGATGGGATTCCCTTCCCTGGCTCTCCTTCACATGATTGTGGCAAATGAGAGTGTTATGTTGGGAAGAAGTGAAATTGAAAGGAGGGATCTGGGCATTTATTGTAATTTTAGAGTTCGTAAAACCTTTGTCCAACAGTAATTAAAGCTGTAATTGGCACAGGATAACCGATAGACCCACAGAACAGAGCAGAGAAACCAGAGAGAGACACATGGACACTTGGCTATGACAAACGTGGCAATGAAGAACAATGGGGAAAAGATGGCCTTTCCCCTGTAGAACACACACACATACACACACACACATGTACTGTTAATATAAACCACAATCAATGTGGATTAAAAAACATATGAAACAACTTATGACTTAAAGAGGAACTCACAATGGAAATGACAAAATAATTAGAAGTGAACAAGGAAAGAACTGCATATAATATGTGAAGTTCAGCCCAAACCATTCTTAAATACAAATTCACATTCTTCAGTGTATTGTTTCAAGCTAAATTTAAAAACTAAAGCAGTTAAGGCCCCAACTAAAAAAAGCTAGAAGAAGAACAACCTAAAGAACAGAGAAGAATAAATAAGACCAGAGGTGAACAAAAACAAAATCAATAAAAGTGACAGACCTCTAGCAAACTGAACTTGGAAGAGATGAGAAAAAGCACATGCGATCAATATTAGGAACACGGAGGGGTCCGTAACTGCAGGGACAATTAAGGGATCTTCACTCCAGGCCCTCCCTCAGGTCACTGCCAGCCAACGGTGCCCTGGTTTGGTTAGTGCCGCCTCTCCCCTCCGAGGAACAGCTGAGGGCTGCTTCCCTCAGTGCAGGACGTGGGGGTGCAGGTTTCTTTGCACAGAGGTGAGGCAAACATTGCCATAACAAGTTTCACGTAATGTACGATAGATAACGGGTCATATGCCATTGTCTTTAAGTATGTCCAAATCTCCCCCAGGCTTGAATGACCATTTACCTCACTCGCTTCACTTTCCTCTTTGACTTACAGCCTCCTCTTACCACCCTTCACAGGTAACTTGCTTTCTTCTTTCCTTTCATCCCCCTCCCCTTTGTACTGAAGTATCACATGCACACACCAGTGTGCACGAATCTCAAATAAACAGCTTGATGAGTTTTTATGTATGTACACACCTATGGAGCTACCACCAGATCAAGTTATTAAATATGTCCAGCCTCCCAGAAGGCTCCTTCCTCCCTGCTCATGTCTCTGTGCCTTTGCTGTTCCTTCTGTTTACAAAACTTTTCCACCAAGTACACATATGGTTCATTCTTTAACTCTGTGAAGTCTCTGCTTAAATGTCAACTTCTCAGTGAGGCCTGATCACCCTGTATAAAATTACGATACCTCTCACACTCTTTATCTTCTTTCTTATTTTATTTTTCCTTTATTACTTTCTATGAACTATATTGTATGTATGTATATATACGCATGTGTGTGTATGTATATGCACACATATACTTTCCTCCACTGGAATGTAAATTCCATGAAGGCAGAGATTTTAACTGTTTTGACACTTGTGTCCCTAATACCTATGTGGCTGGCACATAATGAACACTTAGTAATTATTTGAATTGAGTGGTTTAGTCATTGAGGGTGTGATTAGACAATCTTGTATACAGCTGCCTAAAATCCCAAATGAAGGTAATTTCTAGACTGCCATTCTCTGTAACTCATGTGTAACTTAGAATCCCCCACCCTGCCTATCTACTTGCACCCTTATGTCTCTGTTCATTACAACTCAAGATCTAGCAGGAAGGAACGAGCACCAGGGTGTTGCAAAAAACAACTCTCAGAGGGGTTGTGCAATTGGCTACAGCATCTCAACAAGGAGGAGCAGACGAGGATCTCTCCACCCAGCATGGAAATCCAGGAGCTCAAGGTCTGAAGGGGTAAAGATGTTAATTAACCTATTGCTGGTGACCCGCAAGGGGATGGCTGTTGCATCCACTGAAGCTGAGAAGTTGGGGCACTTGGTTGCTGATTTTCACAAGTTCAATGCATTAGGAGATTAAGGATAGGGGAATTGGTTGAGTATGTTTTACAGTGCATTAGGAAAGCAACAAATATTGGTTCCACATTGCCTGGCTGTGACTGCTAAAGAAACAGAGGGAACACTGCACTGAGAGCATTTGTGAAGACTAGGTTCAGAAACTGATTAGACACGTTGCCAAACTGCAGCATCAGCTGAATTCTCTCACCCATGCTGGGGGCTCATGAGCACGATTTTAGGTCCTGTTTGACAAAGACTGGGATCCTGCTGACAGAAGTGGGGGTAGCTGGGAAGGGTCCAGGGACCTAGGATTCCTAGAGAACCTGGCCTGTCTAAAGCACTTTCCCCCCTGCTGCTCCTTTCCGCTGGGAAAACCTAACGACTCAGCACAATATGCAGCATGATCTGTGACCAAGGTCCAAACGTGGCTTGAGCCTAAGGACAACTGTCATAAATAGTAGAGGGAGCAGATCAGTTATGCCCAAAATGAATAGGAGGAATTATCTAAGTCATACCAGAAAACACTATGCACAGATTTACAAGTGTTTGACAAGAACAAAAGTACCCATTTGG
This sequence comes from Varecia variegata, assembly GCA_028533085.1. Classification (NCBI taxonomy): domain Eukaryota; kingdom Metazoa; phylum Chordata; class Mammalia; order Primates; family Lemuridae; genus Varecia; species Varecia variegata. Next base: position 115,651,208 of record CM052441.1, read on the forward strand.
ATCATGCAGCATTGGTTGCCATGGTGAGGCCTCATCTGAGACCCTGTTCAATGTGTTCCTGCAGGATGAAACTCTAATGGTTTCTTGGGTTGGCTGATTCAGACCTTGGCCCAGGGCTGACCCATGCTGTCTGCCAAGAAAGAGGTGACTGTGAGTGAGAAGACAGACAAAGAGAAGTAGAGACTGCAAGAAGGGCAGAAACTTAGACTATGCCACACACAGGTTATGGAGGAGGCTGAAGGAGAGCATATTCCCTTAGAGCTGGTTTAAAACCCGAATGATGGCATTTCCTGGGTTTCCATGAGATTTCTTTCCCTTATTACCATGTGTATCCTTATTAAAAACAAAACAAAACATTACTTAAGATAATATTTTGTATCTGGCTGCAAGTCAGAAAAGCCTAACTAAAACAGGAAAGGAGCTCCTATAGAAGGAGAAATGCAAGGATGAGAATGAGAGAAGGGTGGGTACCATAAGCTCTATGTTTTTATTGACTACTCTTATTTCTGAAAACTTTTTAATTTGATTCTGCAACATTGTGTTCCCATATTTCTTTTCTTTCCTAGAATGATTCATAAACTTGTGGAACTGAAAGGAAATTAGAGCTCATTTACTTAGCACATTAAAAAAGAAATGAGAAAATGGAGGACCATAAAGAAATTTGCTTTTTATTCCATTTCCTTCAGTGGTGATTTTCTTTTTCTCACCACTTAACTGTGGATGTTATTGAATAATCTGCCCCCTTTCTCCCTCTACGCTCATCATTTCAGCCTCCAATTACACATGGATCCACTCTTAAATTTTAATCTTAATTGCTGAATTCTTTCCTACTCTAAAGAATTAGACTTCCAATTACCTATGGAAAGTATACTTGTAAGCTTCACCAGTGCCTCAAACTCAACAGGGTTAAAATTGGAATCACTTTCCTTCTTCCTATCCCAGCTTCTCCAACACTATTCTTAGCATCATCATGTTTTAAAAAAGGCTCCTTGTCTTAAACTTTGTCTTTAATTTCAAAATATTTCAATCATACTGAAAAAAGTATAGAGAATAATATAACAAATATCCATGTCTCCACCACCTAGAATTAATATCTTGTCAGATTTTCTTCAGACTTAAAAAAATATATAGATTCAGTTGAGAGTCCTCTACCCCATCCAACTAGCTCCCTCCGAAAAGGTCGCTGTCCTTCTGACGTGAGTTCCTCCCAGAAGCAGAGCCCGAGACGAAGGCTGACAAGCATGCAGAGCAGGTGTGGGAGGTGCAGGGACACTGGCAAGGGAGTGGGGAGGTGGTTCAGGGAAGGGGAGGCAGCCGCCACTGTGGGCAACTGCAGCTTACTCCTTCAGGGAAGCTCTAGGAAATGGTGAGATGGCATGGAATTATCCTGGCCAATGAATGATGTAGCTGGAGCACTTAAATCCCCACCCCCATTACACACTGAGCGGCTGGGCACTTCCAGCCTCCGTGAGTGAGGGCGAAGTGAGTTCTGGCAGCCAGAGGGCAGCCTTTTGACAAAGATGTTGGCTACTGGAAATTAGGCTGGTGTGCACAAAAATGGTACGGAATACAAGGGGATACGGGCAAAACACTGAGGGCATCTGTGACAGTGTGTATTCATCTCGTTGACATTGTTTTACATTTACTGCAATACTTAAACATTGTTCACAAGCTTATAATTCCATGTCCTACTTAAAAAATAATAAAAAATAAACATTGTTAATTTTTATGATATTATATGACATTACTAATAATATTAACAATGATGATAATGATGATGAAGGGAAATAGTGACTATAAATATAAACCAGTCAACATGAAAAAGGAAGATTGTTTGAGAAAATAACTTCGGTTCAAAGAGTTAACTACTTATATGGCATTTATATCATGTGCCTGATGGATCTCCTCTTAATAGGAAGGGAAAGAAATAAAATATATACCACAATTTATTTTGTTTGGTTCTATACTTCATTAGACTTTGACAAAATAAGATTTTCTCCCTCATCTTCCTTTGTCTCCTACTTCAAGACTGCAGGGTTCTTAGGGTTAAACTGTGATTAAGATAGAAGATTATACGTCTTTGCTAAGAAAACTATATACGATCAAAAGTGTCTTAGAATATTTTCTTCTTAGCTGCAACCCACTGGCCTTTCTCTTGAAAGGAAAAACAGGTGTGTGTGTGCAGGGGTGTGTGTGTGTGTGTGTGTGTGTGTGTGTGTGTGTGTGATGTGTGTGGGAGGGTGCATAGTGATGGCAAATATCAACCCCATATCAGGGCATTCCAAATCATTCAGCAAAACCAGGAACAGTTGGCCTTCTTTATACCTTACAACCAAAAGGACCCCTGATTTAATAAAATAAAAACTTCAAAACAATATGTTTCCTATTCTCTTCTGCAGAGACCAAAAGGATTTAAAATAATTTCTAAATAATGTTCCTCATAGATCCCAGTACCAGACAAATGGAGACTTCCCCCTTTAAGAACTAGCAGACAGAGAAAAATCACCTGACACATGAAAAGATCCCTTAGACCAGCAGGCTCTTTCTGAAGAATCAGAATAAACAGTCATTTGTAAATCAGACTCCGTTAAGAAGGAAAAGTTCAAAAAAGAGCAACTCATAATTGAAATTCAAGGACATACTCACCAAATTTCATATTTCAAATACAAAATGATTACAGATTTTGAAAACTCTCTGGCTGCAGTGAACAGAGTTGATTTAGATCAGAGATCATACAACCAGCAATTAAATGTATATAAAATATATTGTGAAAAGAATTCTGGAAGCAGCATAAATTTTACATTTAAAAGAGCGGTAATGTTTTCATAAAGTAATCCCCTACTGTTTGTTCTACCTGATTCCATTTCCACATAAAAACAAACTTTATGAAAATAAATACAAAAATGTATTATTTGCCAGCATATTTAAGCAGCGAGTAGGATTAGGAAAAAAGAAAGATCACATAGAATCCATAGTACTTGCGCTTTTAAAAAAATATCTTCATTAATCTATTGGAAGCTTTGAATCCTCCTTACAGAAAACTGTACATTTGTACAAAACACAAGACTGGCATAAAATTTCAGGAATCCATGGGCTTCCTAAAGCCCCAAAGATCCTAGAAGTCATTCTATCAACACATTAGCGGTCCATGAGCAGCAGGTTAAGAATCTTTCATTCAGAGAGAAGCACAAAGTACTTACATTGTACAGAGGGATAGTCTTCATCACCTTGTACTGTTTAGTGGGATCCATTTTATACAGGTGACGGTCAGTGACAAAAATTGCTCGGTCTTCCACTTTACTAAATCGATTCACCTGTAAGAGAACAAGCCAATAAACCATAGTATTACTATCTTTTCACAAATGAAATCAAGTTGGCTGAGCAGAGACAAATTCTGTAGTAGAAATGTACCATGTATGGCAACTGTAATGGATCCAATAAAGATCTAAAAGGAGTAGCAGCTTCCAGATTTGTGGAATTTGGCAATTGAAATCTGACAATTTTCAATTTAACAAGGAAAACAGGAAAACCACAAAAGAATCAAAGGACTAAAAATATGTAACCTGGACACCACCAAGGAAGTGAAAAGACAAACCTACAGAATGGGAGAAAATTTTTGCAAGTCACATATCTGATAAGGGACTTATATCTAGAATATATAAAAAACTAATATAACCCAATAATTAAAAGACATAACCCACTTACACAAAGGAATGACATGAAGCCCTTGGTTATAATAAGAAGTTGAGACTAGTATATGGGGGTGAGACAGATAAGAAACCAGTAAGTAAAATTAATTTCATATAATTACATAAGGAAAATAAAACTAGATAATGAGAGTGGGAGAAAATATGTATGTATGTATGTGCATGTGTGTGTGTGTATGTGTGCATGTATGTGTGTTTCTGTAGAGTGCTGCTTTATTAAACAGAGGATCATGTGGATCAGAGACTGTCCACATTTAAAGGTAAATTTTTTCCTAAGAGACAGAATTAACCACAGGGCATTTTATAAATAAGTAGTTAGCTTCTTGTTAATTAGGATGTTCAATCTTAGACTTGAAACATTCAAGGTATTAATATTTCAATCAAGGTATCTAGCACTAAAAATTTTCAAACTGCTGCAATGCCATATTTTTCAGTGATTAGAAGGAAAAAGAAAGCAAACATAATAAACAAAATAAAGACCTATAAAACCCTCTCCAACTAGAATAGAAGGCATAGTTGTGATATATATATATATCCCCTAACCCCTCTTCCAAGTTCTTATTTCCAAGATGCAATCAAAGAAGTTAGAGATTAATTTAAAAACACTGGTAGCTTCAGTAGGATATTCAGATAACTAAATTAGGATACTCAGGATAGGATACAGCAAACTAAAATTCAAATATTAGTTTGAATTTTATTCAGTCTTCTCCCTTTTGCCTCATAGTTTTAGAAATCAGTCAATTCTCCAAACATTTCCTTTATAACCAAAGCATATTTTTCAGTTTTCAACTCGACAAAAAAATGGTGTCTGTAATTAAGAGTAAAAGAAAGTCTATGTGGTAAAATAATTATTACTCTTAGTAAATAACTTCTCATAGCAACAGTTTTTGCCATAACAGATGATTGGCACTTGTCAGAAGACTGGAAAGTAGGTGAGTGAAGAGCTTCTTTATCAGCATTTTTCTAAGTTATTCTGCACAATACTAGTCTTATGTGGAGCTTTGCAAAAGAAAGGGTTCCATGGGCAAGTTGGTTTGAGAAACACCATAAACCATAGCCTCCACTAGGATATTCATAATCCATGAATATATTAAAAGCTTTGAGAATCCTGCACTTAAAGAGCATGTTTAACCCAGTATTTCCAAAATACTTTTAATTATGAAACCCTTTTTCAACAAACACCTATTAATATTCAAAAGAACATTGATTCTGCAAAACCCATGTTGGGAAACACTAATCATCATTTATATCAATCTTAGAATATGTAGAATAGAGAACATCTAAAATAGAAACTGAATAATAAGTAAAAGTCATGCTCCTTATCTTTTGTGGAATCATATTGAAAAATATATGAGTGTAGTGCAAAAAGAATATGATTAAAAAAACTTGTTACATAATTTCACAAGGTCACTCCAGAGTCAAAACAAGTAGGCCCTACTTATGTTCCTTTTTATAATAAGTCCATGAGTTAATCTAAAAAATGATAATCAAAAACCTGACAGCAACAATTGTTTTGAAGCTCTGTTTAGAAATATTACATTCTTTCATGTGCAAAAAATGTAATTTCTAAAGAGAAAACATTAAAAATCTTTACCTTCTGTTTAAGCAACTCAAATTATCCTTAAAACATGAATCGAGTGAGTAGGAGGACATCAAGTAAAGTAAAAGCCTTAGGTTGCATAATTTAGCTATATCAAAACAGCAGCGTAAAAAAATTCTAATACATGTATGTAAATCCTGGATTTAATTTAATTATGGTATAGGAACACTATTTTCTTCCACTTAAATTCATAAAGTAAAAGAAAAACTAGCTTATAGACTCAGTATTCAATAAGACCTCATCTTGTTTCTTCTATTATCCAAAGCTAAAATCTTTGACCAAAGAAAAAATCCGTACTGTCTTGTTTTTCCCTAAACACTTCAAGTGATCTGTTTAGAGGTTTAGTCAGTACCACAGGGGGCCACAGACAAAGCGTCCTTGGAAAGCCAGACCATTATGGGTGAGAGGAGCTACTTGCAGAAGTCTTCTACCTTAAAGGATGTTTTATAACTGGTAGTTGGTTAATGGAAAGTGGCTGTTTCAAAAAGAATCAAGCATAAAGCAGGGGGCTTTTCTGAAATCTTATCAAATGTATCCTTGGCAATGAAAGGTTTCTAAAGAAGACAGTATTTAAGCTAAAGAAGACATTATTTAAGTGTGAGGAAAGAGTATATTGCATTGAATTTAGAAATACAGGAGCATGAATGTTTCAGGTCTTAATCCAGCAGGACGCAGGGAGAGATGTGCTCTCTCTTGGACATTGAGTTGTCATTGCCAGAAAGATAGAGATGCTAGACTTTTCTGTAGTAGATGACTTGATTCTTTTTTTTTTTTTTTTTGAGACAGAGTCTCACTCTGTTGCCCAGGCTAGAGTGCCGGGCGTCAGCCTAGCTCACAGCAGCCTCAAACTCCTGGGCTGGAGCAGTCCTTCTGCCTCAGCCTCCCAAGTAGCTGGGACTACAGGCATGCGCCACCATGCCTAGCTAATTTTTTTCTATGTATATTTTTAGTTGTCTAGATAATTTCTTTCTATTTTTTTTGGTAGAGACGGGGGTCTCACTCTTGCTCAGGTTGGTCTCGAACTCCTGAGCTCAAACGATCCACCTGCCTCGGCCTCCCAGAGTGCTAGGATTACAGGTGTGAGCCACCGCGCCCGGCCAAAAGTCTTTTCATGACTGTCTGATCAACTCTAGGGTACACTCGAGTTTCTGGACTTTAGAGTTCAGAACTAAACTCTAGAGTGTAGTAACCATCCCAAGATATTGCCAGTAATCTTTTCTTGATGACATTTATTTCATTCTAACTTTAAAACTTGCTGCTCTTTATTTTGTTAAAAAGCCTATATTGTATTGAGTTGAACTCTTCTTCCTTATAACATCCAAACACTGACTATGATATAATAAGAAATACATATTTGGTCTGTGTCCTGGTTCCTGACACAGAGCTCTCAAAACTCTTGTGATTTTATGATAGGGGTGACAGGATCATCTTTTGTTATAAATGTTTAGTCTTATTCCAGGTTTCTGACACGAGAGCTTCTTACTGCTAATGAGATGACTGGTGACTGGGGCTTCCTAGATAGTTTCAGGATCGGGGCTGGTTGCTAGGAAGACCAACGCATGATTAGAGAGTCGGAACTTTCAGCCCCACCCGCTCATCTCCATGGAGGGAAGAAAGGCTGGAGATTAAGTTAATTGCCAATAGCCAATGATTTCATCAGCTATGCCTATGTGAAAAACCTCCATACACCCTAAACTATGGGGTTTGGAGAGCTTTCGGGTTGGTGCAGGCATCCACATGCCGAGAAGCCACAATCTTTGCCTTGAAATTGTGGTGTTTAGACCACTGACATTTAGTGTGATTATCCATATGGTTAGGTTTAAATCCATCATTTTTCAATTTGTTTTCTATTATTCCAATTTGTTCTTTATTCCCTTCCCCACATTTTAAAAAATTCTCTTATTGCTTAATGGAGATGTATATAGAACATATCTTAAAAGCTTGAACAACTATACGTTTTCTGCGTTCTTTTGCATTGAGCTTTTTTTTTTTATGATTCCATTTTATTTTATTTTATTTTACCTTTTTTTGAGACAGAGTCTTGCTCTATTGCCTGGGGAAGAGTGCAGTGGCATCATCGTAGCTCACTGCAACCTCGGACACCTGGGCTCAAGTGATCCTCCTATCTCAGGCTCTTGAGTAGCTAGGACTGCAAGTGTGCCTCATGATGCCCAGCTAATTTTTCCTATTTTTAGTAGAGACGGGGTCTCGCTCTTGCTCATGAAACTCCTGAGCTCAAGCAATCCCCCCAACTCGGCCTCCCAGAGTGCTAGGATTACAGGTGTGAGCCAGCACGCCCAGCTGATTCCATTTTATTTTATCTCCTTTTTTGACTTATTAGTTATTAACTCCTTGTTTTGTTATTTCAGTGGTCCTTCTAGGGTTTATAGGATATAATTTTAATGTATCACAGTCTACTGATATTATACCACTTCATGTATAGTATTAATATAAAACTTTTTAACGATATATTTCCATTTTCCCATTTTTGTGCTATTGTTATACATTTTACTTCTATATACATTATAAACCCTATAGTACATTATTATTATTTTTAAGCAGCCAATTGTGGTTTTTTCTCCCCTATTTTTAAAATTCTGGTAAAAGATACATAACAAAATTTACCATTTTAATCATTTTTAAGTGCACATTCAATACTTCTGTGATATTAAGTATATTCACATTGTTGTGCAACCATCACCATTATCCATATCTAGAACTTTTTCATCATCCAAAACTGAAACTCTGCACCCATTAAACAATAACTCCACATTTCCCCTTTTCCCCCAACCCTGGTAACCTCAGTACTATAATGCTTTCTGTCTCTATGTATCTGACCATTCTAGATACCTCACGTAAATGGAATCATACAGTATTTGTCCTTTTGTGTCTGGTTATTTCACTTAGCATAGTATCATAAAGGTTCATCCCTGTTGCACCATGTACTTAATTCCTTTTTATGGCCTTTTCATTTCACTGTATGGATATACAATATTTTCTTTATTCATTCATCCATCAATGGATATTTGTTTTTGCTTTTTGGTTATTGTGAATAATGCTACTATAAGCATTGGTATACAGCCAATTATCTTTTAAAGAGATTTGAATAATAAGGAAAAATATGTATTTATCTATGTATTCCCCTTGCTCTTCATTCTTTGGTGTATGTCTATGTTTTCACGTGGTATAAGATTTCTTCTGCCTCAAGGACTTCCTTTAACATTTCCTATAGTGCACATCTTCAGGTATGTCTGAAAAAGTCTTTATTTCATTTTGGTTTTTGAAAGAGGTATTTGCCGAGTATAGAATTCTAGGCTGACAGTTTTCCCCCCCAGTACTTGAAAGATTTTGCTCCACTGTCTTCTCACTCACATTGTTTCTGACAAGAAACTGATGCATACTCCTCTTTGTTCCTCTGTGTGTTTCTTCTCTTTATTACTGGTATTGAGCAATTTGATAACTATGTGCCTTGGTACAGTTTACTTCATGTTTCTTTTGCTTGAGGTATGTTGAGCTTCTTGGATCTGTGCATTTAACGTCTCATCAAATTTGGGGCAGTGTCAGTCATTATTTTTTAAAAATATTTTTTATTTTTCCCCTCTCTCCTCTCCCTCGGGGACTCCAACTGTACTTATATTAGGCCACAGGAAGCTGTCAGCTTCCTCATGCTTTGTTTTGTTTTGAGTCTTTTTTTCTCTCTTTGTGTTTAATTCCGGGTAGTTTTATTGCTATATCTTCAAATTTACTACTCTTGTTCTGCAAACTTTAATCTGCTGTTAATTCCATTGAGTGTACTTTTTCTCTCATTGTGATTTTCATCTTTATAAGTTCATGCAGGTCATTTCTAAATCTCCCATGTGTTTATTTAACATGTTCAATCTTTCCCCTAGCTTTTTGAAGATATGGAATACAATTATAATAATTGTTTTAATGACCTTGTCTGTTAATTCCATAATCTGGGTCAGTTCTGGGTCAGTTTGAATGATTGATTTTTCTGCTCATTATGGGTTGTAGTCTCCTGTTGTTTTGTGTGTATGGTAGTTTCTTTTCTTTTCTTTTCTTTCTTTCTTTTTTTTTTTTTTTTTTAGACAAGGGGTCCCACTCTGTTGCTTAGGCTGGAGTGTGATCATAGCTCACTGCAACCTCAAACTTCTGGGCTCAAGAGATCCTCCTGCCTCAGCCTCCTGAGACTGGCTACTATCTCTATTTTCTGTAGAGACAGAGTCTTGCTATGTTGCCCAGGCTGGTCTTGAACTCCTGGCCTTAAGTGATCCTCCTGCCTCGGCCTCCTAAACTGCTGGGATTACAGGTGCAAGCCATTGCGTCCAGCCTTTCTGGTAATTTTTGATTAGATGTCATGCATTCTGACTTTTACCTTCTAGGTGCTGGATATTTTTATATTCCTATAAACATTTTTGAGGTTGGTTCTGGGATGCTGTTAGGTTACTTAGAAACAGTTTGATTCTGTCTGGTTGTGCTTCTTAGATTTATTGGGTAGGATCAGAGTAGTGTTTAGTCAAGGGCTAATTATTTCCCCCTACTGAGGCAAGACCCTCGTCAGTACTCTCTACCCAATGCCTCATGAATCACCAGGCTTTCCAGTCTGGCTGCTGGGAACAGGCACTATTTGCAACCCTGTGCGAGTAGTGGGAATTGTTATTTCTAATCCCCTTTGGGTTGTTCTTTCCTAGCTTTGAGTTATTTTCTCAAATGCACATGCTGAACGGTACTTAGCTGAATATTTGAAGTGGACCCTCTAAAGATCTCTGGGGTTTTCTCACGGTGGTACCACTTTCTCTTCTCTGGTTTCTACTCTGTGAACTCTAGCTGCCTTGGTTTCTCCCAGCTGTCAGCTTTGTCTTTTCAACAGGGAGTCTACTGGGCCCTGCCTTGGCTTCCCCTTGCTCCTGGCATGGACTGGAAAGCCTCTCTAGGCAGAGAGCTAATTGTAAGGCTCACCTCATTTTCTCATATTCAGGAATGACTGACTTTCCCTGATGTCCACTGTCTTGAAAACCATTGTTTTACACATTTGGCCCTCCTCCCCACGTACATCCTTTTCACATTCATTCTATTGTGTACATAATTTATTAATCCAATCACTTACTGCTTCATATTTATAATTTCCAGTTTTTTGGTTGCTACAATGTACAAACCTGTACACATATATATCTTTGGATATCTGTGAAAATATATTTTTAGGGTAAATCTGAGTTGTAGAATTCCTAGATTAAGTAGTATGGACACTTTACATTTTGATATTGCCAAATTGTCCATTCAAAAGGATTGTATCTTATACTCCTACCAGTAGTGTTTCCTTAAATCCTCACAAACATTGGTCAACACTTCAAAGTCTGCCAGATTTATAGTTGAAAAATATTTCATTATTTTGATCAGAATAATACTGTAATTATGTATTTTTTTTTAAAAAATTTGAAATGACGCATCTGTAAAGCTACCTAAACTTGGACCTTTGTTACAAGGTAATTCTTTAATAATTTTCTTAATTCCTCCTTTGGATACTGTCATATTTATGTCGATATCTCTTCTTGGGTCAACCTAGGCAATATTTTTTTCTTAAATTTGCCATTTCATTAAATGTTTAAAAATTTATTTGGATAATTTTACAATAATTTCAATTTCTTCTAAATGAGTATTTTAAGGTTTTTAAAAATCTACTGTGTCCCTTGCCTTCCACTTCCCAACTTCCACATTCCCACTGGCCCGACTGCTGTCACCTCCAGGGAAATCACAGTCTATACCTCCTGCTTCAGACAAGCAAATGGATTCATAGCATGTAACTTTCCCCCACCTTCCAAATCCCAAAACGTCTTATAGTTCTTTTACAAACTATGTTCTTCTTCCCCTCAACCCTATTTTTTAAAAAATACAGTAATGATACACATATAAAAAGTACTAAATGATCACTAAATACAAAGTAGATCTGTAGATGCTATGAAAGATACACATGCAGTAAAATACAAATCCCTGGCCTCAAGGAGGTCCCCCCACCTTGTTTTAAAAAGAAATGTTTATTAAATAATATTTGTTTCCCTTAGGAAGGCTTAATAGCCTAACTCTAAAATTGTCGTCATCTAAACCATGCCAACAATGCTTTGGCACAGACAAGTATAGCTCACTGATGATATAGCTAGGTATGTAGCTACTGTTATATTTTATGACAGGCATACTTAAGTGAGTTTCATCTGAGTTAGTCTTTTTTTTTTTTTTAAACCCCTTTCTTACCTCTACCCCTGAGCCAGCCTTTTTTCCCCAAGAAGAATAGTTTCAAGCTTGTCTTACCTTACGGACATGACAGGAAAAGAGGACATTCATGTATTTGTCCTTCCGTTTCAGTTCATTAGCAACAGGGACAAAAGTGCCTGAGGTCTGAGGTGTATCTGGCTTCTGAAAGAAAAAGGAAACAAGTTAAAATGAGTATGCTTTGCATTTTAGATAAAAAGGCAATCTCTTAGCATATTGCTTTATAACTACACTTATATAGTTTCACACATGTACTTTTTATCTCCTCACTCCAGATAGTAAGCTACTGAATGGTTGTTATCACATCAAAAGTCCTATAAAATTTTAAAAATAGAGAATGGAAGAGAGGATGAAATGTAGCTCTGGGAAGAACTATAAAGGTGGTAATTAAAAATAGTTGCTGAATTACACAAGGGAAGGTTTAAATGGTAAAAGGCCAGGTTAATAGAATATACCTAACACATGTGGATATAATACAGACAACCTTTTTAAAAATGGGGAAAACATTAAATACTGTACACTTAGAAGCAATGAAATCTTTTGATTTAGTATCATCTCTCATAGATATTTAGTTTTGAAAGGTGTTTTATTCTTTCGGCAAATTCTTGAAGAAAAATTCTTCCCTTTCCAAAGGAAGCAGGAGTAGATTCTAGTTTGTTCTCTTGGACTTACCGAAGCAAGGTAGTTGCCCTCCCAGGCTCTCTGGAGTCCAAGGTCAGCCCTTTGACCCTTCAACATTTCCATGGCTGCAACCTTTGCCCTGACCTGGGGCAGGTCTGAAGCAGAAATGGTCTTGATGAGCTGGGATGCTCTCCATCTACAAGTAAATAAACAAGATATATTAGACTTTACAAATGCAATCTCATTCATTCCTAAACATAACTGAAGCTGCCATTAAAGTTGAATGAAACCAAAGTACGTGCACGTTGCACTAAATAAAAAGGTAAAATGCCCCCAAATATACAGATGTTGTTAAAATACACATAGTTTTATGTAGATAGATATTTTCTAAAACTTGCTTTGTTGTTTGTGTGTTTTGAAAGCAACTAAAACTTGGTGATATATGGGTTCTCATAATATTTATATTTAGGACACAGAAAATTTGGATTCATCATTCATTCATTCAACTAATGTTTTCTAGGCACCTGCTAAACTCCAGGTGCCGTTCTAGGCAGTGGGGGCACAGCAATAAGCAAAACAGACAAAAGTCCTTTCTGCCAGGTGCTTGTATTCTAGAGAGGAGTGACAGGCAATAAACACACAATGAGTAGATACACAGACTGTATGACGGTGATGTGTGCTATGGGGGAAAACAAGAAAAGGAAAGGAGGGTGGGGAGAGCAGCAGAGGGAAGGAACGGGGAGCAAGTGTGGTCTCTGCAGGGTGGTCCTGGTGGGCACCACCAATAAGGACAGATGAGCAAGGACCACAGGAAGTGAGGGGGCCGGTCATATGGAGATCTGAGCAACAGTGTTCTAGGTAGCGAGCACAGCAGGTGCAAAGGCTCTGGGATGTGAGCTTGCTTGGTGTGTCAGAGGAGCAGTGTGAGCATCTGGAGGAGAGGTCGGAGGGAGAGAGCCATGAGGCCATTATCAAGACTCTGGCCTCTACTCTTAATGAGATGAGAGAGAAGCCATGGGAAGATTTTGAACAAAGAAGGGATGCGACCTGACCTACCATGCTTTAAAAGGATCATGATGACTGCTGTGGGCTAGGAATAGGAAGATCTATTTGGAGGGTCGCTCTGTAATGCACATGCTAGAGGAAGCTGGCTTCGGTCAGGAAGGTGGTGGTAGAGGTGGAGGTAAGAGTTGGTTCTGGATATGCTCTAAAGGAAGAGCCAACAGGATTTGCTGATGGGTTAGACGAAGAAGCCAGGGAGGATTTAAAGATGACTCCAAGATTTTTTGGCAAGGCAACTGAAAGCATAAACCCAAAATAACCTATTCCTGATTGAGAAAAACAGGTATAAGTTTTTTATCCTCTTAGCAGCATCCTAGCCCTAGATGATACTTATATCCTCTTTTCTGCCACAGGAGCTTGAATCAGGGAGGTTAGAAGCAAACTGAGAACTTCCTTTTAATCAGATGAATATTCAAGGCCCATAGTTCTCAAACTATCTTCCCACGGAATACTAGAACAAGATTTAACTAAATTGAAAATTTCCACTGAAATAAATAAACATAAAAATAAGGAAAAATCTATACCACCCCCAGAAAATGGGAATGATGTCAATAAACTGGAAGGTGTGAATCATTTCAGGAAGACATGAAGCAGATGGGATCGGGCTGATGGACTAGTGGCTCAGGGCAGAGCAATCCACCCAGTGGAAGGAGGGGAGGAAGCCTTGGGCATTGATGATTTTTTTGACAAAGCCCAGAGAATCCTAAACCCTGAAGCAGCAGAAGCCAGTAGCAAGGGCAGGAGGTGTAGGACTTCAAGGTCCAGTTGTGCTGTGCTGGTCCAGTTGTGCTGTGCCAGTTCCCTGATTGTGGAATGGCTGGCCATGGCAAGGCAGGACATATGCCATGGGAAATAGGGTCTGAGATAGCAGGCTGTCAAAGCAACAGCCATGAAATAGTAAGGGCTCAATAGAGCAGTGAGACCCTCTCCTCTACTTTCTATGGCCAACCAACGCTCCAGTGAGACAGATCATCCTAAGATCATTCCAGAAGAGGCTGGACAAATGACAGGTTTATCGCAATTGGTTGTCAAAGCCAAGGACACTGGTGACAGGTGGGCCTTATGACACTCAATGGCTTGCTAAGCAACTTTCCCAACTTTAGCCCTTGAGCTCCACATTTCATTACTGGTGGGGAGACATCTCTGCTCTGTCTCCTGGTCTGTCTCCAGTCTCTGTGCCTGGTCAGCCTGGCCCTTCTTCACTGCCCACAGTGGCCCAGGACAAAGTCCACCCCCGACTGACTCCAGATGCCCACAGAGGCACGTGGGGGGATCTGGGCCTCGACCTGCACAACCATGGAGGGAGCCACCCAGCCTTCCCGTCCTGATCAAGCAAACCGCCACCCATAAATACATATAGCTAACAACAGCTGCAGCCATAAAAATCACCAGCCTCAGTGACATGAAAAGAGGACAAAGCTGGGCACGAAGAAGGCTCAATTACAAAGAATTACTGTGAGGAAAAGCAATGATCTTAAACATGATTAGATGTACACTGAGATTTTAGAAAAACAAACATAAGAACCCTACAATCACGGTGCAGTTCTTTAACGCATTTCTCTCAAAAAATTCCAGAGGGTGACTAGACCAGGGGTTGGTAAACTACAGCCTGTGCCAAATCTGGATCAGGGTCTGTTTTTGTTCTGCCCACAAGCTAAGAATAATTTTTACATGTTTAACAAAACCAAAACAAAACATAGAATATGTGACAGAGACCATCTGTAGACCTCAAAGCCTAAAATATTTACTACTTGGCCCTTTCAGAAGAAGTTTGCTGACCCCTGAACTAGATGAACACAACTGGCAAGATTCATTCAGAGTGTGTGTGTGTGCACGCATACGCATGCATGTGTGTGTGTACACACAACAGACCGAGCAGACACACTATTTTCAAATGCCATTGTCTGTTTTTCTTGTTTGTCACCATATGCTTGGAACCTAGGTCAGGGCCTGCAACACAGCAGGCATTCAGTAAATATTTGCTGAATGAGTAAATTGAATTTTATACAAATTAATCAATTCTAGGCCACAAATGTGAATAAAACATCAAAGGACTAAAAAACAATCTTCTGCAGCCATTAAAAATCTTATGTTCATCTTTACTGTCATGGACAGGTCCCCAAGATTTATTTTTAAGTAAATCATATAACCACACATATAATCCCGCTTGTGTAAAAAATGCCCAAATGATATGTGACTGTGTAAAAAGCCTGCCATGGCTGAAAACTAATATTTATAGTATTATACCTGAGAATTGATGGTTGAGGTACTTTGCTTTCAATCATTCTTTACTGTTTGAGTTTTTTTCTTTTTATGAGCAATTATTTCTTATTTTTTTAAAAAGCAAATGAGATACATATTAAAGAATTTTTCTTCCATGCATTTTGCCTTATCTTTTGACACCTTCCACTAATTCTATATAGAGCAAAATCTAAAGAAGACAAAATCTGATTTAGCACAGAATTATACATTAGTTCTGTCAGTATTTCAACCAGTTCACAGTGTTCTTTATGGAGTACCACGGCACCAAATGACTGCACTTCAGAACTAGTAGTTGAGTTTATGTGACTAGATGGCTATATCTAAGACAGAGCTAAATGTATCTAATATGTACCAGCAACAAATAAGCTCAAAAAATGAGGAGAAAAGACTTAGAAATAACCACATACTCAGATCCAGGGTAGGTTATAAAAATATGATCAGTTGGAAAGGGACCAAATTTCACATGGGTGTTCATTTATTAAAAAGATAGCTTGCTCTAAAATAGTTGTTTTCCCCTTTGGCTGCACTTTAAAACCATGTGGGAAACTTTAAAAAGGATCTCTGCCTGGCCCAGTCCCCACTCCATTAGACAGGACCCTTGGAGGTAGGGCCTGGGCCTGCTTCATAAGCTCCTGATACTCTGAGGTGCAGCAGGATTGAGAAGCACTGCTCTGAAAGGATTAATGGATTTTCTAGTTTGAGCTATGTGTGGTGATTTTATTTTTTGCTAACGAAAGAAAGCGGAGATGGCATGCCAGTAGCTTATCTTAAATATGGCTTGGATCCAGGGGTTGTGGCATATTGTCAACTGCTACAGGAAAAATAAATTGACAGTTACACTATTTTGAGAGGTGAGCAGATGCCCTTGGAAAGCAAAATCTACAAAACTGAAGATGTTAGGTAAAGGTAAATGTCATAACAGTAAATAGCTGAGCCAAAATCATGGTCTCAGATTTATGACTTTATATAATATTCATTGTGCTGCCATAAATGGACGCAGCACATAGCAACAAGTTCTTACCTATTAAAAATCGCCTGTAGGGCCTCCTCGAAACGGCGAAGAACCTTAGGAGGGGTTGGCCACTTCACATGCTTGCCGTAGTCTCTCATGGTCTTGACCCCGTGGAAGCGCCTGGCTACCTCATGGATGTATGACTTCACTTTGTAGCGCCGGTAGTACCTGATTATTGTCAGAGCTGCCTTGGTTCTCTTGTACCGCATGCGGGCCAGGGTGCCCCGCCACACCTGCACAATAGAGAAAGAAAAGGAAAACATTGCTGGCTGGCTGAGTGGTAGATGACTTTGACATTATAGAAGCACCTCTACTTACAAACAACCAGTCAGCTTGCATGTGTCCATAAACTCAACCAGTCAACGTGCATCTGTGCACAAAATCAGCCAGAGCCAAAGCATGGCAATTCTACTTGCCACCGATAGATGGTGTTGGGAGTCACACTGGTCCTTTTGTTTCAACTATCCAGCTGTTCATTATTCTACACTCAAGTGTGTGCTGGGTTTGAAGCTGAGTCCTGTTTTATCTTTATTGTCATGGAAAGAAGAAAGCCAAAATGCAGATATCTTTGGATAAATATTTTAGGAATGTTGAAGGGAAGCAGGATGAGCCAGAACCGAATGCCATAAGTATCTATAGTTCTCTTGTGAAACCCAGCTTTACACAGATTATACACGCTGGCCACACTAGTGTAATGCCACTTTGGATTTACAAACTGATTTACACATAGCCTGTGCACACCCAACGCCGCCAAGTGCTGTGTAAACTCCGAATAACTTAGATGTATTCCTGAGGAAATGGTAAAATAGATTATGTATTAATACCA
>CM052441.1:115669061-115682326 GCA_028533085.1 Varecia variegata
CTTTGTTATTTTTACATTTGGTATTTGTTAATCTCACACAATTTTGGGGAAAATAAATTTTGTGAGCTTACAGTTATATCATCAACTTTATCAGAAGTCCCTTAGGCTTTATTTTTTAACGTCAGAGAAAAAGCAGCATTGAAAACTACAGAGGAAATGACTCTATGGGAAAAATGATTCATGTATTTTTCCTTATAATCTAAGCATCTTGGATTTAAATAGATAGGCTTCCGTAAATGTTTGTGTGTGGGGGAAGGATTGTTGGTTGATTTTCCCACCAAGGGTCTGCAGGTTGGAATATAACATATAAGACGGATTTTTTTCATTTTCCCTCTTAGTTTAAAGCAGCTTAAACTGTTGGGTTTTTCAAGAGCTATATAAAGCTTACCTCTGTAGAGGACTTTGACTGATGATAGAGCTTCAGAAAGCAGAAAATTAAATGTTATATTAAAAAACAAATGCTTAATACTTATTTGCATATGCCTGAGAGGCTCAACAAACAACAAGGGAGCCAAAAGGGGCCCTAGTTAAAACAATGCTAACACTAAAAGCGGAACCAGCCAAACATTACGTGCGTTAGGATAGGATGCAAGAGGAGCGGGAGTTGGACACATGCCGAAGCCTGGAGGTGAAGTCAGCAGAGGACATACGGCAGAGAGTGGAGTGACAGAAGAGAGGGCAGGCAACCACTTCTGAGGCCAGGTCAGAGGGAATAACTGAGGTACAAGCAGAGAACGCTGAAGCAACACCGCACACAACCTTGTTACGGAGGTGCCGGCCAGAGTGATCCTTTTAAGACCAAAGTCAGATCGTGTCACTTCTCTGCTCGACTCTGCAATGGCTCTCCATTTCCCTTAGAGTAAAAGCCAAAGTCCTTACAATGTCCTACGTGGCTCCATGTGGTCTGGTCCTGCTCTCTCCCTTGTTCGCTCCAGCCACACTGGCCTCCCTGCCATACCCTGCACAGGCCAGGCACCCTCTTGTCTTGGGGCCTTAGTGCTAGCTGTTCCCGCTGCCTGGAATAATCTTCCCCCAGATATCACATGACTAACTCCTTCACACTCTCCACATCCTTGCTCAATTGTTACCTTCTCAATGAGACCAGCCCTAAATAGACCATTCTATTTAAAAGTTCAGCTTGTCTCCACTCTCCCCAACAGCACTCTCAAGTCTCTTTACCATGCTCTATTTTTTTCTCTTTCCTCTAGCATTCAACACCTTCCAACATACCATGTAATTTTATATTATGGTATGATTTGGGCTCTCCCTTACTAGAACTTAAGGTCTACTAGGCTGGGGATCTTCATCTCTTTTGCTTACTGATGTATCTCCACTGTCTAGAACAATGCCAAGGACACAGTAGTCACTCAATAATATTTGTTGGCTGAATGAACCTATTTATTATAACTTCATCTTTCAAGCCTGATACGGAAACTTCCACTTCAGTTGTCACGTTTTCCATCTTTAAGATCCTTGTTCTTGGAATATTAATTTTGAAAGCGTGTTGATCTTATTTTTACAAATACAACATCTCATCCTTCCTCTCTGAGTTTATGACTTATGGTTTTATTTTTTATACTGCTTCCTGTATTGCTCCTGTTATCCCTAAAGTCCATCTTCTCCTGTTTGTCTTGGTCTTGGCCTTTCACGCCTGAGGCCTGCCTTCCTCAAATGTCTGGGGACTCGTGGCCATCTACTCACACTGAGGAGTGAACAAACACCTGGAAGCTCTGTATGTGTGCTTTATGGATGATGGTGGACTTCACTACAGGGTGATTCAGTGGGGACCATCCATCTAGGGGGGATCCCAGAATGTCAGGATCATAAAGTGCTTTTTTCTCTTCGCTGCCAAAAATTTTCAGAGTGAAGAGGAATTTCGGGGATCATACCCTTCAGTATCTACACTTTCACTTAGTATCTGTGGTTTCGATATGGTACCAGACCCCTCTCCTCCGCTGAGCCTGCTGTCTGCAAGCTCAGAGCTTCTCTTGTTCAATTTCTTCAGACAGTAAACTTCTTGCCATCTTTCAGAATGAGACTGAGGTCATTGCCCAGCTTTGTGAGGTCTGGGAAGAGACTTAGGGGCCTAACTTATCTTTACACAGATTTTTAAGCAGCCCCTCCTTCATTGCCACCCCTCACCCCTACCTACAGAGGCACCTGGTCCTTCCCATTCCTGAATCTTTCTACAGCCCTGTGGTCGGAGGACCTAGCTTGCCTGCTTTCCTTGTCATCTGCGGACACTTACATTTCAGGTACTTTCCCCCCGACCCCGCTTGGGGAAGTAACCACTCATTCTCTTACTTCCAAACTTAAGTTGATGCCTCTTGTCTGCTGTTTCCACTGTGGTTCTATTTGTCCTTGTGGGTGTATCCGATTTTTGTTCCTTTCTTGCTCTTTTAGTGGTTTTGAGAATGGACAGAAACGCAACTGTCATGTTTAACCAGATGTTTTATAATGCCATCTTAATTCTACCGTTTTTTCATCTAGTGCATACTTCCTCAGAGGTCAGCTGTTTCAAAGCAACATCTGGCAATCATTAAAGTACAAAATACACTTCACAAAAGATGCAGCACTCTAGGTTATGCTCTATTAAGAAGTAGGTTAATTACATATCTTCAGTTTAGTCCCAGAATCAAACACAGGTCAGCTTTTTCCCTAGTTCTTCATGTTTTGTTTTGTCTTTTTTATTCTAGTTATTATGGGTATTAGGCTCTTTTCATCTTGTTGTCAATACAAATCACTACTTCACAATTCCCTGGTGTTCTGAATCAGATATTCTCTTAATTTCCACAAACAGAATCCTTCAAAATTTCAGCTTACCAGGTCCTCCATGCCTAGGGACAGTTTATAGATGCATCTTTCTCCCATTTTTGCCCTTAAGTTCCTTGTATCATTATTTTGGCAGAGTTCTGACCATTTATGGTTGTTAAAGAGTTGTGGCAGAGGAGAGTTTATTTATAATAGGTGCAAGATTGAACTCTGAGCAAATTGTAAAATATATAAAATTTATCTTTGGTGTCCATGTATTCCATCAAATCTAGAATGTGACAGTTGCATCCAATTTGGGATATTTCATGATTGATTAACAAAGGCTTGGGCCCTTCTAAGAGTTGTTTTCCAAGAAGATTCAAAGAAAGAGAGATCTTCCTCAGTTGTTCCTCTTCCACTCAAATATCTCCATGAGGGACAAAATGAATAAAGACCTGATGTGCTATTTTTAAAATGCTGGTGCCCATGTTTTTACCAGAACAGCAGGTTAATATGTACCAGGAAGAATATAAGATCCAGTGGATATAATTTATAGGTTTTTAGCACAATTCCTGACACAAAATTCCTTAGTTTTATAAATTAATAACCTAAGAGAAATCTAAGAAGCAATAAAATAACCAAATCTTCAGTCAATAAATAAGTGTAAAACCATTCAAATAAAAAGAGAGAGACACACACAACAAGCATATGTGATTCTGATCACTATAAGCCGTCCTAATGAACTTAACTGGTGGTGGTGGTGGTGGTATGTGCCTGGTGGAATGTAATTTAGAAATGACCACTCCTGAGCTGTCTTACCTTTGTCTGGGAGACTAACTTGCTGAGTTAGTTGACTTGTGAACCTTCATGTAGGACGCACACATTTTGTATGTGGCTTTTCCCAGATCCATTAACCTAGCAATTCTTTAGTGCATACAATTGTTGCCTATTAATGATGATGACATGATCTGACAAGCTCCTTGTAACTGTAACTTCAAGAAGCAACTGAACCTTTTTGTCAATTACAGTCAGAAGAACTAAGGCTATCAAAGCCCAAACTGCAATTATTTGCAGACAAATGGCAATAAAGTTACCCCAGATAATGGGTTACGTAACTCAGATGGACCTCTCAGGACTCAATCTTGTAAACACTCTGTGGAGCTGTATGGAAGTGACTGCTTTCTTTTGTTTGGTTTTGTTTTCTTAAAAGAGGAGCTACAAAATTGGTAATTCACCTTTAAAATCTCTCAAGTCAAAGCTATCTTTAAACTGCTTTTTGATACAGAACAGCAGAGTTTTGGTCACGTGTTTGAGCATTTGAGCAGACCCAAAGAGGTGTCTGGCAATGTTTCAGCTCTACTCGAAGACTCTTACAGCCTCCTCCACCCCCAGATCCAGCTCCACCTAATGTCGAGGTGGCTCCCGGAAAATAGGACAGGTCAGGCTTTTACCTTGCATAACAAACTCACTGACTTTTATCCCCTTATGCCTAGCACTGAAAACACACAGAACTCCTTAAAAAAAAAAATAGCACAGTACACATTTGCTTTAGCTGCTTGGAAATAATATCAGTTTTGACTGGTTCCCTATATCACTGGCAAAGTCAGATAATAACTGATATTTGAAAGGACCAGCCAAAGGTGTACCCTAACATTCATTTCTATAGAATTCTACAAGTGAATTCTGAAACATAGGGCTTTTGAAACGATCCCTGACAAATGGGTCCCATTTTCAATGAGTTTGGAAAAGCTGCATATTGTAATTCCTTTTTGGAGATTCATCATGCACATTAAAATCTCTAAAAATTTCTACATTTCTACATAAATAAACCTATTTTAACTTTTTTAATAGAATTTTAAAAAATACAGTTGACTACAGACTTCTTTGTACACAGATTATTCATTTGTAGGGGATCAGGATATGTCACCCAAAAATATGCCACTTTGGCATGAGGATTATTTTGAGCTGAAGGCAATTGAGAAATAGCAGATGCAGGAAAAGCTCTTGGCCTTTCCCCCATCTGCCTAAACGCAGGTCATAAATTTCCCATGAGAAAGATGTCCTCTCCTTGTACCAAGAAGACAAGAACACTTTTATCACCAGTGAGTAGGAGTCAACACTGAGAGAGTCTGCATGAACAGACCTTACTATAATAAAATAACCCTTAACTTCCATTAGTTCCCTCCATATAGTTCCTAGTCACTTTCCCACAATTTATTGGCCCTAGAATCCCAAATCCCTTTTCTCATATCTAGTCACATCTCCACATTTTATTGCCCTTTGTTAAAATGGTATATAAGACCCTGAATCTAACCATTTCTCTAGGTTTTTCACTCCTTTTCTGTGAAGCTCCTGTGCATATAAAAATATTAACATCAGTAAAATTCTCCTGTTAATCTGACTTTTGTCAATTAAATTTGCAGGCCCCAGCCACTGCACCTAAGAGGGTAGAGGAAAAGTTTTTTCCTCCTCTACAATTTATAAAGAACCAGGTTCTATCCTTTTGGGAAACACTGAATTAAAACAAAATAAAAGAATTACTCATATAATGAAGTAAGGAATAATTATACCAGAAATTCTAGACTATGTAAAGCTATTACAATTGTGTACGACTAATTAAACTAAAAGTCAAAGCAGAAAGGGAAATGAGCTATTTTACACACCTTTTTGCTAGCTAATAAAAGGCATACACATTTTTCAGAAAAGACATACTTTCTTGAACTGAGTAGACTAGTAGAAAATAGTATTATGTCAACATTAATCTCTTGATTTTGATAACTGCACTATAGTTATGGAAGAGAATGTCCTTGTTTTTAGATAATACACAAAGAAGTATTTAAGAATAAAGGAGCATTATTTCTGTAAATTACTAACAAATAGTTCAAAAAGCAATTGTATATACACATAAAAATAGATCTGTATACAGACATGTTTCTATATATGTACACATATATAGATATACACATACACAGAGTGAGAGAGAGAACCAAAGTATGATAAAACAAAGACAGTAAAATTTTAACATTTGGGGCATCTGGGTAAGGGGTATGTATATAGAAATACTTTATACTATTCTTACAACTTTTATCTAAATGTAAATCTAAAATTATTTCAAAATAAAACAACTGAAAAAAGTATCTTTGAGGGATAGAGAAAAGCAATCGCAGAATGTATTGTTAACAATTTGACATAAGCACGAGTGATCATTATACCTTTTATAAAAATTGAAATTCTGTTCTACAGACTATTAAACTTGTGCTTTCTGCATATTGGTGGCTATGTATAATAAATTGAAAATGACGACAATTTTACAAATATGTAAATTAGCCTATGCTAATTTTAAAAATTGAAAACATGTGTTTAAATGATGCTAAGTTAACTCATGTTAACCTACTCTAGAGTCATATAAAAAGTGCCATGCTGGGCCATACTGGAGCCTAAGGCAACAGGAAGGAAAATCAATAATATCAATCCTGTCTTTATTTAAAATTTTGATCATTTGTTCATCATGGATTTCTTTTGCATTGATTTTGGGTTTTTAAAATATTGCATGAAAATATTATATATCTTCATTATAATTTTGGCATGTCCTTAAATTTTACATCTGAGTCTTGGCCCTGCATAAAAAACAAAAATTATAGAACAAACCTAGTGCAGCATCTGGCAAATTGTGGGTAGAGAAGGTAGGGAGTGCCAGCCATGTGCTGGGCTCTGTACTAGGGGACTTACACATGCTATCTCACTTAATTCTTCCAATAGCCCAGACTGGCAGATGTTTTGACCACTTTACACAGGAGGAAGCTGAGGTTCCGAGACAGTGACATACTCTGGATCATACAGTAAATGATAAAACTGTATCTCAGCTTGGTTTGGATCCAAGAATTGATCATGCCATCTCCTAAAGGTATCACACTTAAAGCAGTCTAATGGTATATTAAACAAAATTGCTTGTTTTTCAATTTTCTCTCTGAGACATGTCAACTTGCTATAATAATTAATAGGGAGCTTGGTTTCAACTATAATCCAACCCACTACATTCTTCATATAAAGGTAGACAACTCTCAATTATAAAGTTTTTTTTTTTTCCCCCCCCGAGACAGGGTGCTATCACTCTGTTGCTCAGGCTGGAGTGCAGCTCACTGCAACCTCAAACTCTTGGGCTGAAGCAACCCTTCCTCCTTGGACTCCCAAAGTGCTAGGATCACAGGCATAAGCCACTGCGCCCAGCCCTAATTATAAAGTTTTGAATTGAGTATGATCTCTAATGGCATTAGCATAATTTTAGTTCTGTTGAAAATTAATAGGATTAGGTTTTTAGTATTCAGATCATAATAAGGGGCAGAGATGTGGCCATGGAGATAAAATGGGTTTTTAGACTGTAGCTGTTGCACTTACCAAAAAGCAGAGCATGGTTTGTTGCCAAACTATTAGATATACATATTGCAAAAATGTTGGCTTAACTCAGTTACAAAGAAAAAAAAATCTCTTTATTGGTTAGGTATGGCTTTCTTCATTAACTTCTGGTTGAACACTGTGAAGAATTACATAAACATGCTACAGAGAGTCACATTTTTAATAAGAGAGTTAAATCATAACTGAAGAGACAATTTTGAAGGAAGAAAACATGATTTAAAAATCTGGCAATAAAATAAAATCAGAACTGATGATAGCTGAGCTAAGTCTACTTTGTAGTCAAAAAAAGCATAAGAAAAAATCCATGATGAAAAAGGCTTTTGAAAAATGCAATACTTTAAAATTGATAATTATCTCAATCTTTTGCATAGAGGCCCAATGACACATTAAATGCTCACTGATAATAATTCTTAATTGTTTTTGGCAACTGGATTTCCATCCAAGTATCAGTTATGTTTGTGTCAATGTACGAGCTTGAAAAAATTTTTGTATCTTCACAAAATATTGGTGTTTGGATTATTTGCCATTTCAATTTTTTTCAATGTATAAAATATTACTGCAATGATGAGGGATTTACCTAGAATTCAGTGTTTGTTTATTCTGCAAGCATCTGCTAAATGCCTACTGTACGTGCCATTTCTTTAGGGGATGCAAAGGAAGACAGGAGACACCTATGATATTCTAGGAAAAACCAAGTATGTCTATGAGATAACTGGGAAACAACTATGACTAATCCCTTAAAGAGTAAGATCTGATCGAATGCCACCACAATGCCAACCTCCAGGTAATGAAACTTGAATTCCTCAGCTACAGAGAGTGAGGCTGTTTCAAGGCAGTCCAGCACTGCTCAGACGGACAGCTCCCCAACTGGTACTGTGTGGGTGGAGTGCAAAGAGCCCTAGTTTGGAGGGAGAGGCTAGCATTTCCCACCAACTACTGGAGAATTGGGGAAGGCAAATTTTGTAAGCTTTGGGTTCTTCACCTGTACACTGTGCATGTTACATTAGATGATTTATAAGAACATATACTAGCATTCTCTCATAACAGCTACTGATAATGAGTAAAAATTTTTAAATGTTATTTTGGAAGTTTTTTTTCTGATCCAAAGTGCACATGGAACTGACAACCACTATATTTGATTTTCATCAGATGACTATTACTACCCCCAAGAGAAGGGAGAGAACACAGCATTTCACTATTATGTGCCACGCCTTGTGCTAGACATTTGGCATACATTAAGAATGGGTATTTTAAAAGCATTTATTCTTGACATGTATTTGTACTATGCTGTTATATGTTTCTCTTACTAATAATTCATCATAAGAAGCAGGAAAAACATGTGACGTAAATTTCTTTGTCATACGTTTGTATGTTTTTGCTGGCAAATGGTTCATTTTGGGAAACAATCATTTTTCAGCCCTATGAACCTAGCTTCTACAGAGAAATGCAATTTGTGTTCACAGCTCTTGCTAGTAGCCTGGCTCTGGTTGTAGGAAATGACCAGTGTTCTTCAATGTAACCCTATGTCTCAACATACCATTGGTTACCAGTGCTCACTGTGACAATGATACTGGGTGAAGATGCTTCCTAAAAGGGGATTTCAGAACCTTGGGGGGAAAGGAATAATCTGGAAAAGTCCTCCTGTTTACTAAGGGTAAACATCAAATATACTTCCTCTTTTTCATTTTCCTTTTTTAGATTATAATTGATGTAAGGGAGAATGGCAGGATAAGAGAATGTACATTCATTAAGGACAGATGCTTTTTCAAGTTTACACAAGTTGTACATAACTCAAATAACTATGAAGACCATTACTGATCATAAGTTAATTATAAAAAGAAAAAAAAGATGCTACTTAAGGAACACAAATGCATTGTTTGGGTGCATGGTTTATTGTAACCGTAAGTGATAGATGTGGTTAGACTAAAATATAGCTCATGCTAGAATAATGCTGTGGTGATACAGAGAAATATATTCTAGACAAAAACCTAGATAAAGTGAAATGCTGAATATGCTCACTGATGTTGAGGTTTTATAACTGTACACATAGCTGTAACTATCTTTATTACTGCAAATTCTACCGGAAACATAGCTTGTACTTGTAAATCTGAAAATTTTTATTACCTCATCTATCTCTTCTCAAAGAAATGTTTTATAACACAATATTTGAAAATTGAGATTTCTTTTTTTTTTTTTTTTTTTTGAGACAGAGTCTCACTTTGTTGCCCGGGCTAGAGTGCCGTGGCATCAGCCTAGCTCACAGCAACCTCAAACTCTTGAGCTCAAGCGATCCTACTGCCTCAGCCTCCCGAGTAGCTACAGGCATGTACCACCATGTCCGGCTAATTTTTTCTATATATTTTTAGCTGTCCAGATAATTTCTTTTTATTTTTAGTAGAGACGGGGTCTCGCTCTTGCTCAGGTTGGTCTCGAACTCCTGAGCTCAAACAATCCGCCCGCCTCGGCCTCCCAGAGTGCTAGGATTACAGGTGTGAGCCACTGCGCCCGGCTGAGATTTCTTAGTTATATAACAATTAAGTCTGAACATATTTTAAATAAATGTCAATAGGGATATGATTAATTTTCAACCAACTTCTATTATTGTTGAATCCATTGTTTTAAGAATAAATTTACATTTTATCTGTCATTTGTAATTCTTTTTTGTAAACTGTGTATTTCTTTTATCTACTTAATTTGGGTTGTCTTTTTATTGATTTGTATGAGCTCTTTATATATTAAGGGAACCATCCTTTTGTCATTGGTGTTTCAAATATTTTTTCCAGTATGTCAATGATCTCTTGATCCTATATATGGTATACTGCCATACAGAAATTGTTTTTAAAAAATTTTATCTAGTCAAATGTATTCATTTTTCTTTTATGCTTACATCATCTTTTATACAAAACTAAGATCATATAATAATCATAAAATGGGAAATATTTTCCCATGTGATCAAATATCCTCCTATAATGTGATTCTGAATGGCCTCACAGTATGCAGAGAGATGCATGTATAATTTAGTTAATCAATTCCCTATTGTCAGATATGTTTGATGGTTTCTAATTTTTTGCAATTACAAACACAGTAACATTTTAGCAGTATCACTGTACATAAATTCAAGCACACAAATGATTTATGGTAAAGTTTAGAAACAGAATTGCTGTTGTGATCCATTTGTATTTTCAACTGTCATACATTAAAGTACCCGTTTCCAAAATCCACCATGTGAACAGTTAAAAACAATTAATTAAATTGACAGGATAATATATTATTGCTATGATTAAACTGCTTTGATTATTGTTATTCAACTTTTAAAAATTCACTAGCTATTTGAATTTTTTCTTTTGTAAATTGTCTCGTTTTTCCTTTTGAGTCTATGACATGTTCATAATTTTACATAATGATTTGTAAGGGCTTTTCGTATATGAAATAAGCTAACCTTTTACTACGTTTACAAAGATTTCTTAGCATTTTGCCTTTTAGTATCTCCTGGCCATGGTTATTAGTTCAGGCCAATAAAACATGAGAAGATTTTTGCTAGGTGTTTCTGAGAAAAATATTTCTCACTTTTCTGAGAGAATGTCTAAGGGCTTCTGGAAGTGACTCTCCTTGAACATGGAGGAAATATGTGGCTACTGAAATTGTTAGCAGCCATCTCGTAACCACAAGGGGGAGCCAGACTTAGAATGAAGATGACCCAAGAAAAGGCCAAATAGAGGGGCTTCTCCTTGCATGAAATAAATCCCCGTTATTCTCTATGCCAGTCTGAATTGCATTTTATGTTTTTGCTGTTGCACACATTGTGATACAATGGTGTTTCTGAGAAACCGAAGTTTTAACTGTTGATGCAGGAATATTTAACAACCTTTGCCCTCAAGAATTCTTTTGCTGGTGCTATATTTAGAAAGGCCTTCCCTACTTCAAAACCAAATATGTGCCCATAAAATGAATTTATGTTTTTGTCAGAATGCAAGCTCTGTGGGGGTTAGGGGATGGGGAACTCAATCGCAGCTAGTAGAGAGCCTTTATTTTATAATCACTCCATGAATGATGGGGTGGGGGGGGTTGTGCCTATTCCAGTAGATTATCCATAATTAAAAATGTGTGAAATGCCCACCAAAGCTCTGGATTCTTTGAAATACAAATGAGTTATCAGCGACAGCCGATGAATATGACAGGAGAAATGTTCGGTGTGAGTGGACTGACTCTAAGTCAGTATCTGGTCAGGCATCAAGAAGGGTTAATATTGGAAATCTTCATAAGAATGTCTCCTCTGAAATAGAGATGTAAAAAGTCACTGGGAAGTCATCAGGGAATATATAGATAAAACAAATCAGACTACTTTTCAAATAAACACTAGCATTAGACTGCCTAAGCAGTTATTTCTATATGCAAACCATGGAAATATTTTAGGATCATCAAAATCTACCCTTCTTTTTAGTCTTTTTCCACTCATCTCAACTGGCTTATGATCAATATTTCATGGAACTCTTCTATAGCTGCCCTCCAGGTGTCCTTCCAGAAAACCAAAACCCAAACTCCAGCTGAAACTTTGCACAGACACAAACCCCTCTGCACTGAGCCTTGAAGAAACAGACGTGCAATAGCATCATAAAGTGATAGAAGCAGAGACACTATGGCGACATTGCTTAAAAGGTCTTTCAAACATTCCGGCTCTTTCTTGCTGCAGCCTCTTTGCTTATGTATTTCCTGGCTTGAATTCTCTCAATTCAAGGGTCAAATCCTTGACATTCTGAATATCCCAGGGTCAAATCCTTCACATTCTTTAGGTCTCAGCTTAATGGCACCTCCTCGAAGAGGTCTTCCTTGACCACCCTATCTAAATTACCTTTCCCTTGTCCTCCGAATGATTGCCCAATTCAGCTTTTCCTTTCCTTGATAACTGATACACAATTTGTAATTACTTATTTGTTCGCTTATGTTTTGTTTCACTCTTCAACTAGAAAGTATGCTCTGTGAGGATGAGGTTTATTTTTATTTTATTCATCACTGTATTTCCAAAGAGTACCTAGCAATAAACACATTTGTTGAATGAATGATTATTGGCCTGAATAAACTAAATATCTTTAAAAGAAGACACGCTTCTCTGTAAAAAAGCCCTATTGAGGTGTTATATCCAAGAAGGGCTCCATAACTGTGGGGTATAGCAGCTCACTTAAAAGAACTAGACAGCTCATCCTGTTACACACTGTGTGGATGAGCCACACAAATTATGAAAAATTCAAGGAAGAAAATATATGGCAGCTGTCATGCAGTTCTTAAGTCTTAACAGAATTTCAAATTCAGTGTTGATGGTTGCTGGTTCTAGAGCAGACTACCATGAATAAGCATCAACTTGAAAAACTGCTGCCAATTTGCCAATGAGCAACCTGATGCGTGGAAAAGTCTGGTTTTCATGAATATTCCTTTTATTATTAAAAGAATTTCACTAAAAATGTAAATTCTTCATCTTAAATAATCTGGTTCCATTCTAGTATGATAACGTGGATATTCTAAATTAAGTTCTTGTTTATACTAGTTACAGGATTTTTCATGAAAAATTCTTGTTTTTCTTTTTTAATAAAAGTCAATACTTCAGAGTCACTGCAATTTTTCAAGTGACCAAAGAAAACATGTATATCCTTATTCTCTCTTTTGATGTCAACAAGACCCAGAGAGTGCCTAAAAGTGCTACTGTATATTATTCCTTTTTTGCACTAGGCCTGTGAGAATGATATAATTCCTTTATTATTAGAATGAGAGGAAATAAAAAAAACCTAGACTGGAAAATTCTATCAAATTCAAATGTTGTATACTGGTTCTCAAATTAAGAAAAATCAGGGCCGGGTGCGGTGGTTCACGCCTGTAATCCTAGCACTTGGGAGGCCGAGGTGGGTGGATCGTTTGAGCTCAGGAGTTCGAGACCAGCCTGAGCAAGAGCGAGACCCTGTCTCTACTAAAAATAGAAAGAAATTATCTGGCCAACTAAAAATATATATAGAAAAAATTAGCCGGGCATGGTGGCGCATGCCTGTAGTCCCAGCTACTCGGGAGGCTGAGGCAGTAGGATCGCTTAAGCCCAGGAGTTTGAGGTTGCTGTG
>CM052441.1:115682426-115787117 GCA_028533085.1 Varecia variegata
CGTCTCAAAAAAAAAAAAAAAAAAAAGAAAAAAAAAAAGAAAAATCACATTCCATGTAATATATAAGGAACCAACTCTTGGTTAGATTACTTAGATTACCGGCTACCTATTCAAGCTCATAGGCCAAAGATGACATGAGAATATACTGTAAGTAACGTAGCCTGGCTTTCACACAGCAGTTGGTGAGTAATCTCCAGGTCACTCCTCTTCTTGAGACGCTATCCAGAAGATATTTTCTTCGTCCAAAGGGGCACAATACTCTTGCTTCTTTTTCAAACCTCCATGGAATCCACTGAGTATCTATATTAGAACGACAGGAGCTAGGTAGCCCAAAGGAGACTCAGACTTTCCATGTCTATAGAGGTTTATCCCCTAAATAAAAATTCATGGAACAGGTATTCTAGGATTATCAGATTCAGGAACATGTGTATTTGGCCAGACTAAGGCCACAATAGGCATAGCTCCTTGACTTAGCCATCACATAAGAACTATAGAAACTATCCTATTACTAAACAACTTTGCTTTTAATCTTGGATTTTCTTCCTTCCCCAAATAAGTATGTTGCTAACTCAGCTTTAAATTATTGTCATCTACAGAGAACCTGGTGCTAGGTTATATTATTGTCCAGCAAGTAGGCACTTCTCTCTTGACCTCCGCGAGCTACTCCATTGATGTGACCTGCTTTGTTTGGCCAATGGGATATAAGGAGCTGTGATCTCAGCAGCTTGAAATGTGCTTGTGTGGTCAGCCTTGCCCTCTCAGGCTCCTGCCATTACCATGAGCAGAGTATGTCCCTGGGGTCCACTGACTTCAGGAAAATGAGCAACATGTGGAGCCAATCTCTACTCAACCCATAACCTGTGATGACTCAGCCAAGACTGG
This sequence comes from Varecia variegata, assembly GCA_028533085.1. NCBI lineage: Eukaryota > Metazoa > Chordata > Mammalia > Primates > Lemuridae > Varecia > Varecia variegata. Next base: position 115,683,309 of record CM052441.1, read on the forward strand.
CCAAATCCCAGATGCATGGGCAAGAAATAAATACTGACTGTTGTAACCATCAAGGTTTAGGGTGGTGTGGTAGGCGGAATAACAGTCCCCCAAAAGATACCTACCTCCTAATCCCTAGAACTTTTGAATGTTATCTTATAGGGCAAAACCACCACCAACAAAACCCCAAAAAACTTGGCACATGGGATTAAGTTAAGGATACTGAGAGGTAGATTAGTCTGGATTATCAGATGGAATCCTAAATGCAATCACAATATCCTTGTAAAATGGAGGCAGTGGCAGATTTAAAGATGGAGGAGAAGGCATTGTGTCTATCGAGGCAGAGACTGGAGGCAGAGATTGGAGTGATACAGCCACAAGCTGTGGGATGCTGGCAGCTACCAGAAGCTGGAAGAGGGAAGGAATGGATTTTCCCCTATAACCTTTGGAGGAAACATTGCCCTGCCAACATCTGGATTTTGGCGCAGTGAAACTGATTTCAAACTTTTCTCCCAAACTTGTTTAAGAATTTCTGTTGTTTTAAGACACCAAATTTGTGATAATTTTTTTACAGCTTCCCAGGACAGTAATGTAGGTGGTTTGTGATATAACTGTGGCAACAGCTAAATGATACGAACACAAACTAATCATAATATTAGTAATAATACTAGTATTAATAAAAGCAAATATATAGTACTTACAAAGTATTCAAAGTATGTTGAACATACTAACTCATTTAATACACCTACACCATGACGTGGGAACTATTTTAATTCTCTTTTACAGATAAGAAAACTGAGGCACAGTGAGGGCCAAAAATGTCATCTCGTAAGTGTTGGAGCTGGGATTGGAACCCAAGTGCCTTATGGTTGACTAAAGCCAAGAACTATCTGCTGGTTAGGCAGTAGTAGAGTCTAGAAATTAACCACAAGTTAGTGATTCGTCAACTCTGCCGGCAGAATTGAGACTTCAGGGCTACTTTCCCAGTTAGAAATAACTCTTGTGCCTCCTATTTACTCCATTTGCTTGGTAGTACTAAGGTACCTCATTTAAATGCACATGAATAGTTCTTAAGTATTCATAAACATCTTTGCTTTCATTCATAACATAGCTAATAATAAACTTTATAAATCTAGAAGCAAATTACTAACTAGTATTGACTCATGATAATATATTATTGACAAAAGGTTATCCAGAGCCACTGTGTACGGGACATCATACTGAGCACCCTGTGCAGAACATAATCAAGTATAAAGATGCTGCTTCCCTCAACAATTTATACTCTAGTTGAAGAGTGCAAAATTAATAGATGACGTAAGATTTTTTTTTTTTTTTTTTTTTGAGACAGAGTCTCGCTTTGTTGCCCAGGGGTACAGTGAGTGCTGTGGCGTCAGCCTAGCTCACAGCAACCTCAAACTCCTGGGCTTAAGTGATCCTACTGCCTCAGCCTCCCAGGCAGCTGGGACTACAGGCATGCGCCACCATGCCTGGCTAATTTTTTCTATATATATTTTAGTTGGTCAGATAATTTCTTTCTATTTTTAGTAGAGATGGGGTCTCGGCTCTTGCTCAGGCTGGTCTCGAACTCCTGACCTTGAGCGATCCACCCGCCTCGGCCTCCCAGAGTGCTAGGATTACAGGCGTGAGCCATTAGATGATGTAAGATTTAAACACTGGTTAAAGACTATAGAAATTACAGAATCCAACAAGAATTTTTGAGCTAAAGAGTTTTTTTTTTTCTTTGAGACAAAGTCTTCCACTGTTGCCCAGGCTGGGGTGCAGTGGCATGATCACACTCAGTACACCCTCAAACTCCTGAGCTCAAGCTATCCTCCTGCCTCAGCTTCCTGAGTAGCTGGGACTATAGGTGCCACCATACCCAGATAATTTTTAATTTTTTGTAGAGATGGGGTCTTGCTGTGTTATCCTGGCTGGTCTTGAACTCCTGGCTCAAAGGATCCTCCTTGGCCTCCCAAAGTGCTGGGATTACAGGCATGAGCCACCGCTAAAGACTTCTTATAAATCATATAGTTGAGAGGTCCTCCACCCTGACTCCTCCATGGCATATCTTAGGAGGAGCATTCCCATGTGCAACAAACTCCCAGAGGTTGTACAATCCCTGAAATGTGCCTTTCTTGCTCACTCAAGAAAGCAAGTATAAATTTTATAGGAATAACTCTTAATAGACTCCTGTTTATAAAATAATTCACCATCTTTGATACCTTATTAGTAGCAAATTACCCACAATACACCTCACACCTGATTGTGGTGGATGTGCCCATATCCATCCATATCATTTTATGGATAAAAGAAGTGAAGATGACCTAAAACTTTACACGAGCCTGAATCCTAAAACTAACAGCAGGCTCATGTCATGGTTCCTGCCTCCCATTGAACCTACTGTTTCATAGAGCCACATACAACTGACAAATGGGTGCTGGTGAAAGAAATACAGGTGACTTTATTAGACTGGTCTGGCCAGGAGGACTTAGTGAGGAGAGAGAATTGAATCTGAAGAACACTGAAAGCAAGGCAAAGCGTATGTACAAAAGCCATATGGAAATAGAACACATCGGAAATAAGCAGGTGAGGGGAGGTGGGGATGAGTAAATTCACACCTAACGGGTACAATGCACACTATCCGCGTGATAGACACACTTGTAACTTTAACTCAAACTGTACAAAAGCAATTTATATAACCAAAACACTTGTACCCCTGTAATACTCTAAAATAAAGAAAAAAAAGAGTATGTGCAAAAGTGTACAGGAGAAAAAGCAGGTATGTTTGAGGGTTCAGTAAAAAAAAAGTCATACTGTGGTATAACGGGAGACGTAGTTGGTTGAAGCCAGACTCTGGAAGAGTTTGGTCTTAATTTTGTAGATGATTGAAGGGTTTTTAACAGAGGAACAACATTAAACCTAAGATTGTGATGCTGTGCAGAATCAAGAGTCAAGGAAGGAAGCCTGGAAGATCACCTAGAAGTGGTTTGGGGGCAGAGCATCACAACTACCACCATGGCTCTGCTGACTTTCACACTGGATACCCATTTATAGTGCATACAGTATGACTTAGATTTAAAAAAAATAGTTTTGTATGTGTATAAGAGAGAGAGTAGGACAAAGACTGGAATGATATATTCTAAAATTGTAACAGTGGTTATCTTTTGGTGGTGAGATGAAGGGTGACATTATTCCTTTCTTTAAATTTTTAAAAAATATTTTACAATGAACATGTATTACTTTATAATAAAAATTGTTACTTTAAATTTTAAACTGAAATAAGGTGATTAAGGTTATATGTTGTTCCTCTTTATAGCCTATTTAAAGTATAATAAACTCATGAATAAAGTACAGCCTTTGTAAACCTGTATTTACATAATAAATGCTTGATTTTATTTTTAGTTCCCCATGGATATTTGTCACCAACATATTTCTATGAGTGTTTGGTTTATTATCCATACAAATACAATAAAATCAACTCAGGACAGCTGACTAATAAATCTATGTTGAAATTAAATTTTCTTAAAAATATGGACTATCATTACAGTACTAAGTTTGAATAGATAGCAATGTTTGGCAACATCAAGACTTTGATAAAAACCACGGAATAAAATAGTCCTAAATTTTCTTTAGTTATGAAAAGGATGACTCATTGGTTCCTCTTCAGTATATATAATGGGTGTATGTGCACATATGTGTAGATATTTCCAGAATTGACAATGTAGTTAAAGAGGAATCATACTGAACATCTTGTTTAGTAACATATGTTTTAATTTAACATTTATCATGAACAATTTTAATGTTAATAAATTGTTTACATTGTTATTAATGGCCACATAGTTTTCTATTGTACAGATGTATCATAATTTCTTAATATTTAAGATTCTCCATTATTTTCCACTTTCATGAGAAATGATACAAAGAAAATTCTTACTACTAAATTTTTACATAAATTCTTAAGAGTTTTCTTAGTATTAATTTCTAGAAGAATTGCTGGATTAGAGGCAAACACAATTTTTTGATTTTTGGAAACACACTGCCAAACTACCCCTCCAGGAAGTTCTCACCAGCTTACTTTTTTTTTTTTTTTTGAGACAGAGTCTCACTCTGTTGCCCTGAGTAGAGTGCCATGGCATTAGCCTAGCTCATAGCAACCTCAAACTCCTGGACTCAAGGGATCCTCCTCTCTCAGCCTCCTGAGTAGCTGGGACTACAGACGCGCACCATGACGCCTGGCTAATTTTTCTGTTTTTAGTAGAGATGGGGTCTCGGTCTTGCTCAGGCTGTTCTCAAACTCCTGAGCTCAAGTGATCCTCCCGCCTCGGCCTCCAAGAGTGCTAGGATTACAGGGTGAGCCACCACACCCGGCCACCAATTTACTCTTATGCCAGTAATGTACATGTCCTCAGCAACACTGTGTATGATTTTTGAAAAACTCTGAGTATCTGACAGGTGAAAATATGGTTGCTTGCCATTTTTTTTTTTTTTTTGTAGACTGATCATCCATATTTTTGTTCAGTTTTCTAGTAAGATATTTACCTAATTTCTTTGGAAGGATCTTTTGTATATTAAAGGTATTCATATTCTGCAGTTGCTGAAATTACAAAAATAGAACTTAAAGCCACTATATGTCTCTTCATTAAGACAAATGGAATGCTCTAAGTATATGTATTCCCCAGAACATGTTGAATATTTCATAAACTTTTTTTTTTTTTTGGTTAGCAAAACTTGATAGTCCAAGCAGAATGTGTTTACATGTGCCATGACAAAGAATCTGAGCAATTTCTAAGATACTTAGATTTCTTGGTTGCAGCTATATATATGTGCTATAGTAAGAAAAATAAAATAAAATAAAATAAATCTCAACTCTGTATCCCTCACACTTAAACTGTATATATTCCATGATATACCCAACTTGGTAAACAGGATTTATTTTGTCACCCATAAAGTTTCTTAGCTTAATGAAATATGTGGCAAAATTATGAACTTTTGAAAAGTCTTTTCAGAAAATTCTGTTTTAAAAATCATTTTTTGGGGGGGTGATATTTTACATTAAATGCCAGTGTTGTCCCTAAGCAGTGAATAGCTATTATCATAAAATATCTTCATCATTGCCTTTACTATTTGTTTCCTAATTATTTCCAAAAGGATTGGAGGGAACTTACTATAAAAAATACATGGACAACTGAATTACCAAAGTAAGAATTAAAAAAGGACAGCCAGGTAATAGGGGCAGAGGTATAGGGGGAAAGGGAGATAGTTATACTCAAAATCCCAAATTAAGGATGGTTCCTGGATTTGAATATAAATATGAGCCCTGAGCTTCCTGGCATCAACAGCAGACGGTAAACTTAATGAGTTGCACAGATTTCATATTTAATAAGGCTGATAATTAAATATTCCCTGCACCCAAATATGCCCTTTTTATTTTTAAACAATTTTTTATTGTTGGTGAGAAAGAAAAAATCAATTGCTCAGCAGCGACTAAATGGTATTTTACTTAACTGTGCACATCTTCAGCTACCTCTGTAATACAGTCTTCCTCCAGACAGCTTTTGATTGAACACACCCTATCTCAAAGATCCTTCATTTGAGTCTGGAATAGCAATCCTCACTAAAGTGTTCAGAAGTTTTGTAATTTAATGTAAACATCTATTTACTGAATCACTTCCCCTTCATTAATTAATTCCTTACAAAGAATCAAATCTCTTGAGCTCGTAGCAATTAAAAAAGAAAAGCGAAATGAAAATGTAGCCATGTTTTTTTTTCTTTCTTTTTTTCCTACTACCACCTATAGGGGCCAGAAAGTGTTGCCATGGAGACAACAGCTGTTCAGTTATGAGTGACAGGTCTCAAGAGAGAAGTGTCTTGGAAAGAGAACATCTCAAGTTTAAAAAAAAAAAGTGGTGAGGGAGAAACCAAAGCAAGCTGTTTTACTAAACATATTGTGGGCTCAACTGAAAGGTGTATTTAAGCTAGCAAAGAATAAAAGCAGTATTTCCCCCCTTCTTTCTCCTAACATAGGAAATGTTTTCTTTCCAAAGGGGAACAGATTTCTTTTAAGTAAATCTCAAGCATATGTACATTTTAAAATTGGGATTCACACTGATGCACCAAATTGGTTGCCTTAGTAATGAGATATCACCCAGGCAACGGATTTGCTGCTCTTTCAGGAGAGCAAATCATCTGCTTCCAACTTATGGGGGAGGGGGCTGGAGATGGGGTGGCTGTGGTTTTTTATTGGTGGTGTCTGAGGGGAGATAAATAAGAAACAAATTATTTTTGACATGTCACCATTATTTTCCAAATATGCTTTTATCTTTTTATTCACAAATTGGGTGGGAGGAGGGAAAAAGAAGGCTGGATTGGAGGGTGGTGGGGAAGACTGTTTTGTTGTTTCAATGTTGAATTTTTGCTGAAGCATTTTTTATTGTTCTAAAAGGGCTTTACCTTTGTCAACATGTAAATACTAAATGGATCAGTTATAGGCTTACATTATAAATTGACAGAAATTTTCTTCACAATACTAAGATCAATGACTTGTACACAGTAGTGCTATTCTAATAGCACTGCTTAGTAATATATGTAGGGGTAAGCCTTCAATGTTTCAAAGTTTCCTAAATATTTTATAGAAGATAAACATTCATTGCTTTCTTCATTAGGAACATATGCCTTTCCCATACCTATTTCTATTACCATGATTTACCAATATATGTTCAATATGCTTTCTTGCTGGAGGATTCTGGTACTTGGTTTTTCTTATCCTATACCGTGTTCATTCTGATCAACTTCAACATGCTGGTTATTAATAAACCAACGATCTGCTAATTGCCAGATTAAGGGGCACTTTTCAGTCCTTATTGTGTTGAATGTGTCTACTATGTTTGATGTTGTTGATCATTCCTTCTTATTTGAAATTCACTACTTCCTTTGCTTCCCTGACTCATATATCCAACTGCTTGCTGGTCATCTCTATTTGAATGTCTCATACGCACTTCAAATACATCATGTCCTGCACTATTAATATCCTCAAGTATGCTCCTGCTTCTGTATCTTCTACCTCTATCTCAGTTGTCAGTGACACCAGCTATCCAGGACCCTAAATTATAAACCTGGAAATTATTAATTCCTGATTCCTGCCTTTTATCAGTCTCTCATCCAAGCAACTATCATGGTCTGCTAATTTTACTTTCTAAGTATTTCTCAAATTTCTCCCCATCTCAACTACCACTGCCGGTTGATTTAGGTCCTCACTGGCTTTCACCTAGATTATAGCAATAGGCTCTTAATTGGCCATCTTGTCCCCAGTGTCGTGGACTTCTAATTTCTCCTTGACACGGATCTATTTAAAATTCACAAACTGACCACATCACTTCTCTCTCTTAAATGTTCAATGGGATTTCCAATAAATATGGCAGGAAAGTAGCAGAATAGATAACCCGATATCCCCACTACTACAAAAATGTAACAAATACCCCTGTCATACCTGAACTTAGAAGAAGAGTAAAGGTCATAGGGGTCAAAATTAGATTGGCCAAAATTACAAAGTTTGACGATTCAAATTGTTGATAAGGATATAGAAAAATAAAAACTCTCATACATTTCTTGGTAAGTGTAAACTGGTACAATTATTCTGGAAAGCAACTGGGAAATCTTTAGTGAACTTAAAAATGTGCATACTCTACAGCCTAGCATTTGCAGTCTGGGGTATATACCCAAGAGCAGTTCTCGAAGTGTGGTCTGGGGAACCCTGAGTATTGCTGAGATCCTTTCAGGGGATCCTCAAGATCCAAACTAATTTTATACCTGCAGGTCATCTGCCTTTTAAATTCTCATCCTTTCACGAGTCTACAACGGAGTTTTCCAGAGACTATATCACATGTGATTACAATATTACTCTGACAGCTAATGGAACATGTGCTTGCATATTCCTGCATTTTGTAAAATTCTCTATTGTGAGTTCTTTGGGGATCCTCAAAATTTGAGAACAGCTGCCCCACAGAGACTTACTTGCTTGTAGGCAAGAGAATATGTACAAAAATGTTCACTGTAGCATTTCATGGAATGACAAAAAATTGAAAAACTAAGTGACTGTTACTAGGAAGTTAAATAAGCTGTCACTTTTTAATAATAAAATAGCACAAAGAAGTAAATAAACTATTGCTACACTGATCGACCTAGATAAATTAGAAAAATATTATTCTGCGTGATAAAAACCAAGTTGCAGAAGACTGTGTACAGTAGAATGTGGAAACAGAAGATTGCAAGGCAAGACAAAAAAAGCATAAGCAAATCAGAGGCTGCCATCCTCAACCAACAGCTATAAAGGAGGAATCTTGACAGAATGGGAGTTTGTTGATCCAGGTGCTTTGAGAAGACAAGTCCTGAGTTAGCTTTCTACATCTTGTTAGATAAATAAGGAAAAGGTTAGTAAATATTTATAACCCTTTTATAAAATTCAAGTTAAATTTAAATTGAATTCTGTTATCCTAAGTTGCACTGTGGCCATGTATATTTGTTTGCTAGTTACCAATCCGGTTGTTTGCTACGAAGGGAAAGAACTTTCCTGTAACATAGAAAGGGCTGTTTTAGTAATTCCAAAGACTAGGGCTAGTCTATGTTTGTTATGGAAAACGTGAATATTTTCATAGAAAACTTTGTTCTCTATAGTTGTCATAGGAAGTTTATTTTATCCACTAACTCCAGTGACAACCCACTACAATATCAATGATCCAGTTCTAATGAACTATATGAATGGTTTATGAAATTCAGATTAAGATCTGTCTTCCCTATAATGTAGTTTCAAGAAAAATGTGAATCTAATAGAGTTAAGATTTTGGTGAATTTCTTCTAGAAAGTCTCCTCTCCCCAGTTCAGGTAGCTGCCTGTTCTCTGAGCCCACCTGGCAGTCACTGCCTACCCCAGAGCATCACAATTACTCCATCTCATTGGTTTGAGTGCTAACATATTTCCTTCCTGGATGGGTTGTGAATTTCTGGGTGGAACCTAATCTTACTCATTTTTGTGTCTTCATTCAATAATTAATGAACAAATCCACATTTATTGGTCATTTAAAAATGCATATGGGCACCTTCTCCTTCAGAGCCACATATCACAGTGTTGTAAAGGACTCCTGCTACCCATTTCTTCTTATAGCACACTGAAAAGATATAGAGTCAATGGCCACCATTCGATCAAAGGCGCACTTTTATTTTTTTCAACACTCAGTCAAGATCGAGCAGCATATTTTTAACTATAATGTTCTCTGTGAATAAAGCAATGAATTGACTGGCACTGGGGACAACCTTTCTTATCGCACAGTAATGCACCCCTACCCTCCAACTTCCTGTGATTCAGCTTATACTTTGTCAGTAGTTATCCAAATAAACATACTTTTCCCAACCTACCCTTGACTCAAAAGTCACTTTTACTAAAACAAATAAACATCTCTTTTGCTGGAGCATGTATTCTCAGTATAAAAATGAGAGTCACTGATCAGTCTTCATTACTATACCTATGTCAAGAGCTGATTCACACTTTCAGCATCACTTTTTTCTTCCAATTGCATTAAAATATATCTCAGTCTACATACTTGACAGTAAATGATTCAGAAGACATCACTGGATGTCTACCAAGGTTATTTAATAAAGGAATTTTGCCAAATCTCATTCTGCATTCTATCTGAGCAGGACACCATCATCACCTTTTGGCTGGTTTTATAAGCTTTTCTGCAACAGCGTGAGTCATAACCTGTTTTTCTTATATGGAGTACATCCTGAATGATGCCACTGTGGGATAAGTGTACAGTGGTCAAAAGTGTGTGTGTGGGAGGCAGACCTCCTAGGTTCAAATCCCAGCTCTGGCAATCTCCATCTGTGGGACCTCCGTCAAGTTCCTTACCCACTCGGTAAGGAGTTCCCTTATCTATTAAATGGAATTAATAACAGATACTCATTCACAACATTCTTGTAACGATTTAGTTAATATGTATAAACTAACCAGAATAGTGCTTGTCATTCAGGAAATACCAGCTAACATGTTAGGTTTTTTTGTTTGTTTGTTTTTACTTTAAGGGCAAAAGTAATTGATTTTTATATGAGAAATAATTGTTTTGCTTTTAGTTTGAGAAATAAAACACTTGATTGGTTTCACAAAGAAGTCAGTGTGCTTTGTTTGAAAATGATGTGAGAGCCTCCATTGGCTTCATGCCACTACCTGACAAAGTTTCATAATAAACAAAACATTAGGCAATAGGGGCAAATGAGTGATGAAACCAATAAAATCCAATTTTCAGATAATGATTCTATTCACACTTTTTTCTTCTGACTGGTTTATAAAATTATTATAGTCTATGTTAACCTTTGAGACTACTTATAATTAACAGTTATGATACTGTTCTCAGTTTCAGAATTTACTATTTTTGTTACATGTTTATGCCTTAATAAGCCACTTTTAATCTTTCACTAGATCCTTCTTGTGATTGGGGCTATAATATTATATAATCCAACAATAAAAATGCAAAATGAAAATTTAACAAATAAATACAAGATCATACAAATAATATCAAATTGTTAATTAAGACAAACCAACCAGGGTAGTCCTTGTCATGAACGAGCCACCTTTATTTATTTATATGTCATGCTTTTTTTGTGTCATGCTTGATAAGAGTGTTATGAGCCACCTTTAAAACATATAGTTTTTAAAAATGAAATCCTATGTCATTGAAAATCATAATTAATATTACATATCAAGTTTCTGAAACATATTTGAATGAAACCCCAAACCAGCTGAAAGATATTTGACAGATTGCCATATGAAGTCCTTATTTATAAAGTCCTTATCTGTAGATTGGTATTTATGGGTGAAATGATAAGATATCTGGGATTTCCTTTAAAAATTCCAACCAAAACAAACATACGTAAAAGCATGAGGTGAGTTTTAGATAAAATAAGAATGGAAAAATGTTAATTGTTGAATCTGAGTAATGGGAACATGGGGTTTCATTAAACTACTCTTTCTACTTTTGTGAATATTTGTAATTTTTCATAATAAAAACATCAAAAAGGAAAAAGGAACATATACCTTCTTTCAGATTGTACTCACAAAATGACCATATACCAGGGCCCAAAGTAGATCTTAATAAATTCCAGAAAGTAGAAATGGCACATTTAACATTCTGTGACGGGGACCCAACTATATGAGATATCTATAATTTGACCATATAGCCTCATCTTTTTACTAGATGAGGCCAAAATGTTTTCCCTTATGTATATTACAGTCCTGTTTAAAAGGCTGGAAGACTCATGTTAAACTCTAATTGTAGAGGAAAAAAATCTGTTGTTGATAATTTTTCACATTAAAATTTTCTTTGAGAAAAAAAAACAAAAACAACATTCTGTGACCATTCTGTGATTATAAAGCAGTAAAACTAAAAATTAAGAACAAAATTAGGCCGGGCGTGGTGGCTCACGCCTATAATCCTAGCACTTGGGAGGCCGAGGCGGGCGGATCGTTTGAGCTCAGGAGTTTGAGATCAGCCTGAGCAAGAGCGAGACCCCGTCTCTACTAAAAAAATAGAAAGAAATTATCTGGCCAACTAAAAATATGTAGGAAAAAATTAGCCGGGCATGGTGGCGCATGCCTGTAGTCCCAGCTACTCGGGAGGCTGAGGCAGTAGGATTGCTTGAGCCCAGGAGTTTGAGGTTGCTGTGAGCTAGGAGGATGCCACGGCACTCACTCTAGCCCAGGCAACAGAATGAGACTCTGTCTCAAAAAAAAAAAAAAAGAACAAAATTGGAAAATGAAGCAAAGTATACACACAAAACATTACATGGAAATTATTTTTTAAAAATTTGTAAACAACTTTTGAGGAAAGAGGAAATTGAAACGAAAAATAAGTAAATGATAATGTATCAAGTCCAATACATACGGCAAAAGCAGATCTCAGAATAAATTCCACAGGCCATTATTAATAAATGTAAAAGAAAAAAGTGATCGAAGTGCCCAATTTTGGAAGTTGGAGAAAGATAATCTGCTTGCAAAATTAATAAATTAGAAATAAGAAAACAGGAGAATAAATAAATCAGAGAACTGGTTCTTTGAGAAAAGATAATGAAATGTATCATGAACTAAAGTTGACAAAGAAAACAGCGTGAGCATAAATCAAATACATAAAATAAGAACCGATAAGAGGGAATGACTACAGGTACAAAGAAAAGGAGAAGAAACCTAAGAGATTACTTTGTTCAATTCTATTCAATTAAATTTGAGAATCTGGATGATTTTCTAGGAGAGTATAAATTACCAAAACTAATCCCACAAAAGATACAAAATAAAAAAAGATCAATTATCATAAAGAACTAGAGAAAGTTGTTTAAGAGTTATAATCCAACAAATGCTCCCTTCCAGATGGTTTCACAATAATTCAACCTGAACAGATTAACTGCAATGCTATTTAGATGTTCTAAAACATGGACAAAGAAGGAAAAGTCGCCATGTTATCCTGCTGAGGCATACATATTAATAGGATTGCTAACAAATTGATAGTCGAATTCTCTGTACAAACACCTCAAAAGAGGGAAAAAAAAGTCACACGAACATCTTGATACCTGCTAGAAAGTAATTGAATATAATTTAACATCTATTCTTGATTTTTAAAGTACAGTACTTCTTAACACAACTGAAATAGATGGATATCTGCTTAACATGTTCAAATGTCATCTATCTTAACAACTCAACCAGTATCATACATAAAAAGAAACCATTAGAAACATTTCCATTAAGTGCAGGAACATTTCAAGGCTGTCCAATATCACCACTCAAGGAATTTCACAAGGAGGCTATGCAGCAGCCTGGCCCCTCCCTATAACATGACTGCCAGTTTGAAGGTAGTGGCCCAGAAGTACAGCTAATGCTGATGTAGAACAAAAAAAATTTTCCCATGAACCATCACAAAAGGACAATGGGTCTTACATATTTCAGTTATTTCCTTTCTCAGCATTACTCATGGTATGTACATGTATACATGGTGTCCCTGTTATAGGTATACATATTATGTATGCACTGCTGATTTACTGATAAAATCTGGTAGCCCTGTTTTGCATATTTTCATAATATCAGTTTGCTAGTAGAATGCCAAATATTTATTATTTTGAATTAAAGAAAAGATCACTAACTACCCCACAATTCCATCTTGAAGTCCACATAAAATTAGACACAATCACATACAATTTTAGCCCACATTTTAAATATTTTATTTCATTGGCTTGAGACCTTTTTTCCTTCCTCAGCTTTATCTTTTTCACACTTTTTTTTCTTTGATACCTTTCTACAGACTTTCTTTTCCACTCATTCCTTTGTTCTCTCCTATCCTGCTTTTGGAATTGCACCAATTTTGCTATGACCTAATAATCAAACCACTATCATTTTCTAATCAGCAAGCCACCAAATAAGTAAAAATAAAATTCTGGGAGCCAAACGATTCTAGGAGACCAGTGCATCTGAACATTTATAGCAAAGAATTTCTATTTCTTATAAAGACATATTTGTAGTTTCATGTAACTACAATGCAAGACTGCCAACTGATCTTAGATTCAAGCTTGACTGTGGAACCCACAGTTCGTGGTGTCATGGGGGCTACATGCTGTGAGCCACATTTAGAACTGAAATAAAAACCGGAAAACTCACAGCATGGAACATGGAGCAGGTCAAGGGTAGCATGATTTAAATGTCCAGAGTTGGCAGTTCTTGCTGCTAAGGAATTCGTGGGCTATAACTGTAACCCTAGGTTACCCATAAATTGCTTGGGGGTAAATGATTAGAGCTTTAAGATACTATCATTTAAAGAAAGAACTTATATATTTAGTAGCTTTCATTAAATGACCTATGAAGGACCTTGACCGCTTAACTGCTTACACCACGGTGCATTGGAAGTGATAATTCTGTTCCTAAAACTAGAATCAAAGCTGTGTAACCTAAAATGGTCCAAGTACATGACATGGTGACCAGTTAAGATCTCTGTCTATAATCGGTTATAGATGCCCTTTAACAAAGGGCTACTTCTCCCAAATAAAGGCAATTCACAAAGACACCTGTTTGTCTTACAGGTGGGTCAAGAGAGCCACTCTTCCAATTTATCAACATATCCAAATTTGTTGTTAATGGCCACAAAACAAATAAACTTTCTCAATACTTTTCCATCTCCCTTTGAGAATCTGTCCTTAATATCATCTTATATGACAATTTTGATCTTGCCCTATGAATCCCTAGAATGAGAACATAAACTTAAAACCACACACGTACCAAAAAAGGAAGGAATTTTTTGAAGGTTTCCATATCCCATTCTTCTTTCAAGACAACAAAATATTTTAGACTAAATGGGCACAGAATATTAGAGAATTATGACTCTTTGTAATGCATTTAGTGTAATTTTTCATTAGAAATCAGTTAATTGTTAATTATTAGTTAACAGTTAAAACTAACAGTTTTTTTTTTCAGGATTTCCCTAATCTTGCAATAAGTAAGGGTCCTATTTTCTGGGAATTAATGACAATAACACATAGAAGGCCCAGGCTGAAGAAGAAAAAAAGCTAAAACAACAAAATCAACTTGGACAGATTTATTTCATGACATACTTAATAGAAGTCATTATATATTTCAACTTGGCTCCATGTGCCTGCACTGAACTAACAATATACTTTACTGATTTCTTAGCACCTCCTTGCTTAAAGCTGCAATTTTGAAAACCTTAGTTTCTTCAGTGCCTTTTACAAATACCATATTAGTAATTTCTCATTCAAATGCAATGTGAGGAACACGCACACAAATGCAGAGAATATGTGGGTAAGTGAATCAATTATATGTTATGAAAAGAAGAGAATGACCTTTATAAAAATCTCACTGGCTACACTGATTCATTTCTTTTAATGGGTATACTATAACTGGGGCTTTTTATAAAATTCATTTTTAAATATTCAGACAAAACATTCAGGTTTTAGGTCATTCAGAAAAAGTATTTTAAAAAATGAAAATAATCAGTGCTTCAGTGAGACAAGCTCTTTCATGCATTAGTTGGTGGGAGCATAAATTGGTACAATCTTTCTAGGGGCCATTTCAAAATAAGCATAGAAAACCTTAAAAGTGCACATCTTTTAAATCAACGATTCCAATTCTGAGAATTAATTCCAACAAAATAATAAAAAATATTTATAAATATTTAATAGCTGTATTAGAAGTACTAGTAGTAATAACAATAGCTAACGCCTACTGAACTCTTAGTATTTGTCAGGCACTGTTTTAAGCACTGCAATGAGCCTTGTAAGAATGAAAAACTTGAAACACCTAAATGTCCAGCAATGTTTGATTGATTGAGGAAACTCCAGTAAATCATATGCAGGACTAAGTTGGCTATTACAACTATTCAATAAGTGTTTATAGATGTTAAGATATGACAAAAAGTATCACGCAACAGTGATGTGGTAACAATTTAAGTTTATATTTAATACAAAATAAAACTATATTGTAAATAATATAAAATTATTTATATTTTTCATTTTCTTACATGAACTTGTATTGCTATTATTTATGTGCTATAGAACCAATAAATCTATATGCTTATTTCTTAAAAATATATTTCTAGTAATTTCACAAATTTTCTACAATATCAAGCACATGACCAAGTACAGCTGACTCTTGAACAACATGGGTTTGAAATGCGCAGGTCCATTTACACATGGATTTTTTTCAGCCAAATGTAAATCGAAAATACAGTATTCTCAGGATACAAAACCAGCACATACAGAGGGCTGACTGTATATGAAGGAAATAAGGTGCATTAAACAGACTACATGTAATTATTGATATTGACTAGTTAATAATAGTTTAGGTGATGACAGTGAACTACACATATTTTTAAGAATCAGAAAGTAACATATTTTATAGTTCTTCTGCAACCTTTTTGTGATTATGCTATTTATCCCTTTAAAATAGTTTTTGAGGTTCTAGTTTTGGTCAACATTCTGATTCTCCCTCTTACAACTTCCATTAAATCTCTATTAAGGCACAAAAAAAGATATGAAAATGCACCAAAAGCCAGTTTTTCAGATATTAAAATCTATTATGATGTACTATAATAAAAATAGTCTGATATTGACATAGGAATTGACTGTAGAATGAAATGGTGAGTCCTGAAATATATTCACACATATTTGGGAAATTAACGTTGCACAAAGGTGGAATTTCAATTTAGTGGGGGAAAAAAGGAATTTTTTAATAAATGAGGTTAAAACAGCTAGTTTTCACCTGAAACAAAACAGAGTTGTGTTCCTATATCACATTGTGTATAAAAATAAATTCCAGATCAATAATTTTTTTAAGAAACCCAAAAGCTATAGGGAAAAAGATAAGACATATTTCATTATATTAACAGTGAAAATTTTCACATGGAAGGGTATACCATGAACAGAGTCCAATGACAAATAACTCTAACAAAAATAATTATAATATATAAAATTAATACATATTATATATAGATGGCTCTCACAAATTCATAGGAAAAAGACAGACAACCCAACAGAAAAATGGGCCAAGAATATGAATAAACAAGTAACAAGACAGGCAATCCAAAAGGCCAATAAACACATACTGATAGTAATGGAAATAAATAAAGTAGAAATAAAATATCATTTCTTACTGATCAGAATGCAAAGCATGGTAAAAGCCACTGTCGTCAAAATTTAGGGAAAAGAGTTCACATACATAGTGAGGAGAAACATGAATTGTTATGATTAAAAACATATATACTCTTCAACTCAACAGTCTTGCTCTGGGAATCCAGTACATAGAAATGAAGGCACCAGTATGGAAGGCTATATGCATGAGGAAGTCTATTAATGTTATGGGAAGACTGTGAGGGTGTCCCGAAGAGTTAACATAGCAAGCCCGAGACTTCTACTCTTACAAAGGCCTGCTTGTGAGGTTGGCCCTTGGCTGGTATCTGGGAACTTGCTGGTAAACAGTTCCCTACACTGATACAAAACTTTTCCTAAGTGATCAGAGTGGCTGTGTTTAAACTGCTTGTACAAATAGTGTAGTTTGTGCCGAATACCTTTTTCCTTCTGGGAATCTGGGATTTTGGTACACAGTAGGCAGGGGTGCCTAAATGACCAACTCCCAATAAAACCTTTGATCACTGAGTATCTAATGAGCTTCCCTGGTAGATGACACTTGGCATGTGTATGACACAACTCATTGCTGGAGGAATTAAGCATGCGTGAGGCAACTCCACTGGGAGAGAACTCTTGGAAGCTTGCTCCTGGTTTCCTTTGGATTTTTCCCCATGTGCCCTTTGCTGGTTTTGCTCCACATCCTTTTGCTGTAATAAAT
This sequence comes from Varecia variegata, assembly GCA_028533085.1. Lineage (NCBI taxonomy): Eukaryota > Metazoa > Chordata > Mammalia > Primates > Lemuridae > Varecia > Varecia variegata. The sequence continues at coordinate 115,700,670 of CM052441.1, forward strand.
TTTACTCATCAGCACAACTCTATGTTGAGTCCTGTGAATCCTTCTGGTGGACTGGATCTCTGAAACCGAGATTCTGGGGACTCTTAACACAGGGGACGAGAAGAAACGTGGGCAGAGAAGGTAAATGTGGGGGACAAAAGTAACAAAATACTATAGAAGAAAAGAAGGGCTATCATAAAAATATCCTCATATAAACTATGATCTCATTCATATTATAATATATATGCTAGTATTAATATACATGCACAGAGAGATGTCAAAATGGATGGCCACCACCTTTGGACGGTGAAATTTTAGGTGAGTTTTTACATTTTCCCTTGTAGTCTTCTGCATGGGTTGAATTTGTTTTTACAATGAGTATATTTTACTTATATAATCAGAAAAAAGACAAAACTATTTTTATTTAAAAAGGAAATAAAAATCAGTTGTTGGAGATTCTTGTTTAAAATAGCAGTTCCTAACGCAGCCGCTCCTGACTTCCCATTAAATTCCTATAAGGATATAGAAAAAGTAAAAACACATATCATATGTTAGGTGACTGATGACCTATTATTCCCAAAAGCCTAGAGAAATATCTGCTATTTTTTTTTTTTTTTTTAAGACGGAGTCTTGCTCTGTCGCCCAGGCTGGAGTACAGTGGCACAATCATAGCTCACTGTAGCCTCCAACTCTTAAGCTCAAGCGATCCTACAGAGCTAATTAAAAAATTTTTTTTAAAAATATTTTCTATAGAGATGGGGTTTCACTATGTTGCCCTGGCTGGTCTTGAACTCCTCAAATGATCCTCTAGCCTCAGCCTCCCAAAGTGCTGGGATTACAGATGTGAGCCACGGTGCCCAACCTTTCCACTAATTTTATGGCCAATGTAGTTGGTCTAAAAAAACATAATCAGTAGACCACATATAACACACCCTAGAATATAACACACCTTATATTTCCTACTCCACTGCCTTATGGTTAAGAAATGTGAGATACAACTCACAAAGAAGACTGGCTGGCTTTTCTTCCACTGCATGGGTGATAGGTTTTGAAGCAGGCATTTCTTCTCTTTTAGAATTTCTCTTTCCTAGGTAGAGACTGTAATTTCTCACCAGGAAGAAAGCAGAGGTAGGTACTGGTAATGGCATGCTACATTTCTAGAAGCAAAGTGCTGTCAGAGAGGACCAAGAAAGGAAGAGCCCTAGTAGCTGTGTTTACCTGGAAGTATATCTTCTTATGTATGAGCTAGGGCATGGAGCTGGAAGAGGAAGGGTGGATCCCATCTTTGGCTAGCAGAGCTGTAACAGACTAAAGTCTATGGGACACTGACAATTGTGCAAGAAGTGAACAAACTGCCACTGTAGTGTAAAAAGAAAGTTCCATCAGCTATGAAGTGGACAGAAAGTGAGTTCAAAGTAGGCTTGCTATATAGTTTATTATCCATACTGGGACACTTTTGAGAGTGAAAGGGGTACTATTACATTAACAGTTACAACAGGGAATGGTCATAAGCCAGGACTGTCCCAAGCAAACTGAGAGGTATGGTCACTCTGGTTCAGAGCCTAACTCTGAGCCTGAATCAATCTCTTGTATACGTAGAAAGACAAACATAATAACAGATCTGGAAAACACACACACACACACAGAGTTAAGTACTTAAGATCAAGGGAAAGGACTCGAGGATGTGAAGATAGAAAGGAACAGATGCATGAAAATAATTTACTATGGCAGGCAGAAAACAGAGATCCAACTTGCAAATTCACAAGCATTCTTGAGAAAGAAAACAGAACTGAAGAAAAGCAACATTTTAAAAAAATAATAGAAGGAAACTGTTTTGGGATGAAACAGAATTTAGTATTTCACTCCAAAAGTTTTTCTGAGTTCCAGGCAAAATAAATGAAAAGACACCAACACTAAGAAACAGCTTGGAAATTGGAAGAGAAAACCTTTATTATTTGTATGTGATTTAATCATTTACCTAGGTAAAAACTAACAGAATCAACAAATATGAACCAAGAAAGGTTTTGTTATGGATACAGATAAAGCAACATAAGCCAGTGTTATTTCTCCGTACCATGTAGAAATTATAATAAAAAATTCACAGTAGCAACAATAAAATATCTAGGAATTAACCATGAATTTATAAGGCCTAAGTCTAAAGGTCAATGAAGATGATTTAAATAAACCTATTTTATACTCTTAATAAGATGATTTAGTATTGTAAAAATGTTAATCCTTCCCAATTAATCTCTATATTCCCTGCAATCCTAATAAAAATTTTTATTGAATTTAATGAATTTATTATACACATTAAAATGTAGATTGCAGAATAAAGGTCTATGTATAGGTTAGTCAACTCTAATAATGAAGAGTAGAGAAGATGGACTTATCCTACAAAACACTAAGACATATGACAATAAAAGCTGTTTGGTATTAGTGCAAAAACAGGCAAATGGAAAAATGGAACAGAATAGAGCACACAGAGACAGACTACGTGTCTGTGTGTGTGTGTGAGAGAATTTAATATATGATAAAAGTAGCATCACGAATCAATGAGAAAAGGACAGACTGTTCAGATGGTACTGAGAAAACTGGCTTACCATACACAGGAAAATAAAACTGGATTCCTATATAAAACTACATCCATAGGTGGATTCTAAATGGATTAAAGATTTAAATGTGAAAAGTAAACCTATATAGTTCATAGGAGAAAATATGGGATAATATCTTTGTGACCTAGAGACAATGAAAGTCTTCTTAAAATTCCAAAGCACAAGCTATAAGGCAAAAAAATTGAAGAATTTGATTATGTCAAAATTAAGAATTCTGTTCAACAAAGCATGTTATGGATAAAATTCATTAGAATGCCTACAGAATAGGAGACTATATTTATAATGTCCAAAGTGAATAAGAGATTAATGTCTAGAATATTCAAGGCATTTCTGCTAATCAACAAGAAAGTGCCAAATCCAGTAGAAAAACAGACAAAAGGTACGAACAGATAGTTTACAGGAAAATACAACAAGCAAACAAGTATTTACCGAGATGCTCAATTCAAAGGTCATCAGAGAAATAAATATAATGTAAAACAACAAGATATTATATTTATTAGTCTGACAAAATTTAGCTAGCTGGATGATACTGGTAGGAGGGATATGGCACATAGTAACCTTCATATACAGCTGCTGGCAGTGCAAACTGGCAGAGTCACCCAGGAGAGGAAACTGGCACTACTTATACCAATTAGGTACACATATACCCTGTGACCCAGCAACTTTCCTCCTAGGTATATATGTCCCAAGGACAACTTCACAGAGGTACATGATTTTTTTACAGACATATATAATTTTTTGCATTAAAATGGTTCATATGGAAGGTATGGGAAAGGGCATGGGGGATACACAGAAATACATGAATGGGTGAATGTAATGAGAAGGGGCCTTGCAAAGATCAGCTATGACAGGTACAGCACCATCAACTAATGAGCATCCATCAGTGCTCCACACCTGAGGTCAGGTGGTGGGGGTGGGGTAATGATGGCTGAAGGAGGTGGTTTCAAACATGTTGGCAACATTTTTTGGTTACAAAATAAAAAAAAAACCTTAATGCATTTAAGCTGAAAAAAAACCAAACCCACATAGTTAGTTATAAAGGACAAAAAGGAGACTGGTTCAGACATCTCTCCAACTTTAAATACCAGAAGACAAAATGTCCTCGGAGTTTTGAAGATGAAATAATTTTGAAATTGGGCAGCCAAATAAGTTTTCCATGTGTGAAGGCAAAAGAAAACATTTTAAGATATGCACAGACACACACAAAATATACCATCCGTGAACATTTCTTGACTTAAAGAAAACATTCAACCAATTTTTAAGAACATAAGAGCAAAGCCTTATCCTTATATATATATTAAATATAAAATTACCTTTTGTAGAAAGAGGACAATCCTTACGAGCATCTGGGCACGGAGGTCTTCCAAGGTAAATAATGTTCGGGGTGTTCGAATGAAAATTTTGGTCTTCCCATAAGCGACATCATCCTGAAACCCACACCGTTCAATCAGTTTCTTGACAGCCTCTTTGTCTGAAGGAAGGTCATGGTTGGGCCAGGTGAACTCAGAGATCATCTTATACCTGAGTGAAAAATGAACAGAGCACAGATTAAGGGAGAAAAACCGTATGGTCATCTCAATAGAAAAACTATTCAATAAAATTCAAGATATTTCATAGAAAACAAAACAAAACCTTCTTAGTAAACTAGTAATAGAATTTCATTAGATTAGATTAGAGATGCAAAACAAAAAAAGGGCTTAGTAAAATAAAACACTTTTTTATGATAACAACTCTTATTAAACTAGGGATAGAAGGGACTTAATTAATCTAATAAAAGCTATTTACCAAAAACTCACAGCAAATATCATTCATCAAGAGGAGACCTTGGGAGCATTCTCTTTACAAACAGAAACAAGACAAGGATCTACTCGGCATTGCTCTGGAGGTCTAGTCGGCATGGTGGAACCAATAAATAAATTGGTAAATGACTGGGAAGGTACAAAATGGGCAAGATTTATGAACAACGTGACTCTCTTCAAAGGGAATCAAGCAGATCTTTAGACTATTATAACTAAAAGAAAATTAAGCAGTGTTACTGCATATAAGATCAATACACAAAAATTAACTGCATTTCTACATACAAGCAGCTAACAACTCCTCACCACGTGAGCCTCTCATAAGGCAGTTTGCTACATGGTAGCTTAGTATGAGTGTAAGACAGAAATTACAGAGTCACAGTCTTTTGTAGCCTAATCTCAAAAGTGACATCCCATCACTTCTGCCATATTCCATTTTGTCAGAAATGAATGAATAGGTCCAGCCTACACTCAAGGGAAGGGGATGATATAGGGCACGGATACCAGGAGGTAGGGGACACAAGAGCCATCCTATGAGGCTGCCTACCATAGGCTGTGCAAAGTTATTTAATACATGGAGTCAAATTTAGTAATTTTTTTCTTTATATTACATTTGAATTTTATTTTCTTCACATTCAGATTATAAAGTAATTCGCTTATATTTTCTTCTAGTCCCGGTATGTTTTCATTTTTTATGTTTAGATCTCTGATCTATTTGGAGTTTATTTTGGTATTTTCTGTGAGGTATGGATCTAATTTTATATTTTGACAAATGGCTATTCAGCTGTTCCAACACTATAAAAAAAATCCACCTTTACTTCCTGTGATTTAATATGCCACCTTTATTATATACTACTATATTTTCATATGCACTTCAGTTTATTTCTGGACTTTCTGGTCTGTTTCATTGTTCTGTCTGTGTATCTGTGTATCAGTACCACAACGTTTTAACTAAGGAGGTTATAAGTACATTTTAATGTCTTTCCTAATTCTTTTCTTTTTTTACAGGTTTTTATAGCTTCTTGGCATGTTTATTTTTGCACAGGAAATTTAGAATCAAGTTTTATAGTTATAAGGAAAAAACAGAATTCAGCAAATAAATTTAAAACATCAAACCACCCCCAAACTCCTTAAGAATAGTTTTATTGAGTTGAAACATTAAATTCATTAAATTTATATATGGTGTTGGGTTACCTTATTCAAGGTTATATATCCTTTCATTGTTCGAATCTACGTTTGTGCCTTTCAGGAATCTTTGAAAGTTTTCTCATATGGCTTTCACATTTCTTGTTACGATAATACATATCTAAGCAGCATCTGTTAATTACTCCCTCAATTACAGTTAATTGCTCCCTTCTTCCTGACATCTCTCTCTTTTGTAAGTGTCCATGACAGCACACTCTCCCTGGTTTCCTTCTGTCTCTCTGGATCGTCCTTCTCAATGTCATTTTCTGGCTCCTCTGGATTCGACTGTATCCCTAAATGTTAAAGTGTCCCAGGGCTCAGATCAGGGATTCTATGTATACTGTCCCCACATCACCTCATCTAGTCCATTTACTTTAAATAATAGATTTGAAATATAAATATGTACATTTATACATATATGAAATATAAAAATACATTTTTCAATTCATGAATGTGTTATTACTAGTCGAGCCCTCAGCCTGAGCTTCACACTCATACATCCAATGCCTGCCTGGGTCTTGTAGGCATGTGAAACTTCCCTTTTAGTCTTTCCTACCTCAAGCTACCCAGTTACTAAAGCCAGAATCCCAGGAATATTTTTATTCCTTCCCTTCTCTGTCATTACTTCTAATCCATCATCAAGTCCTATTGACTCTACCTCCAAAATATATTTGCAATTCTCATCTCCACTGCTTCAATCCTAATCCAAGTCACCTTCTACTTTATTACAATAGACTCCTAAACTGTTCCCCACTTCCTTCCAATCCATTCTGCAAACAGCAGCCAGAGCAGTTTTCCATAAAGCCTGAAATCATTTCTGTCTTTTGCTGCTCATCTCCTTCCTCATTGTTCTTCGATCACATTGGCTTCTTTCGGGGTTCTGTGATGTGGTTGCCTCCTTCTTGCTTTAGAGGCTTTTGCATATACTGTTCTCACTGCCTGAAAGGCATTTTACCTAGTCCTTAACACACTGATTGCCACATTAGAAAAAAAAATTTTTTCCCTGGGGCCATGGTGTTTTATTAAAACAAAACGATCCTTTCTAATTTGTTACTTTTTATTGTTTTCTGTGTGTGAGTTATATGCAACACAATCCACATTTTTAGAATTAAATTGTCAATATTAATTGTAACAGTAAGAACATTAACAAGATTTTCACAAACCAACTGCAGGGTTTTGCTTCACATGGCCCTGGGCTCAAAACTAGCCTGAATGGAAGAAAATCATTTATCAATAAAAGCCTCACTTGATAGAGAGGCTCAGAAATCAATGCCAGATAAAAAGAGTTTAAATATGAAGACAGAGGTATTACCATACAATGTCATATGGAAGAAAAAAAAAAAGGAAACAAAATCAGAAACCTCCCAAATTCATTCTAAAATTAGAGTCAGGGTCCACATTTGGCTCATAGCAGTGGTGTGCGTCTAAAGTTTCGGGAACACTGCAGAAGCTGGAAGCAGTGCTGCAGCCACTGTGCTCGGCTCACGTGGCCGGGCAGAAGTGCACTGCCTGCCTTCCTGCCGGCAAAGTGCATGACCCCAGTTCTCCAGCAAAGCAGCATCCTGAACTTGCTAATTAAAAAGCTGAACTCATCTGCTTCCTGACAACTAGTTTTACCTCCCTAAAGGACTTTAGCAGCTTTCAAGGTTATCAGCGTGTTTAAAATCCTTTTCTCTTTTTTCAATGAAAGAAATGAAAATAAAGAAAAATGACAAGTAAAAATTTAGATTCAAAACTAAAATTCTTACAAAAAATCTGCAGAATCTAAATGCAAAAATTCACTGTAGAAAACATTTTCTCCCATTATCACTGGATGATCCACATAAAATGGGGGTAATGCATACTCCTCACGTGGTTGTGGTTTCAGTGACTCATACGTGGACTGCTTAAAACAGTGCTTCCTACATATAGTAAGCTCTTCAAGATGTTAGCAACTATTATGTGTTGAAAACTTAAACACCTAAATTAATTTTTTTGCTTTCTAGTTACTCATGGTCTATATTCTTTCATGAACAGGACAAAAGCCTTTCCTTACCTCTACTTTTCACTTCCATTTTAATTTTAGTTACAGATTATTACTAAAGACTTCTTTTCTCCTCCCCTTACAATCAGTACTTATTTAGATTTAACAAAAAGTTTTACTGATTTATTTGTTCAATATTGCTTTTTTGTGTCCCATGTTTCCCTTCTGCATTCATCTTTCTTTTGAAGATTTTTCAGAGAGGGTCTATGAATAATAAACTTTCTGAGCCCAGGTATGTCAGAAAATGTTTCTACTTTACTCACACTCTTAAGTGATAATTTGACATAGAACACAATTCTAAGCATAAAGGTCATTTTCCCTCACTGTGAAGATACTTCTTTTTCTACTTGATCAAATGTTGCTAATGAGAAGCCCAATGTCAGTATGATTCTGATTTCCTGGTAAGCAGTTTGCCTTTTTTTCTTGGGAGCATTTTTCTTTAATAATCTAGAAGGGAACAAAATGTATTTTTTTTCAGTTTTTAATTCATATGCTTGAGAGTCAGTGTATTCTTTCAATCTGAAAGTTTGCGTCTTTTTTCAGTTCAGGCAAATTCCTGGCCATTGTTTGCATACTGCTTTTCACCTGTTCTCTCCGTTCTTTCCTCTGGTGCTCCAGCTAGGTGGGTTTTGCCACTCCTGCATCAACCTTGCATGTGACTGGACCCTTCTTAATACTTCCCATCTCTTTTTCTTTGTGATGAGATCTGGAAGAAGTCTCTAGCTTGATCTCCCAGCCCACTAATTCACTTTTTTCAAAAGTTTAGTTTCTCAAAAAGTTTTAACTTTGTGGTTAAATTTACATGTGCTAAAATGCACACATTTAAGTATACAATGCAGTAAGTTCTGACAAATGTATATACCCATGAAACTGACTCTCAATCAAGATACATCATCCCAGACAGTTCCCCCATTCTGCTTTCCAGTCACACCCAACCCAGAGCTAACCACTGTTCTGATCTGCCTGCTCTTGAAGTTCATATATAGGGCAGCATGAAGTACGTGCTCTTTTGTGTTTATCTTCTTTCAAGAATACGTCTGAGATATCCGTCCATCTTGTTGTTGTGTCAGTAGTTCATCGTCTTCAGTGCTGATTAGGAACTGCTCATGAACATCCTAAACTTTGTTGAGTCTCCTAAACTGAGTCTCCTATTGATGGACAATTCACTCTGTAGTTGTGTTTAATCTGATTTTCATTTCATAAATCTCCAGTTTTTTTTTAAATAATTACCTGTGTTTGTTTCTAACTTCATATTCCTATTTTAGGGCTAAAATTCCCTCCTTTTTCTCTCTGAGAACATTAGATAGGCTTCTTCACATGTCCCTTACTCCTTGGCTCCGATTCCTTGGGGGTAAAGTTTTTCACTTCTTGACCTTATGGACCTTATGTGGTTTTTCTCGCTGGTTCTGGTCTTTCTCAGATGTTTGATGGTCATCCCATCTTCTGCCACAGAGTTCTTCCATGCACATCTTGGCCTTAGTTGGCCTCTTTGGTGGCTACTTTTGCTTCCCGGGTCTTGGCCAATATGTCTACAGTGTCCCATTTCAGCTGCTGAGGTGGTTACTTGCCCTAGCCATTATGGCAACCTCTTGGTGCTGCAGCTATGGTAACGCCAGCACAGCAGCTGAGAAGGCTTCCTGGAGCCTCACAGGCAGTCTTTGCTTATAACTGTGAACTTAGCTTACTTCTGGGTCTTCATATCTGCTTCATATCACATTTAGGAGTGATTCATCTTCAAGGTTCACTGAGCATGCCCCTTCTTGATTCCATCCACACTGTGGGCTATATACTCAGTTTCAAATTTACATATTTTGTTTCATTTGGGGGTGCCCTAGAGTGGGATATTTAAGCTGTGCCATGAAGAACACCATATTTGAAATTTATAGGTTCTTTTAAATCTTTTCTATTCTATTTTTACATTTTTGAAAACATATTCTAATCCTTATAGAATGTCTTTCATGAAAAAAAAAAAAAAAACCACTAAAACCTTTTGAGTTGAAAGTAAAATAAGTCCAAAAAGAGATTAAAAGTAGGGAAAGATACTCACTTGCAAAATTCCTTGTCCCCTCCAAATCAAGATCACTTACTGCTCACTTATTTCCACTACTCCCATGGCTTCTACCTCATCTCATGATAATGCATTTTCAGTTCAGCCCCATCCTATAGTTAGTTATCCATTCTCACCCTGCTCATTCTAATATTTAGCTTTTGCTGATTTTCAACAGGTGACAACACAAAAACAAATTCTATACCTGATCGACTGCTAGAATTCTACAAGCAATAATACATAAGGACTGGAAATCTTTCCAATAATGTAATTTGATACTGTTTGAAATCAAGACTCAGAATGAACACAACTCTACTCATGAAAACATTCCTATTATATAGCCTCCATAAAAAAGAAAAGCCAATTTTAAAGAACTATGTGATTTCAACAAGGAAAAATGGTCAGTTTTGAGCACAATCTTTGGATCAGTGTAAAATTAAATTCCAGTTCTCTAGGCTATTATGCTGTAAACTTTTATTCATTTCAAGAGTCTCCATTTAGTGCAACCTCTTACTTCTGCACACATGTAGCTGAATACTCATGGAAATAAACCAACAATTCTAGGTGGTTTCACTTTACATTTATAACCTCAAATCTTAAGTGGGCACTCAGCTCTTCCTGGTGGCAATCCTATTGTGCAAACCTGTGCTTTCTCACTCTCCAAAATGAGTATTCTCATTTCCCCTCAAACCTCCTCTACCACCTGTTCCAACCCTCACTCTCTAACCATGACCTTGCCTCATACTTCAACGAGAAAACAGAAGCAATCAGACAGGAACATCTTCATCTTTGCCATCAGTAAAGCTTCAAGTCTTCTTGTGTCAATATCCATATTCTCCACCTGTGTTCCATTGCTATGGGTGAAGTGTCCCTGCTCTTGTCTAAAGCCGACAAACTTTCCACTTGTCTTTGTGCTTCTATCCCTTCTTGCCTTCTCAAGGATGTTTTGATTATAATTATCTCCCTCTCTCCTGTGTCACCAGTTTCTCCTTCTGTTGTGAATCATCCCCACCTACATACAAACATTTTCTAGTACTTCCTGACCTGACCTCCAATTCCAGCTACTGCTTCCATTTCTCCCTGCTCTTGTGCACAGCAAAAATCTTGAGCTGTCTACAGGCATCTAACTCCTCACTTCACTTTCCCATTCTGCTCAAATCAGGCTCTGCTCCACCTTTTCTCCTTTGGCCTCTATGTTGACAAATCCAATGATTAAGTTTCTGCTTTTATTTTATTTGACTACATAGCAACTACTGATATAGTGAACATACTTTTCTTTCCAAAACACCATCTTTTCTTGGCTTCTGTGACATAATCCTCTTCTGGGTTTTCTTCTACCTCACTGATTGCTTCTTCTCTTCTCTTTGCTGGTTTTTTCATGTCAGACCACAAATCTAAATATTACCATGGACTTCCTTCTTTTTTCCACCCAAAGACATACCCAAGAATGTCTATGCAATTTGTATACTAATGACTCCAAAATCTCTCTCTTTTTTTCTTTTTGAGACGGAGTCTCGCTCCGTTGCCCGGGGTAGAGTACCGTGGCATCAGCCTAGCTCACAGCAACCTCAAACTCCTGGGCTTAAGCAATCCTTCTGCCTCAGCCTCCTGAGTAGCTGGGACTACAGGCATGTGCCACCATGGCCGGCTAATTTTTTTCCATATATATTTTTAGCTGTCCAGATCATTTCTTTCTATTTTTAGTAGAGATGGGGTCTCGCTCTTACTCAGGCTGGTCTTGAACTCCTGACCTTGAGTGATCCTCCTGCCTTGGCCCTTCCAGAGTGCTAGGATTACAGGCGTGAGCCACCCCGCCCAGCCTCCAAAATCTCTTATTCGTAGCCTGAACTTCTTTCCAGAACCCCAGGTATGTATGTCTAATAGCTTACTGAACATTTCTACCTAAATGTGTAGTAGGCATTTCAAAGTTAACATAGTCAAGAGAATAATCTTGATTTGATCCTTGCTCTTGTTCCATGCCCTCTTCCTGGAACTTCTTTTATCTAATTTTATCTCAGCAAATGGTACCATGCTTACCCAGATGCTCAAGCCAAAAAATATTTGTCATCCTTCACTCTGCCCTACTCCCATTTCATCATATCTAATCCATGAGCAGGTCTTGTCAACTTCACCCCCAACATATATCCCGAATCTGTGCAATGCTCTTGTATCTACAATAATCCCTTGTTGAAGGCACTATCATCAGGCTATCTTTCCTGGACTTCTGCAACAGCATCCCTAAACAAACGTCTCCTTGCTTTCTAGTCACACAGCAGCCACAGTGATCCCTTTATGATATCCACAAGATTATGTCACTCCATGCTTCAAATCCATCAATGTGGGGAATTTTTTTCTTATCACACCTAGACTGAATCTAAATGGTTTAGTCTGATTACAAAGTTGGACATGATCTGGCCCCTGCCCATTTCTCTGCTCTCATCTCACCCCACTGCCCCATCACTCAGTGTCCTCCCACCACACTGGACTCTGTTTGGCACCTAACACACCACACTGACTATTGCAGTAGAGCCTTTTCCCTGGCTGTTCCTCTGCTCCACCTTCCCTGATCTTTGTATGGCTGGCTCCTTCCTGTCATTATCTCCTTAGAGACTCTGTTTTGTCCAGCTTTTCTAAAGTATTTTAATTTTCTGCATTTTTCTGGTTTACATTTTATGTATTTACTTATTCATATTTTTTTTTGTGGAATCTGTAGTCTAGAATGTAGGAAATGTTCAATAAATGTTTTAAAATACATAAGTCTCAGCAACACAGCCAAACCTCATCTCTACAAAAATAGAAAAATTAGCTGGGCGTGGTGGCATGCACCTATAATCCCAGCAACTTGGGAGGCTGAAGCAGGAGGACTCCTTGAGCCCAGGAGTTTGAGGTTGCAGTGAGCTATGGTGATGCCACTGTAACTCTAGCCAGGGCAACAAAGTGAGACCCTGTCTCAATCAATCAATCAATAAAACAAAACAAACAGATGGAACTTAAAATATTTTTCTGATTCCCCGTTGTCAACTACCATTATTAACAATAAATTAATAACAGCAGCCATATTTTACATTTATCAAGTGGTTATTATATGCAAGGACTACTCTAAGTATTTTATATATATATTATCTCATTTAATTATCCAACAACCCTTCCCTTCAAGGTAGTTATTATTGTTATTTTCATTTTACCTATGAGGAAACTGAGGCACAGAAAGGTTACGTGATTTGCCCAAGGTTGCACAATTAAAAAATGGCAAAGCCATGATTCAAACCAGGTAGACTGATTTCAGGGCCTCCATGCTTAACTCCTTAATATTTCATTATTATGACAATTACAAATACCAGTAGTGATAAGCAGCATTAATTAAATACCTATTATGTGCCATATAGCTGAGCTTTTTACTTACATTAATTTAATCTTTACAACACCCTATGTGGTGTTATTATACTCATTTTACAGATGTAAAAGCAAGGTCAAAGAAGTCAAATTTCTGGCCCATGATGAAACAGCAAAAAAAGGGCACAGCCAGGATTCCAACCCAGCTGTGACTTCAAATCCATGTTCTTTCTACTATACTATGGTGCTCACATTTCCTCTAAAAAGACTGAACTTTATTCCATGGTCCATAAATCATGAACTCAGACACCCCCGTCACTTCTTGGAAAATCTTTCATATTTGCAATTTCCTCAACTCTTTTTTTGCTCATTCAACAAATATTTACAGATTGCCTAATATGTGCTGATGCATTGTCATGTATGGGGAAGACTCCATCATTCTCCGTGTGCTGTTGGGCTTCTCTGTTGAGTCTACTCTCACCTGTGAAGAAACTTCTCATAGGTCTGGCGGAAGGCAAATCCTGCCCGACGCACTCTCACGTTTTCCAGTAGTCCAAGATATTCCACTTGATGCCGGCAGCGTTCTTCATCAAATATCTGTGGGGACTTCTTGTCATTGGGTTTGATGCAACGTACGTAATATGGCTCCTAAAGAAATAAATCGGCAAATGGTAAGTTTCACTGGAGAAAATTCCTAGACTAGGGACACTAACGTAATTAGTGTTAACTGTGTCAAGTTAAGCTCAGTGCCTCTAATTTCTCAGGCACATACTGTGAGTAAAGTAGTTACTCTTCCTTCCCCTTTGATTCAAGGTTAGATGTTCTCACGCATTCAGCCAAATTTTTCTTTCATTTAGGCTTCATCAGGAATAGTAGAAAAGGGATAAAACTAGGAAGTAAATAACTGAGACATGTAAACACTGAGTTTTTGTGTATTAATGAAAACATGGTTAAAGTAATTGAAGGAGTAATTCAACAGAAAAAGGCAGCAGTTATAGCAAAGATCAAATGGGATGAAGAATGTAAAATATTAAGGACAGTTATGGTATACAGTAAGTGCTCCATTAGTGTCAGACATATTATTGCATTAGTTTGTGCTTTTGGAAAAGAAATTAAAATTCATGGGTAAGGAGAAAAGTCACAAAACCACCTATAGGCAAGAGTGATTCTATGAAGGAGCCCAGCTAGCAATTGTACCAATTAAGTTTTGTATCTTGCATTAGATCATAGCTCCTTTTAAATATAAAACCATGCTTGGCATAGATCCTAGCACACTGACAATAATGAATAAATTATCACTGGATGAATCAGTGAGGTCAAATGTATCCTACTTATAAGCATAAAGAGTTTCCTTCTCTTCTCTGAATCCATTGTTTATCGACACACAGATGCACTTTAAGTAAGATATAGAATCCTCTGTAGTTAAATTAGGCAGTTTTGAGCCCTACTGAGGGCTAGAGGTTGCTATTATTACATCATAGCAACCCCAGGATGCCCACATCCTAATCCTCAGAACCTGTAAACGTGTTATATTACACGGCAAGGTAGAATTAAGGTTGCAGATGGAGTTAAGGCTGCTCATCAGCAGGCCTTAAAATAAGGGATTATCCTGGGTTATCAAGTTGGGCCCAGTTTTAACACAAGAGTCCTTCAGTGGGGAGAAAGGAGGCAGAAAAGTCAGAACGAGGGAGGTGACATCATAAGAAAGACTCAACTGGCCATAGCTGGCTTTGATAATGGAAGGGAGCCACAAGCCAAGGAATGTGGGCAGCCTCTAGAAGGTGGAAAAGATAAGAAAATGGGCTTTCTTCTGGGGCCTGCAGAAAGTAACAACCCTGCTGACACCTTGATTTTAGCCCAGTGAAACCCATTTCAGACTTCCAACTTCCAGAAAGGTGAGGTAATAAAATTGTGTTATTTTAAGCCACTAAACCTGTGCCTAATCTGCTACAGCAGCAATAGAAAACTAATACAGCAGGGCTTAGAAAAAAGAAGAAAATGATGTCACTTTTCATCATGTAGGGCAGCATGATAAGTATACAATTGGAGTTTCTTTTTTAGGTGTTGAAAACTGGTATTCTGTTGGAAATGCAAGTAGATTTACATTCTTCAAATCTCACCTACTTCCTGGTTGGTGGACATATCGATGTACCGGGAGGGGGATGAACCGTGACTGCACCGGGAGAAAAGCTCCTGTGCTCGGACCTTGGTTTCCAGGCCTTGCCACCTTACGTATCTCTTCATCTGGTTATTCATTTTTATCTTTTATAATGAAACTGTATCATAAGTATAGCATTTTCCTGAGTTCTCTGAATCATATTAGTGAATTACTAAACTTAAAGGGGGGTCATGGGAGCTGTCAAATTTGTAACCACGTCATATAGAGGTGCAGGTGTCCTGGTGACCCCAGCTGTAGGTGGTATCTAAAGTCAAGGGTAATCTTGTGGGAACCCTGCCCTTTAACTTGGGGTGGTCAGTGTCAGTGGGGTGAAATGTAGGACACCTAGCTGATGCCAGACAGTTGGTGCTGCAAGGCAGGGGCCATGATTCTGCCTAGCACATCTGCCCTTTTTCATCCAGTGGTCTGTAGGAGAATGGAAAACATGACCAGGATATTTTGCAGCACCTTCCAGTAAGCGGTGGAGCCTCTATCCTACTCCTTGAATCTGGGCTGGCCTTGCGATGTGCTTTAACCAATAGAATGTGGCAGAAATGATACTGGGTTATTTCTGAAGACTCATCCTTGAGAGGCTCTGCCCTCTTGGAACACTTCTTCCAGCCTATGAGGAAGTCCAGGACTAAAGACTATGTGAAGGAAGATGCCCAGTCATCCAGTCATGTCATCTGAGTGGGCTCATCTTAGCCCATCAGCCCTGGCTGGCTACAGCTGCTTGGTGAGCCCAGCAGAACTGCCCAGTCAACCCACTGAATCAGGAGAAATAAACTGTTGTAGTTTCAAGCACGACCACATTTTAGAGTGATTTTTTTATGGTTTGATAGATAACTGATATCTTTTCCCGTATTCTGGAATACCAGTCTTTGGATTAGATGTTAAATTTTGATATATTTAAGTAGAGGATCAATATTATTAAAGCACAAGCAGAATCCTACTTTAAAAAATAGTGATAACTGATCAAATGTTCACTAAATATGTAATGATTTTCAAATAAAGCACTTATTTTGGGGGGCAGTTGTAGCTCACTTTTAAAAAGGGCTTATTGTAAATTTAAAACAAACTTAATAGGATGGGGAAGTCAGAGAGGCGGCACTGTTTGCTTGAGGATTTTCTACGGGTTTCCTGGAATAGAGCACCTTTAGTTGCTTGGTGAAAAAACTAAGAAAAGTGGCACTGAGCAAAGTAAATATCAAAATGCAACTATATCTATGTGCGTGTTTTGGTACTAGTATAACAGAATAGGCATTGTGCAGAATCAGGATAATTGGGTATTAGTTGTTTTGCTATTAGCTAATAATGATAAAGTCTCTCTGTGCTGAATTAGCCAATTTATGAAATGAGAATATTAGGGCTTTCAGTCTGAGTAATGACAGACTAGGCAATTTAAGCTGATACCCACGCTGGGGATAACTAGAAGAGGTAAACAAAATCCACAAGACATTTGCCTAAAGACATTGGAGAGCTAACAAGACAGTGGAGAAACACTGGGCCAGAATCCAGGAGAGGAAGAGCGGCACAGAGGACAGCCCAGGTTTGACACTGCCTTTCTCCTGAGGGAATTTGCCAGCTCTAGAGGAGGCAGATGGGGTTTGAGTAGCAGTTTTGGCAGCTTCATGAGGCTAGCGGGACAGATTAGGGATTAGGGCCTGAAAAAGATGAGTCATGGGTAAACCCCTCTCACCCCCTGGGAATAAGAGTGAACCAGAAGTAGGCAATCCTTCACAGGGACCAGAGTTTAGCTTTGTGTCACCTCAGTCCTTGAAACTGCAATAGCTAATTTGGACTACTGTTGCTCTTAGGTGCCTAAAAGAAGCAAAAATAAATTTTCCCTGGAGAAACATGACATTAACTTGGGCCTCCAATTATTTCTATAAATAATTTTATAACTATAACATTTGGAACAAAATAAAAAATAACCAGACATATAAGGAGCCAAGATAACACGAATTAGGAACAGCAAAACAACACATAAACAGACCTGCAGGAGTCCAGATATTGGAGTTATCAGATAGAGGTATTAAAATAACTATGCTTACCATGTTCAAGATGACAAACAACAACATTGAGAAGTTTGTATAGAAACAGAAACTATAAAAAAGAACCAAACCACATGGAAAATCTAGAACTGAAAAATATAATAATGGAAACTAAGAACTCAGTGGATCAGTAGAAGAGATTTAAAATGGATAAAGAAAAAAAGGGTGAACTAGAAGGTAGGTGAGAAGAAATTTTCTGGAATGAACATAGGAGACAAAAAGATGGAAAACAAAGAAGGGAGGTTAAGGGGTATGAAAGGTGCAGTGAGTTGGTCTAAGCAACTGGAGTTCAGCAGGAGAGGAGACAGTTGGGGCAGAAGAAATATTTGAAGAGAGAACAGCCAAGAACTTGCTAAACCCAATGGAAAAAAAAAAAATCAAGCTACAAATTGAAGAAGTCCTACAAACTCCAAGAAGATTAAAAAAAAAATCCACACCTAGCCATATCATAGTAAAACTTCTGAAAATCAAAGAAAAGCAGCCAGAGGAAAAAAGATTACCTTAAAGAGCAACAAATAAACTGACAGCAGATTTTTCAGATGAATCTATGGAATCCAGAAGACAAAGGAACATTATCTTTGAAATGCTGAGAGATATTGTCAATATAGAATTTCACACTGAGCAAAAATATTCTTCAAGAATAAAAAGAGTATAGAAATATTTTTTGGTAAACAAAAACAGAGAATTTTTCACTGTCAGATCTCAAGTATAACACGGTGAAGTTCAGGCAGAAGAAAATGATTCCAGATGAAAGGTCAGTAATATAGAAAGAGGAAAAAAGAAATGATAAATGAGTAAATACACATAAATGGATACTGACTATATGTAATAACAATAATGTCTTACTGGATTTTAGTGTGTGTATGCGTGTGTGTGATATATAATTAAAATATATAAGTTAGGAGGGAAGTAAATGTAATTAACATGTTTTATTGGCTTTGTTTTGTCCAGGAAGGTGGTAAAAGTAGCAAATAATGTTAGATTTTTATAATCAAGAATGATATTGTATCGGAAGGGTGGGTGGGAGGGAAGGGCCATATACGTAACCTCAACTTTTGTACCCCCACAATATGCTGAAATAAGAATAAAAAAAAAAAGAATGATATTGTAATAGGTTAAATAACCACCAAAATGATATTAAGATGTAAATCTTCCTAAATAATAAAGGGAATAAATGGAATAATAAAAAATAATTGTAACACTGGGGGAGGGGAAAGGGTGCCTTCTTAGGTACAACTAAACATTCTGACTCAAAAGACTCACAGGCTACCTGTGGCACCAATCTCCTCAGAAAAACAAGAACAAAGCTTGCAGCAGGCAGTGTCAGTGTCCTTGTGGCAGTCCACGTAGCAGTCAGGTGATAGATTAGGTGCAAAGAGATGAGATTCCCACTGGTCAGGTGTGGGAGGGGCCCTTGGCTTAAAAGCCTCACAGGAGCCAGTATCTCTTAAAATAACTCAGCAGATATAGCTTCCACAGTCCCTGCAAAGGACACGCTTAACACAGAGTCACTGAGCTTAGGCAAACTCAAAGTATATTATCCTCACCAGACATTTATCATTTTCCCAGTATAGATGCACTTTAGCAACAGGGTAATTTTTACCAGAAGCAATGTTGCTTAGTGATATAGTTGATCTATATTTTACTAGGTTACCAGGGGAACAGAGCTAGAAATTTAACTGAGGTTGTCAAGCAGAAGGAATAGAGATTTACCTTTTGTCCACAATAATCAATCTAAAAGAAGGTTAGAAAGAAAAAGAAATACAGAAGAGTCAGACAGAAAGCACTGAGGAGATGGCTGATTTAAATGCAACATACAGTGACTACATTAAAAGTAAACGGACAAAATGATTCATTCAAAAAACGAAAATTGTCAGAATGCAGTAAAAAAATCAAACTATATATTACTTATGAAAGACACACTTGAAACATAAGGATATAGAAAGATTGAAAGTAAAAGGATGAAAAAGATAAACCATGCAAACTCTAGCCAAAAGAAAAGCTGGTGTAGCTATATTATTCATGCAAAGCAGACTTCAAGGCAAAAAGCAATACGGAAATAGAGACGTTTCATAATGATAAATGACTCAAACACCAGGAAGATACAGCAGTTCTAACTTGAATGAACCTAATAAATTCTCTAAATATTTAAAGAAAAAATTGAAGGTACAATGAGGACAAGTAGACAAATTCAAAATCAAAGTAGATTTTAACATACCTTTCAACATTGACAAAACAAAGAAATTAGTAAGAAAACCAAAGTTGGAACAATATGATTAGCAAACTTGACCTAATGAACTTATATAGAATACAGAATGCAAATCATTTTTAAATACAAACAAAACACACACATGAAGCAAATTTAGCAAACTTCTAAGTATTGAAATCACAGAGTATGTCTAAGCTAGAAATCAAAAGCAAAACGGTAATTAAAAAATCCTATATGTTTGGAAATTAAGAAATATACTTTTAAATAACCCTTAGGTCAATAAGAAAATTACAATGGGAATTAGAACATAGTTGGAACTGAATAATTTATTAAACCATGTGGACAAGGCAATCTTAACATAAGGCATCATCTGAGGAGTTAGTATAAGTAACTTTACTAAATAGAAACCAGTTGAATGGAATTTTACCAGGATTGAGCGATCATGCACATGAAGTGGTTACTCTGGATGAGACACTAATGATCAGCCAAGAGGCTGGGGAGAAGCCCTTTCATCCTGTTTAGTAATATAAAAGTCTTTAGGTAAGGAATTTAGTGGAAATACTTTCTCTGTATTTAATCAGCATTCTGTCTCAATTTATAAATGCCACCTCCTCTCTCATTTATAAATATCCAGACTGACTCAGCCTAAAAAATCCTGAATTAGGCAAATTCAAAGTGTCTTATAAAGGTTAAATTGCAAAAGTGAATAGTGATCTTATTCTCTTGAACTTTTAAACCTGTTATGTGAAAAACATTATTTATGAAAGTACACTAATTGGTATGTATAGACGTTATTTAAATATATATCTATTTAACCTGCTTTGTACACTGTCAAATGGAGTCAAGGCAAATTCAAACTCATTTAATAATTTACTGGCCATCTACTTCTAGTACTTTATTATTGTCTTGGGTATTTTTATTTTATTATTAGTTTCTTTATCTGTATTAATAGCTTTTTTCTTAAATACTATTTTCTCACACAATTAATATTGCTTTTCACCATTTTTTGGGGGAGTGGCTTGATGTATCTTTATCTACCTCTTTAAGCTTTCTGCACAGTGTTATTCAGATGTGTCTGCTGTAAGCAGCAGATAGCTGGATTTTCCACCTATATAGTCTATTTAGCTTATTTTTGTTTATGGTGAATATCAATTATTTAGATTTCTACCATTATATTCTGTGTTTTCTAAATGTAACATTTTTCCTTTGCTTCTCTCTCTCTCCTCCACTGACTCTGGGCTTACTTTCTTGCCTTCTAGTAGACTGATGCATTGTCTGTATTCTTTTCTTTGCCCCTGGCTCCCTCCCTCCTTCCCTCACACCTCCACACACACACAGATTGAGAAGCTGGAGCAGAGACTGCCAGCCTAGTTGTCTACCTTATACCCAGTGTCTTCTTCCTACTTTGAAACAGAATTCTTATATCTAGCTGGGTATACTGCTGACCAGAATAAAAATGTGCTTCCCAGCTTCCCTGGCAACTACATGTAGCAAATGGGATATAGCTGAAGTGCTGTGTGTGCCTTCTAGGAAGTCTATTTAAAAGGGAAGTTCCAGCTGCCACCTCAGACCAGGAGGACAGATGCCAAGTACTAGGTCAGCAGAGTAGAAAGACAGGAGGAACCTGGGTCCCTAATAACCTTGTAGCTGCTACACTAGTCCTAGGATACCTTCTTTGTTCTTCATTTACAGGAGAGAGAAATAAATATATATCTTTATTTAAGCCACTAATTTGAGGATCTCTTTTATTAGAAGCTAAATGCTATTCCTGATATAGAAATAGCAGAAGGTTCTAGAATTATTTCTTTAAAAGGCATATTTAACTACCAATTTTAGAAAATAAAATGATTGTTTTTCTAGTCAATTAAATCTAATTACTTAAATAAATAAATAAATATATTTCATAAAATTCCATATTCAACTCTGTTTCTTGTGTCACATGCCTTCCTTTCAGGGTCACTTTTCTTTTTGCTGGACGAAGCAGGTTGTAGCTGACATGCAGAGAGAAGCTGAGATGCCAGAGTAAAGAGTCCTAATGGCATTCTGGTCCCTCAGTGCCAGTGTCCTCACGCCTGCCCTTCTAGAGATTTGATTATACGAGCCAACAAATTTTGCTTATTTGCTGCCACTTGAGGCCAAAGAATACTGACAAAAAGGAATAGAAAGCTACTGAACAGATATGTTCCTGTGGCATTTGCCTAATTTATCCATAGCGAAGTAAAAAGAAATGGTATAGATTTAAATTCTTAGAGAGGAAGTTGATTTAAAAAAAAAAAAAAGACAATGAAGAAGAAACCATAGGAAAGCACCAGAAGAGAAAGATAAAAATGAAGAAACTAAAAATAACGAGTCCCAGAATGCTGCCTAATTTATCAAACTTGTCAACAGCAGCAGTTAAGAGTAGAAATTTGGGCCGGGCGCGGTGGCTCATGCCTGTAATCCTACCACTCTGGGAGGCCAAGGCGGGTGGATCGCTCGAGGTCAGGAGTTCGAGACCAGACTGAACAAGAGCGAGACCCTGTCTCTATTAAAAATAGAAAGAAATTATCAGGACAACTAAAAATATATATAGAAAAAATTAGCTGGGCATGGTGGCACATGCCTGTAGTCCCAGCTACTCAGGAGGCTGATGCAGTAGGATTGCTTAAGCCCAGGAGTTGGAGGTTGCTGTGAGCTAGGCTGACGCCACGGCACTCACTCTAGCCCGGGCAATAGAGTGAGACTCTGTCTCAAAAATAAAACAAACAAAAAAAAAAAGTAGAAATTTGTTAAGGAATAAAAACAGACTAAAGTTATCAAGTAGTATTAGTTCCCAAAGGAACAACAAAAAGCAGAAATAACTGTCAATAATATATCTTTATATTTCAACCATTTAAAACAGTCTAAGGGACAATACTTATATACTAAAATTCCTCTTAAAACTCTCTGGTCATTTTGTATCCAAACCCGATATATGGATGGTACATTTTACAGTTCAATTGATGTTTTTGTTTATTTATTTAGGCCAGGCCCTGTTTTAGCACAGGGCTGAAGTTCATTCTGCCAGGCATGCTATACCTCACATGTTTTTTTGAATCTGAGATTTTTCCCCTTGACCATGACCGTAGGATTAAAAGCTCAGATTTAATAAACACATTCATCTAGGGCACAATTATTTCACCCAGGCAAGTTAAAAAAAAAAAAAAGCAAAAATAAAATTTTTATTGTAACATTCACTTTAAATACATATGTATTCTTCAATTTAATTAAGTAGATTACCTAAAAAGTAAATCATATCTACATTCTCTATAATATGTCAAGAGGTGTTGAGAGGGAATCTATGAGTTAAAATGTATATTTATATATTTTTTCAATCTTAATTCATTTTATTTTACAAAATGCTACTCAAAGTGGAAAAGCTAATTAAAAAAAAAAAATAAGCAACAGAAAAAAAGTTTTAGTATGTGTTTTCTTCCATAGCAGCAAGCTTTTCCTAACAGGTTTTCTTTAGTGCAAATACTGTAGGCTTGTATTACATACAGTTAAACAACAAAACAAAACAACAACGAAAACCACCACCAGAGATACTTCTGAACAGAGCTACTCCTTAATTTTCAAAACTATACAAAGACTTTGAGCTCCCGGTTCTGCCTGGAGAGGTCTATTTAGGAGACCCTCCAATGGGACAATTTTACCATTACTTAAAAAATAGACAAAAAGGTGCCCAGAAAGGTAATTAAATTCTTCATAGAGCTAGAGGAACCAACTTGTTTGCCTCCAGAGTCTTATAGCAGACTTCGTTCCACATCACTGACATATCTCAAACACAGATGCACAAAGCTTATGATTTTCCACTATGCACCAAAATACCACATTCATCTCCCACTGCAGAAAAGACACCCTGATACCTATTCTTTGCACAAAGTCAAATAGAAAATGGATATTTAGAAAAGAAAATAATTACCTTTGATGCAAGGTTGTCTACCAAAGCAATCATAGAATTCTTAAACAGGGTAGCGGCAGTCAGAGGTCGCTTGGTCACCTCTGTAATGCTCAGTTTGCCTTCGGGCCACATATTCTTCAGCACAGGATTGGAACTGAGAAGCACAGAAAGAGTAAATGTTACATTCAAATAAGCTGAATAAAAACTGCTAAGCAATCCTGCTGAACTGTATCCTGAGAATCATAATTGGACTACAGACTGAACTCACAAGGCCTAATTGAAAAAATGATTCCATCTGGAAAATTAAGCTGAAAGTGTAATGACAGATACTGCACCAAAAATTGAGATTTTTTTCCAAATTAGAGTACATTTTAAAAATTCTTTAAGTGACATCTCTATTATTATTACCTAGGACCCTGAAATAGTTAACATGGCTCTTACCATATATACATAAACAAATTAGTTTTTGTGATGTTAAAAATGAGGACAAACCACCAGTAGCAAAATGATCCTCAATGTCATGGAAGAAAATATGAAAGTGAAAACATCTTCTAATTAAAACAAATACTGATACAGAACAGGTAACACTATAAAAGCCAGCTCTCTCTAAAACTCAGATAGGAAAATAAAATAACCATTTTCTACTGTCTCCTAGTAAATTCCTTTACTGCAGTTGAATATGGACACGTTTGTAGGCAGCATTGGCAGTTACAATATTTTATTGATATGATAGACTGCTGCAATCCAAATCTAAAAATATATTTCAGGCCAATTTTCATGTTAAAAATTGTACATCCATTCTTTGGCTCTGTGGAGATACTTTTAAAAACGTGTAGTGATCTCAACTATGATTTTCTGCCTGTTTCATTTTGGGTGCTTTTGATTTTAAAAGTAATTGGAACTTGAAATGTTGCTTGCTTCCTGGAAACTTTTCTCTTGTCAGAAAATTTTTTCTTAAAAAATTGAGGGCTGAAAAGAGAAAAGAATTAACATGGGCATTCATGCTAATTGTGCTGACTATTCTCATCATTTTACCCACTTTCTTTCCCTCGTATAAAACTGAGGAAATTGACTTGGTTTCCCAAAGCACCATGTAAATTTCTGCACATAGGTGCTCCAAATGACAGCTGCAAGATGAAAGGATGGATGATAGCAGAGTGAAGATGATGAATGATGACGTGAGGACTGGCTGGCTCTGTGAATGCAGACAGAGCAACACTCCTACCCTCACCTTCACCAGCTAGCAGGGCCAACTGCCATCAAAGGTGGCTATAAAATACTGCAATGAGTTGTGGCTTGTCGACCTAGTTTCATCATTTTATAGTCCTAGTCTATGATTTTCCAATCATACACCCTATATCAATAAAAATGACCTCGTAAATGTATATTGTTTTTCCTTAACTTTTCCATTCTCATCTTTAGCAGAAAGATAATTTAAGGCAATGGCTCTCAACTTACAGCGTACATGGTACTTGGATACCTTTCTCACACTTACTGAATAGAATTTCCAGAAAGTAGAAAATTGTACTTTGTGTACTTTGAAAATTCTGATGCGCGTCAAAAAGAATGAGGATCATTGGCTTTTGGTCTATGCAGTTTCTATCCCAAATTGCTTTTCCACCTTACTCACTGTTGCTGGCCATATTTGGAGACTATTCCTGTACTACATTACAAATGGAGGAGGGGGAAGGTTGGAAATGAAGGAAATAAGACCATATGTTAAACAGCAGAATTGATATGAAATGAATCCAACCCGAAACATAGCCATTTTAAAGAGAAAGAACTCTCAGACCAGCCCGTCATGAATGTAATATTAACAAAATAATTTTCAAACATTTTTATTACTAGAACCCTTTTCTTAAAAGGGAAGCTCATCCAGAAACCCAGTATGTAGAATAGATAGGGCAGATCTGCTCTGGCTAACAAGAGAGTAGTGAGAGGAAAAGTCTGTGTGCCTGGAATGTGACCTGCTTGTTCCCTTCCTCCCTCCTACACAGCACTTACATTGTATTAGGTATTGTAAGTAATCTAGAGATGATTTAAAGTATACAGGAGGATGTGCATAGGTTACATGCAAATACTATGCCATTTTATATGAGGGACTTGGGCATCTGTGGAGTTTGGTATCCGTGGGGGGTCCTGGAACCAATCCCCATGGATACCATGGGACAACTGTATTCCATTCCATGTTAGTGTTAGATTTCTCACTGGAAATAAATCCGCATGCTGTTTTGTTTCTACATTGGTCCCGTGAGCGTGGGTTGTATTGGTCTACCACTGAAAGGTAGAGCTGTTCTCACTGAGCTCAACCTCTGGGCTATGATAAATTCATGAAGGTAACATATACTACCTTGTGCAGCCTCTCAGTACACAGGCTGGCATCCCACCCTGACATTGCCACTGGCCAGATGAGGCTGTTTTTCTAACTTGAGTCATTTGTCCCTCAAAATGGGTGTACATTACTTGATAAATTAAGCACCGAAATTCCTTTCTGAAAGTTCTTGCATGGATCCCCTCTCAGTTCTATGTCTCTGTAACTTTCATCATTCTTGGTGGCTTCAACATCCACACATATGAACCATTTGGTAGTAAAATGTCTTGAAAGAATCATTTAAACGTGGTGTCACTACATTCTCATTTCCCGTATTCTCTTGGGCCCACATCAATCAGACATTTGTCTTCAACGCTCCATGGAAACCAGCTTTGTCAAGAGTCCAGTTGACTCTGATGTTAGCAAATGCAATAGTCATGCTTGTTCCTCACATCATTCCTGCTTTTGACAAGATTTGACATAGTTTATTGTTTTTTTCCTTCTTAAAGCATTTTTTCTTGTCTTGGCCTCTATGACACTGGATTCTTGGTTTTCTTCCTACCTCACTGGCATGCTCTCAGTTTCCTTTGCTAATTCCTCCTTCCTTGCTTGACTCTAAACGTTGGAGTGTCTCAGGGATTAGTCTTTTAACCTCTTCTCTCTTTTATTAATACTTATTTTGTACTCTATGCTCACTCCCTAGACACTCTCATCCAGTCTATGGCTTAAATACAATCAATATACTGATGACCATAAATTCACATCTCTAGTTCCAGCTTTCCCCGAGACCCGGATGCATACATGCAATTGCCTATTTGGCATTTTCACCTGGGTGTACAGTACGCACCTCAGACATAACACATCCAGAATAAAACTCTTCATTTCTATCAATCGGCTTTTCTTCTTGTCGTCCCACATCAGGCTCAGGCATCACCTTTGATTTGTCTTTCTCTCACACCACACATCCTATTCACCAGCAAATCTCATTGACTCCACTTTCAAAATGTCACCCAATGTCACCACTTTCATCATCTCTGTCACTACCACCCAAGTCTCGGTCTAGATTACTAACCTGGCTACCTACCTGGCCTATTCCACCCTTGCCCTTTACAGCATGTACTTTACACAGCAGTGCCAGTGGTAGCTTTAAAACATAAATCACATCACATCATAAATTCCAGTGGCTCCCCTTCCTACTTTTCCTTCCCTGGGCCCACAGACTCTATGATCCAGGCCCTGACTACCTCTGTAAATTCATTGCCTGCACTTTCCCCATCTCTCCCTCTGTTTTTAGCCACACTGGCCTTTTTGTTGTCCTTCTTGCTGTTAATACACTCAAGCTCATTCCCACCTTAGAGCCTTGGTACTAGCTATTCTCTTTGCCTGGAATGCTTTTCCTCTAGAAACCTGCATGTCTCCCTCCCTCACTTCATCCAGTCTCTGCTCAAACATCACCTCTAGCAAGAAGCCTGTTCTGACTGCCCTACCTGTAACCCCTCCCCTGCTCTTCCTTGCTTGCACCCTTTGATCTCTTACCTACTTTATTTTTCTACACAGCACCTGTCACTACCTGAAAGTTGTTTCTTTGTCTATTAGTTGTCTTCCACTCAACTATAAGCTCCATGAGGTCAGGGACTTTGTGTAAATTTTTTTCATAGCTGTAGCTCACAGCATAGAAAAATGTAAGGCTCAAAGGTGCTCAATACATTTTTGATAATCTTCTGACCAAATGACTAAGTAGACTTAATAAATGAGTTAATACAGTTCTCTAACCTATAAGAAGCTGGCCAAGAATCCTCTTTCTTCTCATGCACCTTCTTTGCAAAGTGTGCATATTGGGTTTAAACTTGCTATCGTTTGCCTGGTTTTATTTTGCCACAACTTCTTCATATTTTGTTCATTTGTGAGAAGATTCTGTCTGCTCAGTCATGATCAGTCCTCACTGACAGTAGATGCCACTCTGATGTGAGTGGTTTCTCATTTGGGAGCAAATACACTACAGTAGGAATCTGCATACACAAAGCTTTCAGCTGGACCAGAAGTCACCTGACACTTCTTCCATCACCACGGGCCTGGCCTGGGACAGCTGAGAGTACTGGTAGGGGGTGCCAGAAGGCTGGCAGCAGTGAACAGAGAAACCGAGGCAGCCCAAGGGAAATGGAAGCAAATCATGTTAGTAGCAGGTTCCTGCCCTAAGTTTATAATCATAAAGTCACATACTATTTCATTTATTAAGTATGATAAAGCAGAACTAGAACATCTGCCAGAAACTCTTTATATTATCACATAAAAATAATCATGTGCATATATATTATGTAATTTATATGTCAAAGAGCTTAACGTAGAGATGATTAATAAAATTTTAATCTTACCTGTTATACATAAGGCGCTTGAAATCTTGAAACAAAGTGTCTTTATTTTTGTCAATAAAACCAATGACAGAATAGCTAATAGGGAAAAAACAGAAAACATGCATTATTCACCAAGAAAGAACCACATTTAAGCTTTTCTAGGAGTCTACAAGCCTTTCCACTGTTAGTTATATAATCAATCATCTAAAAAGCTGATAGTGTCTACCCTGTTCTGTGTTAAAAGATACCAAATTTACCTACTAAATAGAAGGGACTTTGTTTCTATTCTTCAGAAGGAGAGCAAGCATCAGTACCATCATTATGATTAAGATCATCATTTTCTACTGGTTTACTGCTTACCTCGAGAAGATGACTTTTAAAAAGATAGCTGTATTTATCATCCAGCATTCCTAAGATAAAAGCAAAACAGCAACATACAGGAACTAATAGTCTCATCCGTAGAGAGGTCAAGTGACTTGCCTAAGGTTCACTCAATGTTCAGGGTAGGATAAAAGAATCCAAGAAGAACTGCAAAGGATGGTAAGAATTGGATAAGCAGAGGAGAAAAAGGCAAGCAGATCACGCAGGGAAGTGGACTGAATGGAGGGATGGAAGCAGGCACATGCACAGAGTTCTGGAGTGAAAACGAGGAGGCTAGGATTCACGGTTTGGAGGAAGGGAGATGAGTATGGTCTGGAAAGTCCAGCTAAGACTGCGGTTGTGAGAAGGGTGGGAAAAGGAGCTGTGCCACTCCAGTGACTAGCGTGGACTCTAGGCGGAGTAAATTCAGGGGTGAGCATATAAGGGTAATCGGGGACTCTGGGTGATTAAGAGAGAGGTAGGAGGGTGAGCAAATAGTAAATCTAGACGCAGCTGTGCCTTACAACTCTGCTCTCTTTTCTGTTTTCTTCCTTGACAATCACATCAATGTGGGCAACCTCCAGATCTCTAACCTGACTCCTTGACTTACATGTCTAATTCTGCAAGAAAGTTCCTTCAGGTTGTGCTGCCCATAAGCACTTTATGGTCACCACATCCAAAATTATTTCCTTGCCTGGCCCAACTTAGGTCTTCTCAGGTCACTTTTGACTGAATCCTTGAAGTCACTCACTCTTTCTTAATTTACTGTCTGACCCACACAATTCAAACTTCAAAGTCCAATTTTGGCTTTCAAGATTCATTGTGATTTGATCTCAAGCTACTTTTTCAGGCATTTCTAATTCTCTGTGCTACAAAAAAGGACACACTCCAATCAAATGGACCTAGTTGCTATTTCCTGAATATTTTTTAGCACTCTTCCCACTTCTTCCTATAAAAATAATTCCTAGCAACCAAAGACCAGCATTGGCCTTCTGGGCTTATCACATGCAGCTAGAAGTATTATAGCATGTCCTTACTCTAAATTCTGACAACACTTGCTATTACTTATATGGCAATTATTTTAGACCATTTTTTATTGTCTATGTATGTGTATATATGTGTTTGCATATATATAAATAAATACACAAATAACCATGTATGTATGCATGCATCTTA
This sequence comes from Varecia variegata, assembly GCA_028533085.1. Lineage (NCBI taxonomy): Eukaryota > Metazoa > Chordata > Mammalia > Primates > Lemuridae > Varecia > Varecia variegata. The sequence goes on from CM052441.1 coordinate 115,730,186, forward strand.
CTTGGAGAGCTCTTTGTGGGCAGTGACCACATCTTATAAAGTATTGAGCACTCAGAAGATACTCAGTAAAGATCCAGAAAATAATTGAAGGGCTTAAAGAGAGAGGAGAAGTTTGAGGCATTGAATATCCCTCAAAGGGGTTAGTTGGAGTTCTGGACAGAGAGTCCAGAAACCTAGTTATTATTAATATCTCAGTTCTTCTATACACTCGCTATGTGACCTTGGGTAAGAATTTGACTCATTCTGCATAAATTTCTTCATCTGTAAGATAAAGAGGTTGGCCTACGTGATCTTGAAGCCCCTGTCCAGCTCTGCATTTGTGCCATTCTGAGTTGTATGAAAGTACCCTGCAAATGAGGCTTGGATTTTCAGAGGGAGATATCTGTATGGTACTACATCTTCCCTCTTTAGTATTCTGGAACCTGGGAACAGGACCAGAAAAAGTAGAAATGGTGCCATTCCAGTACTAATGGTTAGTTTGACAGATGGGATGATAATTTTGAACCATATTATTTTATGATTCTAGAATTTTAATTTAAATCAGGAACAGCTATTAAAATTTCCTCAAATGTCTTTCAACATTTATAGAAATGATCATTTACTTTTTTTTGTTTGTTTGTATAATCTCTTCTTATAATGGGTTACATGGAAAGAATTCCTAATGTAAGAAAGAAGAAAAAGTGTACTTTAAATAATAACATGATGAAGAGCAGTGCTCATGGACGGTGAAAGCATGCTAAATACAGTGAGCGAAAAAATGCCCCCCAACAAAAGATATCCATGTCAAACTCCCTGGAACCTGGGAATGTTACTTTACATGGTAAAAGGTGTGGTTATGTTATGGATCCTGAGAGGAAAGGCTTATCCTACAATATTCAGATGGGCCCTACATGCCATCCCCGGTGTTCCTTTAAGATAGAGGCAGAGGGAGATTTAACACAGACACACAGAAGAGGAGGAGGCAATGTGACCATGGAGGCGAAGGCTGTAGTGATGCGGCCACAGCCAAGGAACGTCCAGAGCCATTGGAAGCTGGAAAAATAAGGAACGCATTGTCCTCTAGAGGAGCCTCCAGAGCGAGTTTGGCCCTGCTGACACTTTGATTTTGAACTTCTGGCCTCCTGGACTGTGAAAGAATAAGTTTCTGTTGTTTTAAGTCACCAGTTTGTGGTAATTGGTTAAAGCAGCCCTTGGAAAATAATATACTAGTTATGTTTTTTAGTTAGGCTGTCTTATCAATTTCTACTTTTACTGTATTTTAATAAAAATATGGCTTGTAAGAATTTTACTTTTTCAAATAATATTTGGGAAATAATATAGTAAAATTGTTTTTTGCTTACATAGTTACCCAACTACTTACAGTTCTTCATATATAGGGGTAATTCTCACCTACTCTTTTTATGTCTGCTCTTTCTTCTTGGAAGGATCTCTCTCATTTGTCCCCTCTTCCTAATTCATTCCCCTGACTAACCCTCTTTTACTTTTAGGACTAAACCTGGATCTCTCTTCCTCCAGCAAGACCTCCCTCTACTCCTCTATCCCAGTTCTTAACACACTTCCATGATTTACTGACCCATCAGTTGATTTTTACTGAGTGCCGGCTATGCCAGGAACTGTGCATGGGCACCTAGTGTGTGCTCAAGAAATGGTTGGAAAGCAAAGAGTAAATGAAGTCATGCCAATTTTTTTAAATGAACAAATTAAAATATATTAACATATCAAATGATTTAAAAATGCAAATGAATAAAAAAACAATTTATATTTTTCCTGGTTATGTTTTCTGAAGTGAGGCTGCATGCAAATCATCATGTTAGGTACCAAAGTAAGATACTCACACTACATCACCTGCATAATGTCGAATTCGAAAATCTCGATCAAACTCCAGAATTTTGTCTGAGGCACAGACCTGAGAAATTAAGGAGATTATTTTGAAACAGATATTTTTGCTTTCCTAAAAATATATTCTAACTTAATATAAGATGATAATGTCACAAATCATGAAATCACATCCTGTGGGGCTTGATTTAAATATATGGCTTATATAGTAAAGACTGTGAACTTTCACTAGAAATCCACACAACTAGACTACATTTCCTGACTATTCTTGCAGGGGGATATGGCCAAGTAACCAAGTTATGGACAATGGAAGTGAAGTGTGGCTGTTCTACGCCAAAGCTGATAAGAAGTGGATGATCCCTCTCTGTGCTTTCCTTCCTCCTCCCACTAGTTGGATTTAGAGGATAGTCCCTAAGGCTGCAGTCCCCAACCCCTGGGCCATGAACCAGTGCCAGTCTGTGACCTGTTAGGAACCGGACCGCACAGCAGGAGGTGAGTGGTAGCAAGCGAAGCTTCATCTGTATTTACAGCCCCTCCCCCATCACTCTCATCACTGCATAAGCTCCACCTCCTGTCAGATCAGCAGTGGCATTAGATTCTCATAGGAACCTGAACCCTACTGTAAACTGCGCATGGGAGTGAACTAGGTTGTGTGCTCCTTATGAGAATCTAATGCCTGATGATCTGAGGTGGAGGTGAGGTGGTAATGCTAGTGCTGGGGAAAGGCTACAAATACAGATTGTCATTCACAGAGAGGTCTGACTGCACAATAAATGTAACGCACTTGATTCATCCTGAAACCAACTCTCTGTCCCCATCCGTGGAAAAATTGTCTTTCGTGAAACTGGTCCCTGCTGCCAAAAAGGTTGGGGACTGCTGTCCTAGGGGATGGAAAAGCCAGAAGATGGAAGAAGTCTGTATCTCTGAGACAGAAATAGACTTCTACTATCTTAAGACACTTAAATCTTGGCTGCTATCTTAACACAGCCCAGCCTACCCTGACTGATACAGTTTCTTTCTCCTCCAAGTTCCACTTAAGGAGGACCATACTGAAGGCTTACTATCTGCTTGGTATATACAGCTCATTCAAGCCTCACAACCAATATTTAAGGTATGTATTACAACCTCTCTTTTACATACATGGAAACTGAAGCTCCAAGAGGTTCAGTTGGCCCAAGTAATTGGCCCAAGATCACGCAGCTAGTAAGTGGTAGTCCTGGGAAGGACTCCTGGGACTGAATGTAATGTCTCTGCTCTCCTATGTATACTGTACCCTGCCCCATCTGTCTGCTAAGCTGGGACCACAGTTCAGGTCTGATCACTTCACAGAAGACCAACCTTCTGCAGCTCTTTTTTGCTGAAGAGGAATAGTTTACAGAAAGGCACTTTTCAAATGTCCCTGGAGGTCTCCATAACTTTCTACTACCTTCCTTGTTACAGTAGCACCTGGACTTCTTTGTCTGCCCTGTGAAGGATCACTTGGTGTCCTACAGGCTCTTAAGCCGACATCTAAGAATTCACTAAGCCCTGAGTGCAGTTACACACCAAAACCCACTAGTTTCTAAGGTTAGATAGCAATTCCAACCAGGATGGTGGTTTCTACACTGATAACCAGATTGCTAAAGGAATAATTAGTCTATTTATCTGACAAGTGAGTAATTACAGGAAATTAAAGTCAGACTTGCAAGGTTCAAATCTTGGCTCTACTATCTATTCATTCTGTCTCCTCAGAGAGTTGTTCTGAGGGTTGATCGAACTATGGAGGCCAAAGTGTCTAACATACAGAGGGATCTTCAAAATTTATTCCTCTTTCCTGCCCTCTTATTTTACAAAACGCTTTTCTTTATAACCCCCTACCCAAAGGAAAAGGACCCAAGAGATGTCTATACCTATGAAATATTCTTACATTTGGATACTGCAAAGTCTCAACAGATCTGAACAATAAAGGTTTTAGATTTTTCTTTACTTTTTTTGTAATAATAATTATGTATATATCATTTAACTCTTTATGTTAATAATATTTTAAATAATAATTTTATGTTTTATTGGATTGTTTGCGTGTCTCTATGATAGCTTTAATGCATAGGAAACAGTTTAGCCTCCAAATAAAATAACTGTTACAGGCCCTAAGCCTCTTATTTAATATGCCAATTAATCTAGTTAATCAGTAACCAGTAGCAAATGATGATGCCTGACTTAACATACAGGGTAGTATTAATAGCATTACTTAACAAAAAGGTATATAGGGGTTAAAATGTCCTGACAGCTTGGTCATTTCATTTCTTTCCTTCATTAGGCAAAACTCCCAGATAAGAACACACTTTAAAAATGCCCATCTCAGTACTCGCCCTAGGGATGCCAAAAGAAAGAGCCACTTGGTCTAAGAGTTGGGAAACCTGGGCTTCCACAATTTAAAACTAGAAGGAAAAAAAACCACCTCCACAGATAAATTACTAATATTTAGCATTAGCATTTCCTATCAAATCCATAGCAAGTGCTTAAAAGTAGTATGCACAGTTACTTTTAAGAATGAGATTATATTGCAAAATATTTGGTTGATAAATTTAATTCAGATATATAAATGGCCATGGTAAAGATATCAAAATGTGATGGATTTGATTTCTTATGTGAGACTCGTAGCTATTTATTTAAATGAAGATGTAAATACGATTTATTTGGTATGATTGTGAGCAATTCAATTCCAACTTTACAAACACTGATTGAGTGTCCACCATCTGGTAGGCACAATGCTAGGCGAGTCTCCAAAACTTGAAATGTGATTACAAAGGGCACTTATAAACTATCCTTCAGTGGTAGGACATTTGCTTGTGTAATCATGCCATCTTCAAAAGCATCATTCTAAATCATTCAGGTTACTTCTAAATTTGCTCACTGCTCTGTCCCCAGCACCTAGGATTGCACCTGGAAAATGAGAGGTGTTTATTAGGTATTTGTGGTATACATGGGGAGTGACTGAGGAATCCCTCTAACCCAGAACCCTAATATGAAAGATGAGACTGTAGTATCTAAAAGCCAACTTAGAGCAGGGTTACAACTCAATCCTCAGTAACAGATCAAGAAGAATACTTTAGAAATAACTGGCCTGAAATAAACATCAGCCAATAATCTATTTCTTGATAATTTGGGCTTTATCTAATTAATTGTAGAATTTCCCTGTTATGATTAGATAATTTCAAAGAGACAAAGTTAGAAAATAGATTTATTTGTGCCCCCCAAAATGGCAGTGTGTCATAGATTTTTATGGAATTACGGAGGAGCAGAAATGTTTGTCCCTTTCTTTATGGATGTGAAAGAGCAGGGGGCCTGTTTTCCCTTCAGCTTCTAGTTGCTAGACAAGACTGTATTTGTAGGGAAGTCTCAGCGGTGCTAATGATGTGCCCCTCTTTTAACACAGATTCCTTGAACAGATACTAATGGCAAACATACTACACGCAAGGCACGGCACAAAGGTCTGATAACCACAATTGCCACCAATTATTACAGAAATGTGATCTGTTTATGACATTTTTAGATTGAGAAAAATGGGGAGTTAAAAGGATACCCACTTATTTAATGAATGAGTTTCCCTGTAATAACTAGAATTACAACTAGGATGTCTCTGTTTTTTAGAAAGTCATATAGTCTAAAGAACTATGGTAGAGCACACACATTTTGTAACTGAGGATTACAGTAAAAAGTCAAGGACAAAAGCTATTTTCCATGCCAGAATTATCAGATGCAGGAGTAAAATTCTAGCACATGAACAAGGACTCTGCACCTATTGGTTATAAATGACATCATGCTTTCTCAAGAATCATGTTCATTTCTCCTATTTCTAGTGAATTGGATAGTCTGGAGCTCCCTCTCCTGGATGACATGATTTTGTCAATCTCATACTAAAAACCAGAGAGGCAGAATTTATCCACAGCAATAAATCATTCAATAGATGTTTATGGCCTTTCTCTGTTATTTAAGTGGATATTCTTTTAACCCAACATACAAAGTCATTTAAATCTGCCCCACAATGAGGAAAATCTCACACATCAAAAGGAGAGGAAGGTGTTGCTAGAGGCATTACCTTTCGGCTGGAAAAATGACCATGTTTGCCCAATTTACTGTTAAGCGCTTCAAGGAACATTTCATCAGTGACTTTGCCAACATTCATGCAAGCGTCATCTAGGATTGCAATGATCCCTTTGTGCTGCTGCTCCACAAGGTCCACAATGATCTGATTGTTGAAGTAGTCAATCTGTGGGACAGAGCGAGGAAGCAATTCCAAAGAGAACAGTGACCAGGACAGGTAAAACACTGATGTCTGCATTTGTATCAGGGGTCTAGGTAAAGCTACCTTGATGTCAAATATGCGAATAACATTAGTGAGGTCTTACATTAAAACAAGCACACATCTAACAGAGGTTTACTTTTAAATGTCTTTGTTAACTTTATATCGTGGAACACTTTGCCTGAGATGAGTATAGCCCAGGCCAGAAATCATAAGGTAGACAACGTTTCTCCCATTATTAGTTCTTGTTTTAATCCAGTCTCCATATCCACACCCAACCCTACTCCTTCATACCAATCTGTTTGCCCTTAACCACAAGACCCAGCTTCCATGAAGTACCGACAAACCCTCTCCCTCTCCCTCTCCTTTCCTCTCCTCTTCTTTCCTTTCATTCTTCCCTCTCTCTCTTTCTTTCTCTCTTTCCTCTTTTTTTTTTGACCATATATATGTAGGTTTATTTCTAGACTTCATTTGGTTTCGTTTGTGCACATACACATGTATACACACAAATTTTACTTTGCAAATACCATACTGTCTTGATTAATATGATGTTACAAGAAGTCTTAAAATCAGGTAGTATAAGACCAAATTTGTTCTTTTAAAAATTGCTTTGATTATTCTAGGAGGACATCAGCTTGCCAATTTCTACAATTGAAATTGCTTTGATTTTATAGATCAATTTGGGAAGAATTGATGTCTTGTACTGAGTCATTCAACCTATAAACATAGTATATCTCTCCATTTATTTAGATCTTTAATTTATCTCTGAATTGATTTTTAGTTTTCAGTATGCAGGTCTTGCACAATATTTGTTAATGTATTAATATTTGTAAATTTATATTGCATATGGAATAGTTTTAAGAAATTTTATTAGAATTATTCATTGTTAAATATTAAAAGATTAGAAAGATATTTTGTATAATGACACTGTGATTGTCCTAAACTAACTTATTAGTTTGAGTACCTTTCGTTTTTTTTGCAAATTCCTTAAAATTTCTAAGTATAATCATGTTGTCTACAAATAAAAACAATTTGTCTCTTTCCTCTTTCTTTCTCTTTTTTCTCTTTCTCTCTCTCTCTCCCTCTCTCTCTTTTTTTTTTGTTTTTAGAGACAGGGTCTCACTCTGTTGCCCACGCTGGACTGCAGTAGTGCAATCATAGCTCACTGTAACCTCAAACTCCTAGCCTCAGCAACCCTCCCACCTCAGCCTCCTGAGTAGCTAGAAGTACAGGTGTACACCGTCACTCCTGGCTACCCAGGAGGTTTCTTAAGGTATACAGAGAGCCAGGAGAGACGTAATAAGGTGGCTTAGGGACATGTGGCTCTGACCTCTCATTCCCACTTCAAATATAACAGCTCTGTGCTTGAGTGTCAAGTTCTCAATAGTTAAAGTGATTTGTACAGCATCAAGTGTTTTTAGAAGTGAATGAATCAGAGAGATAACCAGCTATTATGAACCTCTTGATAGCAGTGTACACACAGTGTGTGAAGTGGGACTGTGGAAAAAACTGATTCTGAATCCAGTCAAGACTCGAGATCTAACAACCAATATACAGGACACACCAGGAACAGAGAAACATATTAAATGACACCTCAGGAATGCAATTAGCAAAATCCTGGCTGTGGGAAACTCCAGAGAACAAATGACTCATTCTTTTTTTTCTTTTTTTGATTTTTATTTTCTTTGTTCTTTAAAATTATGCTTTCAAAGCAGTCTGTCTTGTGGAAGATTCATTCTTTTCAACAAAAGACAACAAAGAGAGAGGAAAAAAGAAGGAGACAGAGGAGAAAATCTATAGATATTTGAGAGACCTAACAACCAACCATAATGTAAGAATCTTATTGGGATACAAATTCAAACAAACTGTAAAACAACAAAAACTACAAGAAAGTTGAGAAAATATGAAAAGTTAATATTGTCTGGATATTTGATGATATTAAGGAATTTTTGTTAATTTTTTAGGTGTGATAATGGTATTGTGGTTATGGTTTTTGTAAAAGTCTTCATCTTTTAGAGAAATACGTGGAAATATTTATAGATGAAATAATGTGATGTCTGAGATTCGCTTCAAAATATTCTGGGAGTGGGGGAGTTGGGTACAGATGACATAGGAAAGCTGGGTGACAGGCTTATTAGACTATGATTTCTCTTATATATGTTTAAATTTTTCCATAATAATTTTTTTTTTTAAATCATTGTTTAGAAAGAAGTCTGGGATTTTTAAAGGAAATACCCAGAATAGAGATTCTAATTTTGGGGGAATCGGCAGGTAGTCAGTAACTGTTACCTTGGGATTAGCCTTCTGTTCCCTCTAGGACGTATATTTCTTGGTTTATTTAGCTAAATTTTTTTTCCATTTTTTAGACTGACTCTTTTTCAGGTGTTTGGAATATGCTATTGCAATTGTTACTTTTCAATTGCCTATGAAATTCGATACTCTGATTGGTAAAGGATATTTTTGACTAGTACCTTGGAATCACATCTGAATAACAAAGTTTATGATTGAATTTGCTGTGAAAAATCTAAGCTTCAGTTATACTGTATATTATATACAGATTCACTCTTAGGAAGCATCATATAAACTTAACTGACTTGAATTACATTTTAATTGTGCTGTGACAGTTCACTATTTATATTCAACTGTAGATAATTCTATTATAAAGTAACTCTTTGGTTTATTTGTAAATAGGTAAAATTCATGTTAATATACTTGAACTAAATTTTTAATGGTATTCTAATATTTAACATATGATGGAAGGCAATTTAAAACAGGAACGCTATTATATATCATTGTCTATTTTTTTCTGAATGAAAGGAGATAGAAAATAGGAAGGTAGGAAGGAATACAAGTCATTTAAATATGCCATGTCAAATAACTTTTTTACTGCTATTATTGGATACCAAAAACCAAATATTGACTATTTTTATTGTCTGGCAAGAGAATAAACACAGTTTTATAAACTCAGAAACTTATGGGAACTAAAGAGTTTTTGCATTTTTCAAGTCTATTCTCAAAATTGTTTAAAAATATGAACTTAAAAGAAAATTACTAGGTCTCATTCTTATTATAAGCAGGAGGTCTAATTGTAGGAAATAAGAAAGCCAAATAAGTCAGGTCTTTTATCTGTGATCTGTGTTTTTTGTAAAACAGAGATCTGTGGTTTGTAGTCTGGACCAGTCATACTTTCTGGCTGTATCTTACCAGACTCGTTTGCTTCTGACAAGTATCAAAGTCCACAGAGCCATGACAAGAAAGATAACGACTGAAGTGACCAAAAGGAAAGTAAATGGAGATGAAAGGTAAGACAGGTGTTTTAATGTCCAGGTTTCAGAGAATATTAACAACATTAACCAAAGACAATAAACTGCCATTTAGTTTACAAAGTAGAGGTGGAAGGAAAAGAGGAAAAGAAGGAAAGAGAGAAGAAGAAACTAGATTCAAACCCAAAGGTCAGCCAATTTATGGCAAAACTTAATAACTTATAAGTGGCATTAAACTCTAATAGACAGATATGAACCAGAAAGCCCATGTGGTATCAGCCCCAAAGTGAAAATGTTAGTTTGACTTGCTGCAACTCAGGATTTTCTGGGCACTGACATGAGAGTCTATCAAATTAGAGAAATCCCACCTAACAACCCCCCAAATTAGATTTATTTACATATCCCAAAAATGAAAGCTAAGGTTCAGATGTTTCAAGTATCCAAGAAGGTCAAGAAATACCTAAAATGGTAAGATTTGACATTATCCATGACATGTGCAATAAATACATGAAGACATTTTCCACAAGGGTTCACTCACGTGCTTCCAAGGGATCCCTTCCCGCTGGTATTCCTCTTGTTCTTGTTTCAGAACCAGCTGGATAAATAGCTGTTGCAGTTTCTCATTGCAGTAATTGATACAGAATTGTTCAAAGCTGTAAGAAAAGGAATAAATTATGTTTAAACAAATAAAAAAATAAGTAATAGCTGTTTTAAGCATCTTATCCAATTTACCTGTTGTTGTCAAAGATTTCAAAGCCATAGATATCCAAGACACCAATGACGGTGTTTTTCCCATGGATTGTCGTGTCATAGTTCTTGACCTCAATAATATCATTGATGCGAGTAACGATCCAACAAAAAAGGCGCTCATATATTGCCTGCAAGAAAAATAACATCTTAAATTCTCGCCCATTTGGGAATCTTCTGTTTGGGTTTATAATTGAGTTTTAAATTCTTGTCCACCTTTTCCTTAATATTTAGCCTAACAGTTATTAGCCTAAGCAGAACTATTATTAATGGAAATGTAGATCATCTGTTAAAAAAACTACACGATATAATGAAAAACTAAAGTAAATGGTTTGGACTTTTAAAAGATGATTTTGGTCATTACATTTATTCCAACAACACTTCCCAAGTATGTTTCCATGCACAGCTATATGAGTAATTTGCATATTCCCTTGTATACATCACTTCATTGCTTTACTGTTAATTCATCAACTATAAAAAGTTGGAAACTAATGAGTTAATATCTATGATCCACTCAAGCTCTATGAACTCTAAAAATATAAATATTGATTTTAATGCAAAATAAAGATCTGAGACAAAAGGCCAAGTATGAAATTCCTTGAGAATTAAACATGCATTCAATGCACAAGGATATATGTGCCAAGTCACACATGGACAAAGGTGTCACATGCTAACACACATTCACACATGTGCTCTGGAATGTCACACCTTTAGAAAATCCTCCCTTGACGTCTCCCACCAGCTGCCCACTCTCTTCCCCATCCCCACTGCCTCCGGTCTTCACTTCCCCTTTGCTCTCACTGCAGTCTTTGCTTACATTCTATTACTCCACTGAAATGGATCATCAAAGACCCCTAGTACCTCTACACATGCTTCCTTGCACCTCTGTGAGAACCTCCTACTCCACTTCTCAGCATCACTCAACCTGCCTTCCCACTCTGTTCTGGAATGTTCTCCTCTCTGGGATTCGTGATACTATCCTTTCTTAATCTTCCTCTTGTTTCACTGGCTGCTTCTTTTTGGTGGTAGGGTCTCCTCCTCTACGTGACCTCCAAAAATTGGAGTTCTTCCAGGTCCTCTTCTCTCCACTCTCTAACGCCCTCTAAGTCATCTCAGCCGGAACTAAATAATACTAATATGACTCCCAGGTGTGCTCTCTCAACCCAGACCCAGGACCCAGAGCTCCTGACTCACATGCTGGAGTATCTGCCTCACAGCGACTCCTAGATGTCTCACAGCACTTCAGACTTACATCCTGTTGGGACTCCTCATCTTCCCCTGTCTGAAAACTGTTCCTACCTACTGTCAGCCATAAATAAGTGGCACCAGACACTTAGGAATTAACTCATTCAACAAAGTAATTCATTCATTCATTCAACAAATATTTGCTGAGTGCTTACTATGTACAGTTTGTTGGAGATACAGGAGTAAGGAAACATGTCTCCAGGGAGCTTTAGAGAGTAGAGTGAAGGAAAAATCACCACACCCACACATGCACGCGCGCATGCATACACACACACACACACACAAACATGAAAGGAGCGATGCATGGGCTCTCAGGGGAATTTAATCTAGTCAGCGTTCAGGGAGGCCAAGGAAGGCTTCTCTGAGAAAGTGATGCTTGGGCAGAGATCAGAAGGATAAGGAAGAGGTAACCCGGCAAGAGGGGAAAGAAAAGCAATCCAAGCAGAGGAAACAGCACGTGCAGAGGCCCTGTGGCTAGAAGGAGAATGGGATAAAGATAACTCGTGTGGCCTGAGCGAAGACTAGTGTCCTGGGATGAAGAATGTGGTGTGAAACGAGGCAGGAGAGGCAGGCCAGAGCCCGACCACATCAAGGTATCCTCGATTCCCTCACTCCCCACACAACAGGTCCCACGGACTTTGTTTTCTCAACACCCATCTCAAACCACTCTCCTCTCTCCATTTCCACTGCTACCCTCCTAGTCCAAGCTGCCATCATCTCTCCTGGATTAATAAAATATCCCCTTAATTGGTCTCTTTGCTTTGACTCTTGCTCTTATTCCCCATAAGATTCTCCATACTAAGGCCAGAGTGATCATTTAAAAATTCAAACTTTAAATAATTTCCCCTCCTTAAAATCCTTCAGTAGCTTTCCATTACATGTAGATTGAATTCAGATTCCTACCCAGACTAAAAACCAAGCCTGAGACTCACAAGAGCAAAAAATGAAATAGATAGTAGTCTAATCAACCAGAAAAACAACAACAAACAGACTTGAGAAAACACAACACTTGCCACACAGATAACACACAAAGGGTTAAAGTTTATGATATACAAAAAAACTCATAGAAACTGACAACAAAAAGAACAGCCCCAAAGAAAAACCTACAAAAGATATACCCAGGCAATTCTTAGAATATATCTTAAAAGTTTACAAAAATATGAAAAGATGCTCAAAAATAGCAGTAATGAAAATTAAAGTAACAAGGAGATACAACCGTACAGCCATAAAATCAGTAAATTTAAAGTTTAAAATCAGTATAGCCTTTAGCCAGGCAGGCTCACTCCTGGGAAAAAGAATACTGGTGCATAAAGATAGATGTACAAAGATTTGTATGTTGTTTATGGAGGCAAAAAAGGGAAACAAAGCAAATGACTCAAGAGGAAGATGGTTCCATAAACTGAGACACTATCACTACAGATTTGGGACACAGACATGATGCTGAGTGAAACAAGCCAGGCACAGAGGGACAAATACCACACGATCTCACTTATATGTGGAATCTAAAAAAGCCAAACTCAGAAGCAGAGCGTAGAACAGTGGTCGCCAGAGGCTGGAGGGGTAGGGGAGGTGGATGGGAAAGGGGAGACATTAAGAGGATGCAGACAGGAGGAGTAAGTTCTGATGAGCATCACACAGCACTGTGACTGTCATTAATAATAACGTATGTTTCAAAACTGCTAAAGGAGTGGATTTTAAACATTCTCATAAAGAAATGGTAAGTCTGTGAGGTGAGTATGTGAATTAGCCTGATTTGATTATTCCACAATATATACATGGATCAAAACATCACATTGTACCCCATAAATATATACAATTATTATTTGTCACCTTAAAAAAAAAGAATGGATCAGAGCTCAGTCAGTCGGCCCAAAGGGCACTCCTGTGAAGCAGTACCGAGTGCCACGCGGAAGTCCTGACGGGGCCCTGGAGAGGAAGCCTCGCCCGCTCCACAGCCAGCCGGCGTCTGCGTTCCTCAGCACCTTTCCTGGCAGTGATGCTTATTACATCAGGAGGTTTTACTGAGACTGTGATGGCCAAAATGCATCACCATGGCTTCTAAAAGCCTTAATCTACTTTCAAGGAATGTCTGAACACACCCTCACAGGACTTCACCTGAGTCACAACTGGGATCAACAGAAGGTGGACCAGACAGGCTGACAGAAGGTGGATTAAAATCTGACCTTGGCAAAGGCGTCTCTGCCGTAGCTGGCTTCTTGCTCGGTGTGTTGCTTGTCGATGATGTCGCGGCCTGTAGCCACAGTCCGGTAAAGAAGGGCTTTCTCAACCATGTCCGTCTTAGTAGACAGCAATTCTGCTATGATAGATACAACCTTGTCGTTCTCAATAAGAGGCGTGTCGCCGTCTACTACAAATTTTAAATTTCCCTATATCAAAAGTGAAACAACAAGACAGAGATTCTGAAATATTGTGTCAGGGATATATGTGTCAATTTAAAATATAAATCAAGTGACCTTGTTTGTATCTATTTTCTTTAAATATGTTACATATAAAAACATATAAACACCTCGAGCTTCATCTGTTTTTTCCTTTTCTCCAGACACTCACCTATCTTTTCATTTTCAGCATAAGTTTTTGATGGATAGAAGTTTTATACTTTTTGTAGTCAAATCAATGAATCTTTTGCCTTAGAGTTTCTCTTTTTTTGGTATCATACTTAGACTGTTTCTACTCTGAAGGTTTTATGAGTATTTGATGTATTCTAATACTTTCATAGTTTTTTCCCTAACATTTAAACTTTTAATCCATCCATCCAGAATTTATTTGGTTGTGACAAAAAGTAAAAATCTAACTTTATTTTCTCAGATGTTTAGTTGCTCCAGTACCATTTATTGAATAGTCTAGCTTTTTCTCCTGATTTGAAATGTCACCTTTTTTATATTAATATATTAAATTTCCTTAAGTGTCTGAGTCTACTTATATTCTACTCACTGAAGAGCAATAAATACTTATTAACCATCTATCCAGTATCCAGCACATCAACTAATCTGTTGATCTATTGATCTGGTGCTGTATTTGTACAACAAAGTTTACAGTACTGTAGCTTTTATATCATTTTAAATTTGGTAGAATTAGTCATGCCCCCTTCTCCTCCCTTCACCCTACCCCACTGCTCTTCTTTAATACATTTTATTTGATCTTCTTACAGGTTTATTGTTCCAGGTCAATTCTAGAATCATTAGGTCAAGTTAGAAACAAAATAAAATTCCTGTTTGGATTCTGAGAGGGATCGTTGCACTGTATTTATAAACTATTTCAAAGAGATGAGACAAATTATGATAAAGTCTTCCTAGTCAGGAACATTTATTTATCATTCATATTGCTATGCAGTATTTTTCCATATAATCCTGCACATTTCCGATCATTTAGAAGTCAATCTTGTTACATTAAAGTGAAAGGTAACCTTTACTCTAGATTTGAATAAATGTTGTCGCTCGTGTATTGTAAGGTTACATGTTCACTACGGCCCCGTCTCCATAGGAAGATGATATGTTCTGGGAGCTGTCCCTACTCACCAAGTGAAGAATAGTCGCCAAAATTTTATACACTGTTTGAATCTCTTCAGGTGTGAAGCCAATGACTTTCATGGCATCAGCTACCACTTTGAATTCTGCAGCATCATTGATCGAAGACTAGGGATGAAAATGGAAAACTTAAGTCACAGACATTTCACATGAGCATCAAAATTCAACAATTATGAAACTAAATTCAAGTTTAGCCAAGGTCTTGATGCCTTCATCGTAATTCACTTGAGGGGATGATGAGTATCCAGAGAAAATAAAAATGATTTCAGGAGTGGAAACACTATCCAGCGTATAATATAAAGCCCACATTGTGTGAAAGCCATCACCCAAAAGGAGCACTGTGCCCTTTTCTGGAACTTTCAGTGAGGGAGCAAGTCCTGAGTGGGCTCCGAGAAGCCGGTTGCCACTCCATGAGCAGCGGAGGCAACAGCATGGGATGTGAGATCACAAATGGAAACGCTGAACATGGGAGCCACTGCCAACTGTGGCTCTTTGCTCCACGATCGTCTTATACAGGCTGGCAACAACACTCCCACTCTCGTATAACCAGATGTTTTATTTCCCAGGTGAGGAAAAGCAGGCCCCCAAAAGCAAAGCAGCCAGGCTCCATGTTTCAGCAAGCTGTTAAATAGTCTGGGACTAGACCTTCACTTTTTCACTCATTCGGTAAACATGTGGCAAGTCGGATCTTCTAACTGGTACAGGGAATTCAAAGATGAATCACCTGCCTTAAGGAGCTGTGGTCATCACACTGGAAATACAAATGTGTAAACAGAAATTCACAATAAAGCAATGGTAACTGCTTATATTAGTTTTCCCAAAGTGGCAGCTACAGGGCCTGACTACTCCTTTCCTGGTGAGCTCCTCCTCTTGTCTGGACACAGAGACCTGGCCTGATGCTCGCCTGCTGAGGAAGAGCCCAGGAGGGGACCTCTCTGCCTGGTGATAGCATGTTCCTCTAGGGTCTGGGAGACAACCAGGCAAGCTCTTCCACCTACCAGATTTGTTTTGTTTTGTTTTTTCACCTTGGGAAAGATCTTAACCTTGTTGAGCCTCAATTTCCTCATGGATAAAGTGGGCATAATAATATATTTCTTATGGAGTATTTATCAGAATTGAATGAGAATTTATATAAAGCATCTCACTAGTTCTTAGTACATAAAAAAAACCACTCAATAAATATCAGATATTACTGTTATAAACTGCAACCATGGCCAGGTGTGGTGGCTCATGCCTGTAATCCTAACACTCTGGGAGGATGAGGAGGGAGGAACGCTTGAGGTCAGGAGTTTAAGACCAGCCTGAGCAAGAGCAAGACCTCTAAAAATAGAAAAAAGTAGTCAGGTTTGTTGGCACAAGCCTTTAGTCCCAGCTACTCAGGAGGCTGAGGCAGGAGGATCGCTTGAGCCCAGGAGTTTGAGGTTGCAGTGAGCTATAATGACACCACTGTACTCTACCCGGGGCAACAGAGCAAGACTCTGTCTCTAAACGAAAAACAAAAAACAAAAACCCCCCAAAACCCCTGCAATGGTGTTGAAATGCAAAGTAACTGGACAAAAAAATCTAAATGTCCTGTTGTGGGGAATTGTTGACTGTTTACCTAAGTCATTCCCATTCCCCACCCCATTTCTTCCTTGCTGATAGAACCCTGACTTGTTTACTCGTAAGTGTGCACATCCTTCATGACTGGCCTCCACCTAGCTAGCCCCAAGAGATAAATCTCCATGAATCACGGTGTTCTTATTACCCTTACCAAGTGAGCGGTTAACCATGGGCACATGATGCCACTCTGATCAGTAACACATGAGGGAAAGTGTTTGTGGGGGATGGGTGAAGGGAGGGTTCTGGGGGTTTCCCTAGCATATAAAGGGACATAAGCCATGAACATTTATTTCCTCTACTTGTGACTCCTGGAACTGCTGATGCCATTTTGGGACCATGAAGGAAACCAGCCTAAGAGGACAAGCCAGTCCACTCAATGTGGCTATGTTGAGGAAATGAACAAAAAACACAGGGGTCCCTAACAACATTGTTAAAGCAGAGAATTAACCAATTCTGGAACTGAGGTTTCTCAGGGTTTCTTGTTAGGTGAGATAATTAAATTTCTTATTGTTTTTGGAGACTTTTAATCTAGTCTTCTCTTACCCGTAACCCAAAATATCTTAATTGTACATGATTCCTACATTTTAGGACTGGTTAAGATTTATACAGTGCAATATTTTATAGTTATTAAAATTACAATATTAATTTATATTTCTTTGCTTGGGAAGATATTAGTGATTAGATTATAATATAATAAAAGCAGGTTTATTTAATCAGGATTTACTGTATGATTCCATTTATAAATATAGACAAAAATCATTATCAGCAATTATCTCTGGATGGTAAGATTTAGTATATTTTTGTTTCCTTTTGGTTCATCTTTATTTTGGGCTTTCACTATGATCATTACTGAATTAACAACCTTGCTTAATAACCCATTACTACATTTTATCACTGTCTGACAAGAAAGAAGTTTTTTTCCCCATGTTCAATGTTTTCTTTTAATTTTTTATCCTATTCCTATTCTTTTCTATTTTCTTTTATTTCTCTCCCAACTACAAAAGCAATGCATTTTTTATTACAGAAACATTTTTAAATATGGAAAAGCAGAACACAAATATCCAATAATCTCACCCGTCCAGAATAAACAACTAATATTGTGATCTGTATCCCTCCATACTGTGTTCTATGCATGTATATGCCTTTTCTCCTTGTTTCATAACCTACCATCAACATAGTATTATATCATTAGGATTAGCTGTAAAATGAATGGCAGAAAACTAGAAATAAAAGAGCAAACATGCACCTGCATGTGTGTGCACAAGCGCTTGCAAGGCAAAGGGAAAAAATGGAAAATCTTGAAAGCTGAATGGAAATGCCTTAAGGGTCACAGAACTATTTCTAGGATACATCAAAATTAATATTTGAAAAATACCAGGGAATGGAGAATCAAAGCGCTTTTTAATTTTCTTTTGTCTTACTAACTTGCCTTTGGCTAAGTCATAAGGTATCTTCTTAGGAGGCAGACATCCTAGTCCTGTCAATATTTTTATAGTGTCCAAATAAAAGGAATAGGAATAGGATTAAAAATTCAAAGAAAATCTTGAACATGGACAAAAACGCTTCTTTTCTGTCAGATGGTGATAAAATATAGTGATGGGTTATTAAGCAAGGTTGTTGACTCAATAATGTATTGAATCTCTGTCCCTGAGAATTTTAAAAACAGAACAGAAGAAACATTTATTTGCTTGAAGGCATCAGGCTTGACCAGATAATTATTTAACGTCCCTTCTGATTCTCTGATTCTATGTCTCAAAGAGGAATTCTCACCTTTAATTGAGCTCCCACATGGATGTAGTTGTAGGATGAAAGGGATTTCTGGAGATGGAGAGAACGTAGGATCTGCTCTGAGCCTCCCTGGAGTAGCTGAAAAATATTTAATTGGAAATAAATTGGCAAAACATACAGGGAACCAAATATTCTAACTTAGTGGTAATCTAGTTTTATTCATTTAGGTCTTCCTATTTCTAGCTTTGAAGAAGTTTTTTTTTTTTTTTTTTTTTTTTTAACCTTGAAGGTAAATGGCTCACTTTCATCAGTTATGGAGAATGCTATGTAGTCATGAAGAAAATTACTTAAAAAGTTTCATCTCATTCACAAGATAACTGGTATAAAAAGCTCCAGTTCTGAATACGGTCATTTGTTAAACACGATCCTCTATTCTGTGTTGGTCGCTTGCTTAGCAGTCTCATTATAGGCAGGATACAGTTGTGTTTCAGAATTTAGAGAAAGTCAGTATTGCCACGGAAGTAAGAGGCATCAGCAGACAGTCATACGCTGACTCACGCTGGAAACAAACAGCTTTTCCTCATGCACACCTCAGGAAAGAAGGACAATTGGATAACTATGACGGTAGTGCTGAATCACGACAAATTTTAATACTTTCATCCAAGTGAGAAAAGCACTGGGAAAAAGTTAGGGGTTCTTGGAACAAACAGAACTCTTTTATATTTGGCAGAAAAACAGTTTATTTAAAACATGGCAAATTGTTAACAAAACACAAATACAATATTGATAGATAGGGCATATCTTTGGAAGGCATTTTGTTTAAATTCCTTATATTAAACTGTATGTTTCTATTTAGTTAAGAGGTACAATTATCAGATTTTTAAACTAAATATACCAGAACTTGTATATACAAATGAGTGATATCTACTAAAGCAGTTACCTAGAAGAAACCAAACTAGACTGATTTGTATTCAATTGTACTGTCACTGTTCAATCATCTTCACAGTTTACACGAGGAAATCAATTTCACTAATTTCAAAGTTTTACTTCTTAAAAACCCAAAATAATATTGCTTAATTTGATCACCTACCTTATTTGTTAGCCTTTGTTCATATTACTTTGGGCTTTAAAAAACCACAATAATGTATCAAACTTGTTCTTTGAGTGTAAAGACTTGTCAACAGGAGGGCTATTTAAAAGATTTTGCCTTAAAAAAGCACTCCCAAAAGAGGTATTCAAATTGTTTTCTAAACTTTGATAGGATAAAGAAAACAATTCTCCCTTGAATTTATATATGCTGGTTATTTTTAAAAAGTAATCATATTGCTTTATAATCTCTATGAGCAAAATAAACTGAATTTGTATTCCCATCTCTGAAACTCCCAAATATGGGAACAATAGCTTCAATTAAAAATAAGACAAAATTAATTTAACATATTTATAGATTTTACCAAGCTTTCACAGTCATTAAATTGTTGTCCACATTGTAGGGAAACATGGGTGATGCTCAACCAGGGCAGTCACCTGCTTGGCTAACCACCTGCCAGCTCTTTACAACAGTCATGCTTGTCCAGTCTCTTAAGAAGCATGTGTGGTGTGTTGTGGTGCCAGTGGAGATAAGGGAGGCATAGAACAGGGGAGAGCCCAAGATACAAATATTCATTTCTTATACAACTGAGGCAAATGACCAACTGACTGCATAACAGGAGGTTACTAACCTGATAGAAAGAATGAAAGCTTCTTTCCCCTGGCTGTTGCACAATCACTCGAGACTAAGAAAAAAACATATTAAAATGGTTAATCTGAAAATGTGCCCCTAAAATAAAATGGAAGTCACTTTCTCAGGGAATCCTGTATCTACAATGTGTTTAAATATCCTAAAGACTCCATGGATAGTACTCAACTAAGACTAGGTCTTCTCTGTGGGGTTTCCTGGGCAACTTTTCATAAGTCTTTTTACTGCTTAAAACAGAGATCCCTAAACTTTCTAAAGAGTGAAACAATTTTGAATTTTTTTTAACCTGAAGCTTAAAGATGGAATTTGGTGGGGAGTAAAGATTAGAAGTGGGGAGGACAGAAAGGAATGCTTAGGGAAGACTATTCTCAACATTTCCTTCTCCGGCATCTGCTGGCATTTCAAAGACCAATGCCTCACATCCTGTAATAAAATCAGTTGAGCAAGATTATCTATAGGGACCTCGGAGATGGCTCCAAAAAGACTGCTATGAGGAGAGGACTCAAAATGTGTGTTCATTACAAAAGTATCCTTTTGATGGAATATGTACATAAAAGTGAATCCATGAAACATTTTGGACAAAAGACTAATAATACCTGCCATTTCCTGACATTTTTCAACTGACTCTGATAAAACACTTATTTCCTTAACAGTCTCACTTCAATATAACAAACAAACATAAAGATTATGCTGCATTATACTGTCATAAAGGATGCTATAGCATAATTGGGGTGGGAAACCCTTAACTGAGAATGTATTTCAGCTTAGATGTGAGTAAAATTCAAGGTGAAGACTTAACTCTGTAGAGCACAAGCTTAACTGTAACAATCAGGTGGATGAACTCTATGTGCTCTCTTGCAGTCATGCCCCGTGATAATCAAGATGAGTTAGGACACAACCTCTCTGGCAGGCCCAAGAGGAAAGTTTCAATTGGAATCTTCTATCAGTTGGGCTTAACAGTCACATAGGTACATAAAAACACATTCTAAATTTTCACTGACCAAACATAGTATGCTTTATAAATTAGGATGTAAGATTATAAAATACATATATGTTACTATAGAGCAGTGAACAAATAGAAACTAGAGGAAAATAAGATATTAATTAAAATTAAAATGCATTAAAGATGGTAATGTATAAAAAGATAGGAACTGATTAGTCCCAGATTATTTTTGATTAAACCTTACCCAGAAGTTGGCACATACTCATACCAGTGCCCCCTGTACACATATATACTTAAATCTGTATCTACAAGTTTTTCCAACTTGATGTTATTAAGTGCTAATAAAAGAAAACAAAAGGAGAATATCTTATCATAGAAAGTGAATCAAGGAGGCAGAATAGGATTAAAAGCTATTTTGAAGCAATAAAAAAATTCTATAAATATAATTTCTTAAGACATTCAGCACTTATAAACATTACCCTCAAAAATTAAGCACATTTTACCTTCTCCAATAAGTAGTTATTGATGTGTCCACCAATAGGGTCCCCCTTGAAATCAAAGTTGATATCCATGTATTTTCCAAATCTGCTTGAGTTGTCATTACGGTTGGTTTTGGCATTTCCAAAAGCTTCCAAAACACAGTTGGACTTAAGCAACATATTCTTCACTCTTTCAACACAGATAAATGAAAGTCACTAGTAAAAGTTTTAGAGACTAGGACTTTGAAAAAACGAGTTTACTACAACACATGCAAACATTTATACAAAGATGCTGACTGCAGCATTGTTTGCAGTATCAACAAAATACAAACAAATGTCCACCAATGCAGACAGACAAAAATAAATTTTTGTTTCCCAATATAATGAAACACTATACAGGAGCTAAAAAGAATGAGGTACATCAATATATACTGACATGGAAAGATGTTTAGAATACATTAATGAAGTTAATCAAGTTCCAAAATAATAAGCATTGCAGGATCCTTGTGTGTGTGTGTGTGTGTGTGTGTGTGTGTACACATGTGAGTACACACATACGTGTGTTAGTATATGCTTAAAAATCTGGAGAGAAAGTAGGGTGCGTGCAGTGGCACATGCCTCTAATTCCAGCTACTCAGGAGTGGCGGGGTGAGGGGTGGCACTAAAGCTGGAGGATTGCTTGAGCCCAGGAGTTGGAAGTTACAGTGAGCTATATATAATCATGCCACTTCACTTTAGCCTGGGTGACAGAGTGAGACTCCTGTCTCTTAAAAAAAATATATTGTGTATCGGGTGGGGAAGAGAACTGCTTACGGTAAGATATGCTTGAGAAAGATGAGTATATTTATATATACCTTACTCTACTGGAAATAAAATTAATTTACTTCTCGGCTAGTTACTCTTCTGAGCTTCTAAGGAAATTAAGAAAACTTACTCATATCCTTGTCCTTATCAAGTTAGATGGCAAAGTCAGAGTCAGAAGCAGGGATATGTTACAATCAAGAAAAATGCCTCTTTTGCCCTCACAATCCAGCCCAGTTATGATGAAAATTAGAAAGCCCACGTATGGTAGTCGAGTCTAAATTCTCTTCATTCACATCAACCCAGCATCCTTTCTTTCTATTTATAAAACTGAAGGTTGTCATGTGTAGATGAGGTATGACTCTTCAGTAAATTAATACCAAGCTTCAAAGTAGCCAATTAGGAAAATACTTTTTTTCTCTTCAAAAAAGCCACACTGCGTGAAAGTCAAGCCACATTGTTATATAGCCACGTGTTTTTTTAAACCCATCCATTCATTCCTTATATATGTATTACGCAAATAACATGTACCAGCACTGTCCTAAATGCTGGGCCCTGGACGGTACAGACAAGCTTCCTTGCACATCATATTGTGAGCGGCAGCATGGTATGGCACGAAACCTTTTTAGAAAATGAATCTTTTTAGAACTTCCAGTGTCAGTAGGTTCTGGTTGTAATGATGATGGGAGGCATGGGTCTGCTTTCCAGAGCCCCGCTTCACTCAGTGTGGCAGAAAGAGCAAGGAACATGTGAGAGCTTGAACAATAAAACTCACCAGTGTAAATTATAAAGGCTCTGCTGGCCACATCTAAGGCAGCAGTTATAAACCAGAATGTGGACACTTTCACCTGTTTCAGAGTAATTTTTTTGTCTTATAATTAGGCAAAGATTCCCACAATAGTATTTTTCTATTAAAAACAAATCTCGAAATAGATATAGTGACATAAATAAAAGTACAGAGACAATATACAATAAGATAATCAGAGTAGTTTTAATCATCAAAATGCTTGACACATATCAGAGTTTAGGCCTAGCTATGTCTATATAGAAGATGGCCAGGATGGTGGCTCACACTTATAATCCCAGCACTTTGGGAGGCTGAGGTGGGTGTATCATTTGAGGACAGGAGCTTGAAACTAGCCTGGGCAATATAGCAAGACCCTATCTCTACAAAAAATAAAAAAATATTAGCCAGGCATGGTGGCGTGTGCCTGTAGTCCCAGCTACTTGGGAGGCTGAAGTTAGAGGATCACTTGAGCCCAGGAGTTGGAGGTTACAGTGAGCTATGATCATACCACTGCACTCCAGGCTGGGTGACAGAGTGCAGACTCTGTCTCTTAAAAAAAAAAAAAAAGAGAGAGAGAATGAAGTTCCAATCAGAATTTCTCCCCATTATTAGATTGCCCTTACCTTTCAACCTCTGCTCTCTGACCAGGGTTGGTGATGGCTGCAATATACTGCATAATGTACTTACTGGCTTCCGTTTTACCAGCTCCACTTTCCCCTGGGGGGAAAAATTGTGCAGGGATTAACGTTATAACTTAAATCAAGACTAAACTAATTTTTAATAGAATAATTTAGAATTTTGATGTTGCTTATTCATTTAAAATCCCTCATGTTGCATTAAGATATTTTGCTTTTTTGAGTTATTTCATCCTGCCTTGATAGAGTATTGGTTCTAACAGATCTGAATAAGTTGAAAAACATAAAACGATTATAGAAGTAAAATAATGAGTAGACTACAAATCAAGATTTACTCAGGAAAAAAATATCAGGAGATAAAATGTGATAAACTAAGGCTGAAGTTTTAATACTTGGCAATGAGTCTTTAGCAGAAAAGAAATAAGGTACTGATTCAAAAAGTGGATACAGCTAAGGTCATATAACCTTATTCTCTATAGTAGAATTTCTTTTAATCTTAAAGGGGATAAAATAATTCTTTTAAAATTTTAGAGAAACTCTAGTGAAAAAAACAGCAAACTCCAGCCACAAGGTATCACAGAAAAAGACTGACAATTGGTATAATAGGTGGGAGGAGGGGAGCAATTTAGAAGTATCAAAATTTTTAAATGTTTATGCTTTCTGACCCCAAAATTCCACACATAGAAATTGCTCCTAAGGAAATACTAAAAAATACTAACATGAATAATAATAATCTTCAAAGGTTTTAAAAATATTTCTATAGATTACACTGTATGTCATAGCTAAAATCTGGAAATAATATACCCATCAGTAGAGAACTGTGTAAATACATTATGATTTCATTACTTAATGGAACATACATAATTGTTAAAGAGAATGTACTAGCTCTCTAGGTATTCTAATGAAAAGGTGTCCACTATAAATTGTTAATGGAAAAACAAGCTATATAATAGCAGGCATAATATATTCTACAATATGATTATACATTTATAATATAATTACACATATATTTGTGACTGTATGTATTTACACTTGGAGAGAAAATGTATGAAAGGATAAACACTAAACTGTTAATAGCTGTTACTGCTGGAATTTGGGGGGAATGAGGTATTCAAGGGGATGAGATTTTTACTTTTACTTCACACATGCATATAATTGCTTTCTTTCTCCCCTTTTAAAACCTGGCAATATTGTTTTTGTGATTTGTCTCAATAAAATGTAGCCCTAGGATATACTGCTCTAACTCCAACACTAGTGAATTTACTTAATTCCTCTGACCTTTAATATTCTTATCTATAAAGTAGAAAAGCAACTATTCTACATACCACTCAGAGAGTTGTTTTGATAACCAAAATGGAATAATGATCATAAAAGCGTTTTTAAAAGCATAAAACCACTAATGCAAATGTGAGGTATCATTAGCACCAAAGGAAATTCCCACGGTTGGGGAGCAGCCATCCTGGGTCAGTGGGCAGATATTCTTCTTGTCCCATTTCACTACATGAGATTCCCTGAAGGTCTCAACTTTACATAGACAGCTCAGCTCCAGTTCTCAGGTGCACCGGGTCTGTAGCCTATTACCCTCTTCTGGGCTTTAAAGCTTGGGCCTCAGCTCTGAACGCCCATCTCTGGCCCCCATGCGTCTGTAGGACCTGCAACACTAGCTCCCATGCACCAGTCTGATTTTGTGTTCTTTCTTCATTTTTGGCATCTCAGTATATTTTCTTGCTTTCACTCTGCTATTTTTTTAAATAATTTTTGTTATGCTTCATCTAGTACTTTTATGTGTTTGAGATAGGAAAAAGCATTTTCTATGTCAGCTTAGTCTACAAACTGGCCAGGAGTCATCCAAGTGTAAGATGTATTTGTAAATGAACCAAGACTAGAGGGTGATCAGAAATTATTTAAATAATTTGGCATTTAATGTTAATTACTTTTTTCTCTCCTATAAAACTGCTCAGGTTTCCAACTTTAAAAAAAGAATTAATCAATTGTTTGGATCCTTGAGTACCAAATAAGTTAAACACACTGACCTTGGAAATACAGGGGACCCCCTCCAAATACCTGATATCACAATACAAGTGTCTTTGGCTCGCCTCTTCATAGCCTTGTAAGCAGCATCAGCAATAGCAAAGAGATGAGGGGGTCTCTCATACAGCTCACGTCCTTTATACTGCTCAATTGTGTCTCTTCCGTAGATGTTCAACAACTTGTAAGGATTCACAGAAACAACGACTTCTCCAATGAACGTGTAGATGCGTCCCTTTTCAAATCTGTACAGAAGCAAAAGAAAAGGAAGAAGTAGCTGTGCTTATAGAGAAATGCTATTTCTTTCCTATGAGTCTCTTATTTCCAAGCAAGTCCAACTATTCCAGGGACAATTTCTGAACTGACATTTCACTGGTTCTGAGTCAACTTTTAGAGACAATGTCTGCAGCTGTGCCCCTTCAGATGCAGATGGTAGAAAAGATCAATAGGTGTTAAAAGCCAGGAAAAGAAGGAAGAATTCAACTTGTCGGAGGCTGGGGGTTTCCTGTTTCCAAAATACAGAATGGTAAGAAGAGGGAAAAACTAAAAATAGTTGAAGACAACATCAGAGCTGTAAGGAGGAAAAGAAACAGAAGTTAACGCAGGTCTTGAAATCTACTTAGATTATCAATTACAAAGAGGACTGTCCACATACATTTATTTCTTCTTCCTCTTGAAACCTCACTAAAATGTCAGTAAATGGATAAAAACAACTGAAGTCGTAACAGAGAGAATGGAAGAGGAGACACTTCTGGATTAAATCAAATTTATTTTTTTAATGACTGCCTAAAATCCCATCATGTAGATACATCATTATTTATTCAATGATTCCACGATACTGCAAGAAACACTCTTGATATATAATATTATAGATTGATGCTTTTATTTCTGTGGGATAGATTCTTAGGAATGAGATAACTGGTTGAAAGGCATGTGCATTTTTTAAGTATATACAATACAATCCCACCTTTCCCCATAAAACAAAGGTTAAAAAAATCTACCCCATATATGTATTTGTATATAGATCTGTACATGGACATATTTTATACATGAGTATGAACACGTGTAAAAACGTGAGAATACGTTATGTTTTATGCATATTTTTATACACATAGTAGGGTGATGTGGATGGAGGGAAATGAGGAAGAAGGCTATGTGGGCAGGTAAGAGGAGGCCACAGGACACAGAAAAAAGAGTAAAAAGCCCCAGTATATATGCTATGACTGCAATCATGCACATTTATGTACTTATGTTTCCAAAGAAAAAATTAAATATAAAATTTAGAAAACCCACATATATCCACTATTTACACAGTAATCCATACATATAAACATATGTGTCCCAGAGCTTGGATGCTTCTACACAACAAACGGTTGCCACCAACATGTTGCACCTGCCAAGAAGCACAGGTATATCTCATTTCCAAGAGCTGAACAAAGGAAGTACCCAGACTGGCAAAATGCTGGTCCGAAGACAGCATATCTCCAAGCACACTTGCTGCATGGCCAGTGGGGCAGGAGAAGGAACTAAGCATTTGGGACCAACAGGCAAGAATTTTAAACTTCCTGGGAATTTAAGGCTGGAATGAAGGCTGTCAGCTATAATTAGGAATGGAAACAAACAGAAGCTGATAATGTCAATAATAAATTAAAACCAAGATTTTTATCAAGTAGTTAGTATGTATTTAAATAACAGTTACTAACCCCTTTAAGGTTTTCTGTGTATTTTTCTATCGTAGCTTTCTATGCATCCTCTCAATTGTTACAAAGTTTACATGGTAGCAAGCAAAGAGCACTGATTTGGAGTCCTTCATATCTGGATCTGAATGCTCACACTGCAAATTTAATAGCAGTGAGACCTGTAAAAGCTACTTACTATCCACATGTTTCAGCTTCTTCACCTGTAAAACGGTGATAATTATACCCCTTTATCTCTCTAGCATTGGATAAGTACTTTTTTTTAAAAAAAGGCAATTAATCTTATGCTTCCGATTATGTTATGCATGAAGAAGATTTTTAATAAATGTTTTTATTTTATTAATAATTGCTACTGAGATCACAACAACCCCTACATGTGAGGAATGAATTCAATGATCATAATTTGATCCCTGCCTCAGCTGTCAGTCAACTATAAGTCACAAGCAAAATGTCTATATAACACATGTTCAAAGACCCACAAAAATAAAAGAAAGCTAAGATTCACCACGCAAGTCTTTTTGGCTTAACCTGCAAATTTGCAGTACATGCTCAACAGGTACCTCCAAGGAAAAAATTAAAAGAGTAAGATTCTTTAGTTTTAAAAAACGCTGTCCAAATAGGAAAAAATAAGCAAAGGCACAGAAGGATATTAGGAAAAAATGACTTCAAGAGCCTGGAAGGAACTCTGTGACTATGAGACACAGCAAATAATGTATGAGATTAGCATGTTGTTCTGTTTCCAGGTTTCTCCAATATTGTACTTTATTTCTCAATAGATAATTTTTAGAACCACTACTAGATCATTTTTATCCAAAATTCCATTTTATTTCAAGTAAAATATTAAATATTTTGTTTATCAAAACCTCTAGGCACCATGTTTGTAAAATACAACTAAAATACATGTATGTATAAAATAACTGAATGCATAATTATTAACTTGAAGATAGTGGCAAAGGTTCAATGAAATATGATAATCAATGCAATGCTTCAGCAAGTTACAAAACATTAGACGCTTACCTTATCTGAAATTCTAAGTTTGGTTATCAAATATGAAACTTTCAATTTGGTTAGGTCTTAATATCACCACTAGATGGCGCCAGTACACACTTTAACATGAGCTCAAGATTTCCATTTGTTTAGGAAAGTAAGCACTAAGGTAATGTAGGCGCCTGTGCCATTTGCCTCCAGAAGGAACTGCAGTGATTATCCTTGATGACAAATGAGTGATACCATCTCTTACACCAGACCAAGGAAGGTGTTTCTATGACCTCTGTGTGCAAACCTTTTATGACAAACTTTCATAATTCATTTTCAAATATTTATTCAATATCTATTTTGTGTCAGACCCTGGGCCTAACCCTGACATTTTTTTAAAAGGAGTAAAGAACAGGGAAGTATTGTAAATAAATAATAACAACTTAGTATGACAGTGAAGATAATAAAAGTATGTACTATGGTGGTAAGGATTATCACAACAAACCTCTTTGAATGAGGAACCCTAAGAGTAACGTATAAACAGGGCACATAGGGTCTGGCCTCCAGGCTTCTCTTCACTTGACTCCTATCTGCCAACAACACTTCTACCCACCAAAACCTTCCCCCATCTCTGTCTCTGTGACTCTTGCTCTCACATTAATAAGCTATTTACGGTTCCCAAGGACTACATGCCTTCATGGTTTTGCCCATGAGATTCATTCTGTCTGGAACACCTTTTCCCCATCCATTCTTCCCGCATGGGCTTACCAGATTCCCATTCTCCAAAAGCCTAAGCACCAGTTCCTCTGTGAAGTCATTCTTGATATCCTATCTCCAACACCAGTTTTAGAGTCTTTGCTGTTTACTTTTTTCCCCTTTAAAATTTCCCAAATGGTTAAAATAGCTTAATAGCAGTTGATTTTTTAAAACTTAATTTCCTTAAGAAGCTTAAAAATATTTATTGAAAGGGCCAGATACTTTCATTGGCTTCCAAATGAAATAAATAGGCTTTAAAAAGTTTTGAATTAATGAGTAGCAATGAAGAATATATAAAGACAATGCCTTTGGAGAACAACAGTTCATTGTACATGAATTCTGAAACATTATTTTGTTAAAAAAAAACGTAGTTTTGTAAATTTGCACATGTCACTTATATATAAGACCATCTACAATGGGAAGTCAAGATGTAAGCAGCTACTTCAGATCAGTCATGAGCAGACTACGTGCACAGCTCTCCAGAGAAGCATGAGACACTGTGGGGAGAGGGTGGGGTGTGCAGAACAGCAAGGTGGTTGGCCCAGCTAGAGCAGAAAGCTCGTGTTAGGGAATGTTGGGGAGCAATTGGGAAAGTACGATGGACTCAGATTTCATATGATATGATGGGTTTTGAAAACCAGGCTGAGGAAATTTAAATTTGATGTGTCTGGAAAGAAGATAAAGAGGTCAATAAGGTGCTCAGTGAGGGAGTGATAGTAGAAATGAGGAAAGAGAGACTCAAGTTATTTCAATTTGAAACTTACTGAACAGAAAGGACAAAAAGATATTTAACTTTGAGCTAGGCAGAGGAGAAAAAGGAATTTATTTCAGATGACTGTATTTCAAATGTACTCTTGACACTCCTAAGTTAGATTCACCCACTAACAGAATTCAGTGCTATCCTTGGTTGGCTTTGTGAAATAGATGGAATCAATTATCATCAGGAAGAATTTCCCTGTGAATGGTCTACTAGGTATTGTATTTAATAAAATCTTTATTCATATATAAGTATTACTCATTTATTTCATGAGGAACATATACTTTCTGAATAGGTCTTGCTTAATCACACTGGCCTATCTTCCTTCCCTTTTCAATGCAAATGAAATCTTAATTTGCTATGAATATTCATATTTCTCAGGAGAAATGTCCATCTACACATGCCATTTCTTTCCCTTTTATTATCTCCTCAACCTAATCCTGTCTGGGTTCCACTTCTACATTTCCATAAATCTTGATCAAACTTCCCAAAGTAAGTTCCCAATGAAATTGCTAAATTCATCAGTTGATTTTCTGTCCTCATCTTACCTAGTGTCTCAGCAGCATCTGACGCTGACTCCCATTCCCTCCACACATTCTTTCCTTGGCTTCTGCGCAGCCACATTCTCTGGTTTTCCTCCTACTTCTCTGGTTTTCCCTTGTCAGTCTCATTTTCTCCTGATCTCTAAATTTTCAAGTTCTCTAGGATTGAGTCCAGTATCAACTTCAAATATCATCCAAGGGACTCCCATTTAGGGAGAATAATGATGCCTTGGCTCTATTCTACTCCCTGAACATCAACAGGGAGAACAACAAAACAAAAACAGGAAAAAAGACATCACCTATTATGAAACAAAAAACTAGTGACAACTCTGAACCACACTCCCTGAAGAAAGATTGTGGAATGCTACGAAAACCAGACCTAGTTGAAGGTGGCTAAGAGCATGTGCCTCTGCAAACCTCTGGCATTGGAGCAGAGTTCTCCAAAAGTAGGTCGCAGTTCCTGAGTAGCCAAACCAAGTTTTTTGCTAAGACTGGCAGGGTCTCTGTATGCAGGTGGCTTCGGAACAAAATTAGTTCCGTTTGACACTTTAGCTAGCTGCTGCAAGGCGGGGTTAAATGCAGAAATGAGTGTAAATTACATTTTTTCAAAAAGCAGGCTGTCAGAGTGGTGAGGTAAAAGAGAAAAAGTAGGTGTAACTGCTCTGCAGCAGATAATCTTGATCAATGAAACAGGCAATGCTGAAAGATCTCCCAGGAGTCTCAGGCATACACGTCTTGGGGACTTGCTTGCTAGTTAGGCAAGCTTCCTGCCAGTTCAGGATCGTGCACTGGGGAGAAAATGAAGGATGAACAGACCACTACACTCAGCGCACGCTCGTTCAGTAGCTAACTGCCCTGGCAGTTAACTACACCTATTCAAAGATGACAGTAATGAGAAATGATCCAGAATGGGGCCCACAATAAGATGTTACAAGAAAAAAGTAGTAAAGAATCTGACAGACAAAAGGCAGATCAAGAATACCCCCCAAAAAGAAGTATGTTATAAAGCAGAAAAATTATGAAAAAATATTTATGTATGAAAGCAAAGAATGTAAAGAAAATATGGCCCTCTGAAACAAGATATCAAAGAAAATAGCTTTAAAAAAAGTAAAATCTGTTTAAAATCATTTTTTTTAAAGACATTGGCTGGTAGAACCCAAGAAAAAAATGGAAGGGAAAAAAAACTCACAGCAATGAAGATCACATTAAAAGACATAAAGAGGAGAATGGACAGTGCTGAGAGAATGGACACAATAGAGACAAGAAGAAAACGTAGAGAAAAGTAAGCAAAATGAAATTATAATAATATCCATATTCTATCCTTATCCTTTATTATATGGATACCCATCATATCCATATAATCATCCAATATGACTGGTGTCATAATAAAAAGAGGAAAATACCCTATAAAGACAGCCAGGGAGAACACTATATGATGACAGGAAGAAACGGGAGGAATGCAGCTACAAGCCAAGGAACACTAAGGACTGGTGACCGTCACCAGCAGCTGGAAGAGGCCAGGAAGGATTTCCCTTCTGCAGGTTTCAGGGGGAGCAAGGCTCTGCTGACACCTTAAGTTTGGACTTCTTAGCCTTTAGAACTCTGAGACAATAAGTATCTTTGTTTTAAGCCTCCCAGTTTGTGGTAATTTGTTACAGCAACCCTAGGAATACAACTAGTTACACCAAAATAAATTCCACGAAAATATGTCTCATTCTTCTTTACAGGTAAAGAAAAGGAGATCAAATCAGTAATAGGATATATTTCTTCACCCATACATCAAGAGTTTTGCCAGTGAACAGTGTTAGCAAAAACATGAAACATCTTTTTTTTTTTAAGAGACAGGGTCTTGCTCCATTGCCCAGGGTGGAGTGCAGTGGTGTCATCACAGCCTACTGTAACCTTGAACTCCTGGGCCCAAGCTATACTCCTGCCTCAGCCTCCCAAGTAGCTGGGACTATAGGCACACATCATCATGCCTGGCTAATTTTTTATTTTTTTAGAGATGGAGGCTCTCTATGTTGCCCAGGCTGGTTTCAAACTCCTAGCCTCAGGCAATCTTCCCACTTCAACCCCCCAAAGTGCTGGGATTACAGGTGTGAGCCACCATAACTGGCAACAATTAGTCTGCTCATACCACTCTCAACCCCCTTTCAATCCATTCTCCATATAGTAGCAAGCGTGATCTTAACATATAAATCTTACTGTACATTCCTAGCCTTAAATCTTTTCAACAGAAAGCCTCAATCTTGAGCCACTCTGACACCCAAATGTTGGCTCATCTCATGCCATCTCTCTGACCACTGTGTACTCTGGCCTGGAATGTCCTTTCCCTGTCTCAATTCCTCCCATCCCCCATCAGCCCACATGTTTGTTTCCTTTGCAGTAATTATCACAAGTAGTTTTTTGTTTACTTGTTCATTGTCTGCCTCCAGGGGAATAGAGACCATATCAATCTTGTTCATTGTTTTATTGTCAGCATGCAATACAGGGCATGGCACTTAGTAGGAGATGATTAAATATTTGATGAATAAAAAAAATTAAGGAATGAATGAACGAATCCCTTTAGCCCACCTCTACTCTCTCAGAAAATGATTTTGTATGTTATAGGTAAAATTCAGGCTATCAGGTGTGGAAAACCTTAAATCACCTACCATCATTACCATTTTTTTTTCCTATTTATGTAGTTAGCTTCACTTTTTCTTCTTTTTTTTTGTGACCCTTATGACTTTCAAAAATGGAATGGGGGTTCTAGATAAGATACAGCAAGATGTTACCTAGTTTTTAAAAGATGGACCATATCCACATATCCTGACAGAAAATATTTTTCTCTTTATGTCAGTAACTTCACATAATCTAAATATAAATAGCAACTTTTATTCCAGAAAAATAAAATTAGATACTGCCTACTCCAACTCAACCTCTGAGATATGTTTTTCATTGTTGGAGAAGAAGGTTACAAAATATGTGGGTTGAATTGAAATTGGAAGTATCAATACAAACTCACGGTATATGGCGGCAAAGAGAGGGAAGTGGGCAAGAGAGGAAAGACATGTATGCACACACATGTTTTCTAGCTCTGTCCACTTAGGGAAGCAATAACTCCAGATGACAGCTTGTAGATACCATTCTTCTTAACTAAAAGGACTCAGAGCTCCTTGGGAAAGCATAAGAATATCTTGCTGAGACAGAAAGTAGGGAAGTGCTCAAAGAATGTCAAAAGGACACAGAAGCCAGACTGAATAGGCTTCCACTGGGACCCATGTCAGACCACATGAACATTAAAATAATGTCAGTAACAGACTATAATCCACTGAATAAAATAAGAATCTATGAGTTCATACCGAAATAAAGAAAGAAAAGAAGAAGAGAGAAGGAAAACTCTCCCTTAGGGTAGAATGTCAATGAATAAATATAGAAAGAATGACATGAGTTAAAAATTATCAATTAGGCCGGGGGCGGTGGCTCACGCCTGTAATCCTAGCACTCTGGGAGGCCGAGGCGGGTGGATCGCTCGAGGTCAGGAGTTCAAGACCAGCCTGAGCAAGAGCGAGACCCCGTCTCTACTAAAAACAGAAAGAAATTATCTGGGCAACTAAAAATATATATAGAAAAAATTAGCTGAGCATGGTGGCACATGTCTGTAGTCCCAGTTACTTGGGAGGCTGAGGCAGTAGGATCGTTTAAGCCCAGGAGTGTGAGGTTGCTGTGAGCTAGGCTGACGCCACGGCACTCACTCTAGCCCGGGCAACAGAGTGAGATTCTGTCTCAAAAAAAAAAAAAAAAAAAAATTATCAATGAATGCTAAAATCAGTAGTTGAAAGTGTGACAAGAAATAGGATATTTACATAGCCTCAAAGTATCTCCCCACAAATTACTTATTGATTACAAAGAGAAAGATAACTTTACAGTAGATAAACCTTGTGACCACTTAAACCAAGGGCTCAAAGTTAGTATCACCAATATTAGAACAAACTGAGGTAAGTGCCTATGATGGTTAATTTCATGTGTCAGCTTGACTGGGCCATAGGATGCCCACATATTTGATTAAACATGATATCTGGGTGTGTCTGGGAAGGTGTTTTGGGATGACAGTAATATTTGAATTGGTAGACTGAGTAAAGCAGATTGCCCTCCCCAGGATGAGTGGCCATGATCTAATCTATTGAAGGCCCTGAACAGAATAAAAGGCTAAGGAATAAAGAATTCTTTCTCTCTGCTTGACTCTCTGAGCTGGGACATTAGTCCTCTCCTGCCCTTGGACTGCGACTTAGAATGGAATTTACACCAAGAGCACTCCTTGATCTCATGCCTTTGGACTCAGACTGGAACCGTGCCATTTTCTCTCCTGGGCCTCCAGCTTGCCAACTGCAGATCTTGGACTTTCCAGCCTCTATGATATGCCTTATAGTAAATCTCTTTATATCTGTATCTCGGCATTTACCCGTGTCTCTACGTAGAATTGGAGATTGGTTCTGTTTCTCTTGAGAATCTAGACTAATAAACAGTTTGGTACTGAGAGTAGTTCTGGAGGAATACAATTTTAAAAATGAGTTTTCTGAATTGGTTCTGGGGCTTATGGAATTGGCTCTCTAATCTGATTGAAGACACTAATGACTCTATGCGGTATGATCTGGCAACAGAGATATGCAAAATATCTCCATTGCACACTTCTAATCAACCACTTGTAAGAAGCAAGAAACTAGGTGACTGTGCATATGGTACTTCTGAACATTTCTGGAAATATAATGAGGTTAGCCGATTGCTCCTAATGTCGCTGGACAAAGCGGTGAAAGAAAAGGATGAGCTTGGGGGATTTGAATTCACAGATCAAGGGCTGCATAAATGACCTGAAAGCTTTTAGGTGTGCCCTGAAGGAGAGCCTTATCTCCTGTAACCATGAGGCTGGGAACTCAGACTACAACAGTGCCTCCCAATAGGATGCAATGAGAGAGACACAACAATCACTTCTGTGGTATCTGGCCAAATACACATGACCTGAATCTAATCAGGAGGAACACAACACAACCTAAACTGAAGGACGTTCTACAAAATAACTGGAAACGGGCACAATCAAGAAAACAAAGAAAGGATGAGTAACATTTCAGATTATAGGAAATTAAAGAGACATGACAACTAAATGCAAAGCACTCTCCTGGTTTGAATCCTAGACTGGGGGGAAAATTACTATGAAGGATATTATAGGACAATGACAAAATCTGAACATGAGCTATGAATTAGATATCAGAATTGTGTCAAAATTACATTTCATGATTTTGATAATTGTACTGTGGTTGTGTAAGAAAATGTCCTTGCTCTTACGAAAGACACCTTGAGTTATTTAGTATTTAGTGGTAAAGGAGCATGATGTTTCCAATTTACTCTCAATGGTTTAAAAAACAGAATTACATGCATATATGAAAATATAAACAAAGAGAGACTGAGAACCAAACAGAGCAAAATGTAAAAACTGGTAAAGAATAAAAGGGGGTTTCCTGTAGTATTCTTGCAACTTTTCTGTAAATTTGAAATTATATCAAAATTGAAAGTTGCTAACAAAAAAATCCAACTTCCAAGTCTCTTTATATAGTGAAATAAATATTTATTAATTTATTCATTTTGATTAGCCAAGATAGACTCTTAGAAAAAGACTCAAAAGATATAAATGAATAGATAGTGAAAAGTGCTTCTCTCAATCTTTCACATAGCTCCCCTCCTCAGAGGCAACCGCTGTTCTGGTTTCCTGTGAATTCTTCTAGAAATAGTTTACGCATACACAAACATATGGATACACATAGTTTTTAACATGAATGGCAATTTTTTTCTCTAATTAAAATATTTATCGTGGCAAAATTCTCATGTAAGTAGATAGAGAAAAGCCTAATTTTTTACACCTACATAGTATTCCATTTCATGGGTGAATATACAATAATATATTTAATCAGTCATTATTGGACATTTATGTTGTTACCAATCTTTTATTACTATGAAAAATACAAGTATAAATATATGGTATACATTTCTTTGTGCATATGTGTATGTAAACCTGTAGAATATACTTCTAGAATTGAAATTTCCGGTTCAAAGGATATGTGCAATTTAAATTTATTAAATATTACCAAATTATTCTCCAAAGAGATTGTACCAATTTATACTTTCACCTACAATGTATGAGAGTTTCTGTTTTCTGGGTGCGGGTTTTTTTAACTGATACTAGCTCATTTTGAAAGGACAGCCTATACTGCAGAGTTTTATTTTCAAAGTACACAAAACTTTGACCCCTTTCTTCACTGATGCACCCTAGCTTCTGCAATGTTCATTAGGTTACTGCCAACTTTCAATAAGGTTCAGTGTACTCTCCCAGTTCTTAGACGAGAATCTTTCCCCAAAGTGAAAGCATCTTGTTTCTGCTTCTTTTGGCAAAATCACGGTCCCGATGTGATGGAGTCAATTAGTTTTATCTCCTTTGTTAGACTGTGCATTCCTGAGATGGGTAGGGACCATGTGTTGGAAAGATTATGAGCTTTGGAGTCACACAGCCCTGGAGCCGTGGGTTTGAATCCTGGCTCTGCTAGTTATTGATTGTGTGCATGCATAAACATCTGAGTAACTAGTAAGTGCCCATGTGCCAGGCACCATGCCAAGAGCTTGAGAAGAATAAGACATGGTATTATTTTGTATTCAAAAGTTTACATAAACAGACAATGCCATGAATTTGACTGCATATTAAGCACAATGATAGAGGATTTAAAATTACGTATTTTTTATCATTCCCCTCTTGTTCTCATTTTCCCCTCTCTGCCTCTCTCTCTCTCTCTCTTTCTCACACACACACACACACACACACACTCTCTCACTCATGCTGTTTCAGAAAAGATTTAAGGCAATAACAAAGACACAAAGAATGCCATGGAAGCTTAGAGAAGGCTACCTAATCTAGCTTTAGGAGTGGGAGGGTTGAAAGGAGACTTCCTAAAAATTATGTTGCTTGACATTTGAATTATTTATGTGACTATACCATCTCCACATAGACAGTTCTAGGAACTTCTTGGTTTACACTGTATTGAGATGATTTGGAATGGGTGCTTTATTTTGACCTTTTATTAACATATTGAAGACTAGAATTCACAACCTGGAAGAGGACACTTGAGAAGCACCACCACAGCCCACCAATGTAGGATATAGGCATTCCCAGGCCCACCAACAGCAGAGGAAAGGGTGTATTGATTACACAGGTGGGCTCTGGAATTTGACTGCAGATTAGCACTAACTAGCTCTATGATCATGTGTACCTTATCTAACCTCTCTGTGCCTCACTTTCCTCATTTGAAAAGTGGGATGACAGTAACACCTCCCTCGCAGGATTGTTACAAGAAATGAGACACTCCACATGAAGTGCTCAGCACATCACTGGTGCATGGTAACAGCACAATAATACTACGTCCTATTTTTATTCTGAGCAATGACTGTAAGTCATCAGAATGGCAGGAAACATCTTTCTTCCACTCAGGTCCCATTGTCCAGTGTGCAGCCTCTGTGCTACGTTTCTGTTGAACATCACAGCAAGGGTTCCTGCTGTCAGCCTGATGAATGGTGATCCAGCTTGGCTGCATGTCTGGAAAGCACAGGGCCCTCTAAAGCCAAAGCCCTCAGTGAAAATGTTAGGCTTTCCACAGGACACAGAAAATTAGTTAGGGTCCCTGGTGGTGGTTTTACTGACTTCCTGAGTTCATCTCTTGGTTTTCTCCTCCTACTGCAGCATCTCTTCATGTGAACAGCATAAAAGGTAGTTAACCAGAAAAAGTGATCAGGAGATGCCAGATTGAGTTATTTTACCTTTTATCTTTCTTTACTTTTTTTTTGCACTGGAGAAAGAATTTGGTTTTTACATATACATTTTTTAGGTAATGCTTGTTTTTCCAAAACACATTTCCAGTATATACTAAGGCGTGCCATATGGAAAAATATTAACTTTAAATGTCATTGATGTCTTTAATTTTATTTGTATTCATTTGTCCATTCAATCAATCATTACTGGCACCCACGTTCCAAGCATTTGCTGGGAGCCACAGGCAGAGGACTAAACAGCAGACCCATCTCCACCCTCACGTGGGGTAATGATAAGGACAAGCACTAAATAGGGGGTCTGGGAAGAGCCAATAGAATGTGCACTGTACTGGTGGAGGGAGGGAACAAGTGTCTGAGGAGCCCAAAGCAGGGCACATGATTATACCACAGCAGAGAGCAAGGGGCCAGAACATGCAAGGCCTCGAAGGCATCTTAAGGGTTTCAGACTTTATCTCAAGGGCAAAGTTTTAAGTATTGATCACATTTGCTTTTTTTGAAAGATCCCTTTGGTTGCCTGCTGATGGACCAGTTAGGAAGCTACCATACCAGTCCCAGGAATGGATGACTGGGGCTTTGGTTGGGATGGAGCAGTCTAGAGACAGAGAAGCAGACAGGCTTTAAGAGTAGAGGCAGAGGTTGCGCACAGTGGCTCACACCTGTAATCCCAGCACTTTGGGAGGCCAAGGCTGGAAGATTGCTTAAAGCCAGGAGTTTGAGACCAGCCTGGGCAACACAATGAGACCCTGTCTCTACAAAAATTTTTAAAATGAGCTGGGTATGGTAGCAGGCCTGTAGTCCTAGCTACTAGGGAGTCTGAGGCAGGAGGATCACTTCAGCCCAGGAGTGTGAGGCTGCAGTGAGTTATGATCACACCATTGCACTCTAGCCTGGGCAACAGAGTGTGAATCTGTCTCTTAAAAAAAAAAAAAAAAAAAAGAGTACAGGTAGAACTGATTGGACAGGATAACTCACTAGATGTGAGAGGTGAGAAAGAAGCAGGTGTGTCAAGGTATTTCACATAAGCAACTAATAGACTGTGATGCTCCATTAATGAGGACAGGGACAGCAGAGGAAGAACAAAACTGTAGGAGGTGACTGTGATTCAGATAGGCTATGTTGAGACACCTGAGAGATATCTGAGTGAAGATGTTTCTCACTCTTCCTTCTCTCATAATTGAATGAAACCTGATCCACTCGATACAAAGTAAACAACACAGAGGATGGAAAACACAGAGCAACAGGAGCAGAGAGGGCAACCAGAAATCCTTACCTAGCACAGGTGGGCAAACACTGCAAGGAGACCATGTGCTCCCAATCAAAATTCAGAAAAATATGTCAAATAGATAGGCGATATCTGGGTTCAATTAAAATTTTTTTTTTTTTTGCCGGGCGCAGTGGCTCACGCCTGTAATCCTAGCACTCTGGGAGGCCGAGGCGGGCGGATCGTTTGAGCTCAGGAGTTCGAGACCAGCCTGAGCAAGAGCGAGACCCTGTCTCTACTAAAAATAGAAAGAAATTATCTGGCCAACTAAAAATATATAGAAAAAAATTAGCCGGGCATGGTGGCGCATGCCTGTAGTCCCAGCTACTCGGGAGGCTGAGGCAGTAGGATCTCTTGAGCCCAGGAGTTTGAGGTTGCTGTGAGCTAGGAGGACGCCACGGCACTCACTCTAGCCCAGGCAACAGAGCGAGACTCTGTCTCAAAAAAAATTTTTTTACTAACTGAATTAATCATATCAACTTACTCCGCAATTCTACCTTCCTGGTATAAGAAAACAGAAACAAACACGTCACCGTCCCTCCTTAAAAAGGCTAACTCCTGATGTCCCAGGCAATTTGGTTAAAAAAAAATCCAATAAAGATGCTCTACATTTTACAATGTCAGCATATGAATAAATCACAGTGACATTATTTAGCTATGAAATGCTGGGTGTTCAATAATGACAGGAATGAAGATCTAGCCCAAAACACAATGAAACTTTCCTCTTAATGTGATACTATAGTTTCTCTTTCAATCAACAATAAATATAATTTCTCCAACATGAGGCTCAACATTTATGTGGTTACTCCTTTTTGTCCATTCCATTTAAAAGTGATTTCCCATTACAGTAGCCATTTGGCTACTTGGCATGCCTGGGGAAGTAGTTAACTGTGCTTTGTCTTGAACTGGGAGTTAACTCATTTATAAGTCAACACTGTTCAGGAAAATGAAGGGTGCTTAATGAATGCACAATTATATGAATTGATAACAATTATGCATTTAAAATGTTATAAGCCACCTAAACTACAGTACTGAACAAGCTTTTTTAAAAAAATAAATTCCACAAGTCTGAGGACTTTGAACAAAGAAGATAAACTTAGGATTCTTAGCCCTTCCCACCCTGAAATTTATACTGGTAGGAACTCTCTCTGTTTTACACTGTACTTAGGTATTCCACTCCATGGGGAGGCTCTGGATGACAGGAAACCTAACCAGTATACCCTATCACTTTTTAATAACTATGTCTAATTTAGTAAATGACAGAAAACCTAATCAGTATACCACATCACTTTTTAAGAACTGTAATTCCCTATTTCAATATTCATAACACATGGCAGCTGTGATGTATCTATCTAAAGAAAGGTTTTCCTACGTGTTACTGAAAATCTTCAGGCAGCCAGACAGGTAGTTTTTGGGTACTGGCTAGGTTGTACAGTAGTCTCCCCTCATCCACAGTTTCACTTTTCATGGTTTCAATTATCCATGGACAACCAAGTCCAAAAATATTAAAATATTTTGAGAAAGAGGGAGAAATAGACCACATGCACATAACTTGTGTTATAATATATTGTTATAATTGTTCTATTTTATTATTATTGCTGTTAATCTCTTACTGTGTCTAATTTATAAATTAAACTTTATCATAGGTATATATGCATAGGAGAAAACATAGGATATATAGGGTTTGGTGCTATCCCTCGTTTCAGGCATCCAACTGGAGTCTTGGAACTTATCCCCCAGGGATCAGAGGCAATTACTGTAGTTGTGGCAAGAGACCTTGAAGGTAAATAAATGGTTAAAGTCAAACAAGTGAATCATTTTCACTTCAGTTTACTGTGACAACACCTCTTTTAAGTTCAGTAAACAAATTCACATTAAACTAACTTTTATTATGTACCTACTCTTGCCTAGAATTTTTCATGTATGTTGCTAATCATCAGTTTACTAGAAATTAATAGGAAATCTTCCCAAACTCTCTTTTGTTGACATCACGTGTCCAGTTACAGGTAAGAAAGAAATTATGACACATTTAAGCCAATCATTTAACCATCATCTCTGCTGGGAGAAACCTGAATTACAAAGCAAAGTTTTCATTGGCCTGGGAAGAGAATCTATTTCTACTACAGAAAGAATTTTATGAGTAGGAGAGCTGGAAAGTTTCCCAGATGCTCCTAAGTTACCTGTTTGGCTATTGTTTTTGTTGGGGTGAAATAATAGCCACCATAGAACTGAGCAGAGGATTTTAAAACCAGCCAAAATATTTATTGAATGAATGAATGAATGAAGTGCCAGAGACCCTATCTGCTGGCTCTCCTTGGCTTCCCCTTGGCAGAAGTCTGTAATATCCGTAAGGCCACATCTCCTTATGTAAAGCTTTTAAGACTTCTTATATTTTGCATTATCCTTATACTTCTTATAATATTTGGCATTTTCTTTTAGCTGGAATTTATCTTTTCTTAAAAAAAAAAAAACTTTCCTTGTGTCTAAGATAGAGTGAGGGGTTACCTTCCTTTTTCCTTCAACACTGCAGGACTTCTGTCATGTGGGTGGCCTCACTTTTGGATTGAGGACAGTAGCCTCACAAGATCAAGGGAGGTTAAACTGGCACACTCACTATTTCAATGTCAGGAATGTCCGGAAACATATGGAACATTCATGGTGCTAATCTGGTAATATTGTAACTCCTCTGATGCCAACAGCTCCTAAAGGGAAGTTGAGAATGTCAGATGGTATCCCCAAGGGAAATATCAAAAGCTGTTCACTGGGGCCCCTCAGTGATGGCTATTCATTTTGGGAATGAGTTATTATGGTAAGAAAAAGGAAGCTGAATTTGGAGGGGTTTAAAGAAGATATAAAAGATGAAAGACATCAACTATTACCTGCAAACTCTGCAAAGAGTTTTCCATCTTTAAATGACACTTCAGATATAGGATTTTTACAGCTTTATTCCTATATTGTCATCAAGCTTCCTAAGACACTGTGAGTCAGATTTATTTTTATTTTACTTATTCCTAGTACACTGTGATGGGGCCCAAGGAAATTTTTACTAAGGGAAGAGGCACCTGGAACCATTAAGAGATTCATTATTAAAACCTCAAAGTATTAAGCAGGCACATATTCATATTATAAAAATCAATATATTCCAAAGACAAACACGATTTGGATAATCTACTCTGCTTTATCCAGTCAGTCCTTCTCCACTTGTGAAAATAACCAAGTGTTGTCTATACTCACGAATACCAGACATCAGGAAGTGAACTAAGAGAATAAGAATGTAGTGGCAAAGAAAAGAGTCAAAAACTAAAAACAGACAAAATACATTAGGAAATGGAAAAAACAAATAATTTTCCCTATTTTATTCTTAGCTCCTCTAACAGAAATTAAATTTTTTTATTGCTAGATAAAATTAAGAAAGGAATTTATTTAGGTGGACTGGTTGCCAATTTAAGACAAGTATTATAATATTTATTTTTTTGTTTAGGTGTCACCCTAACCATGAGTGCACTCTGAGCTTCACAGGCCATAAGAAAAGCTCTAGCTGTCCTCAAAAGGTAGCTGTCCTCAATTTCTTCAATAAATTGAGTGCTGG
The DNA here is from genome assembly GCA_028533085.1 of Varecia variegata. NCBI lineage: Eukaryota > Metazoa > Chordata > Mammalia > Primates > Lemuridae > Varecia > Varecia variegata. The sequence goes on from CM052441.1 coordinate 115,773,267, forward strand.
GAAAACTAGATATCCACATACAGAAGAATGAAAATGGACCCTATCTTACCCCTTATACAAGAATCAACTCAAAATGGATTAAAGACTTAAACATAAGACTTGAACTTATAAAACTACTAGAAGAAAATACAGGGGAAAAACTCCATGACATTGGTCTGGACAGTGATTTCTTTGATGTAAGCCCAAAAGCACAGGCAACAGAAGCAAAAATAGACAAACAGGATTGCATCAAACTAAAAAGCTTCTACACAGGAAAGAAAACAATTATTATAATAGAGTGAAGAGACAACCCATAGACTGAGAGAACATATATGTAAACCATACACTGGATAAGTGGCTAACATCCAAAATATACAAGGAACTCAAAATGGCCAACAAATAAAAATGTTCAACATCTCTAATCATAAGAGAAAGGCAAATTAAAACCACATGAGATATCACCTCACGCCTCTTAGATTGGCTATTATCAAAAAGATGAAAGATAACAAAAGTTAGGATGTGGAGAAAAGGGAACCCTTACACACTACTGGTGGTATTATAAATTAGTACAGTCGTTTTGGAAAATAGTATGGAGGTTCTTCAAAAAACTAAAAATAGAATTACCACATGATCCAGCAATCCCACTACTAGGTATATACCCAAAGCATTAAAACCAGTATTTCAAAGATATGCCTGCACTCATGTTCTTTGCACCATTATGCACAATAGCCAAGGTATGGAAACAACCTAAGTGTCCACCAACAAATAAATGGATTTTTAAAATGTGGTATATATACAATAGAATACTATTCAGCCTTTAAAAAATAAGAAAGTCTGTCATTTACAACAACATGGATGAACCTTGAGGACATTATATTAAGTGAAATAAGCCAGGCAGAGAGAGACAAATACTACATGACCTCATTTATAATGTGGAATCTAAAAAAGTTGACCTCATAGAAGTAGAGAATAAATGGTGGTTACCAGAAGTGGGCAGAGGGTTGCGGGGGTTGGATGGGAAATTGGGAGACGTTGGTCAAAGGGTACAAAGTTTCAGTTAGGTAGGAGGAAAAAGTCATAGCACGATAACTATAGTTAATAATAATGTATTGTATATTTCAAAATAGCTAAAAGAGAGGATTTTAAATGTTCTCACCACAAAGAAATGATAGATATTTGAGGTTATAGATATGTTAATTAGCCTGATTTGATCATCCCACAATGTATACATGTACCGAAACATCACATTGTACCCCATAAATAATACAATTATTGTCAATTAAAACAATAAAACTTTAAAAAAAGAAAGTAGCTGTCTTCTAGTTCAACCTTGTTCATTTAAACAGACAATTAATCTCTAAATGTCTCTTAATATGACATTTCAAAAAAGTAAAAGAAAAGCTAAGCTTACTTATAAACAGCATTATTTCCAAATCTTTACTTAAAAAAGTTCCATCATCTTCTGTGAATAAGAATTTAAACTAAATGATGTGACTGAATAACTAAAAATATTAATATTCTTATTTTAAAATTTCAGGAAATATTTTGTCTTGAGTTTTTGCTTATAATTCATCTAAGTTTAAAAAGTCAAGGTTTTGGCCATCATGGCCAGTATATTTGGCAGAGCCAGGGCTGAGGATTCAGCTGGCTCCCTGTGTGTGTGGTGGGCCAGGGGAAGGATTCCACCGGTGTGGTGGGTTGTCCAGCAGGGTAGGAGTCTAGGAGATGCCCTGCAGGGCGGGGAAATCAGTTACATACAGGAGTAATGAGAAAATAAGTGAATATATTAAGGATAATGGCAGTCAGGTTTATCCCTACTGCAGAAGGAAACTACAAATATGAAAGAGAAAAGGCTGAAATAAATCCCATGGTGTTTAAAAAAAAACCAAAAAAACCCATGGTGTTGGATTGAAATGGGAGATATCAATATGATATCTATCAATAAATAGACAATGAAATAGATATAGGCATATGTACACATATATATGTGTGTATACATTCCCTAGCCTCCTCCCTGGTTCTGTTGAGAAATCCTAAGAGCAATAATACACCAGTAGCAACCACCATACACACACCCAGATCTTGATTTCTAAATGCCACACTGTAATAAAAGGAATCAAGGCCTTTTGGAGAAATGGCTGATTCCTTCACTGGGTCAGGGAAAGCACATACGAGCCTGGAATATCTTAATGAGCCAGAAAGTAAGGAAGCTCTCAAAGAATGACAGGAACGTGTCGAAGGATAATGCCGCCAGCTGAAATGGGCCTTCCCTATTCAAATCTTGGATAAATAATTTAGTTTATTGAGGAACATAAGAAGAATGAATTGCATTGTTGACTATCTTTGTTCTCTGTTGTGGCTGTGTGGTCTACAGCTTTTATACTGACCAGCCTTCTAGGAGACGCACACCATTGATTACAAGGGAGACCAGACAATGGCAATGAATTAGCACAAATTCTCCACCACAAATGAACAAACAGCTCAAATCTACGCTCTGCGGACAGTATGGATCACTTGTTTAAAATACCTAATATGTGGATCCCTACACATCAGCACATATGTATATATTTTGCTAATAAGGTCCCTCTTTGGATACAGAGAAGCAACAATATCCTTTATTAGGGTACTAACAATTGGATACAGAGACAGTTTCAGTTGTTGATGCGTACAAAAATATTTTTTCTGTTTTATTCTTAATATCAATAGAGAAAAATATTTTCTTCTGGGAAACAACTTGTAAAACATGGTATCAATTAAGTTGGCCTTAAATTTTCCCTTTCCTCAAAATCTGACTAATCTGACAAAGATTAATCACTTAGGGAAGAAAAATCTTTCTCACTGTTAAAAATCTGTAGTTGAGAGTTTTGACTTTTAAAAATAATTTTCATATTGAAATAATTTCAAACTTAAAGGTTATAAAAACAGCATATAAAACTCCCAAATATCCTTCACTCAGATGATTCCCCAATTGTTAACATGTTTTCATACTTGTCTTATGCTCACATATATGTGCATGTGTGTACATATACACATACACACCAGTGTGTATACATAACAAATGTATACATATACATCTATTTCATTTATATATACAGATAATAATTTATTTCTGAGATCAACTCATTTCAACCACAGAATTATATATCACTTTGTTCTTCAAATGATGCATAATTCAAGTTAAGAAAAGTATCTGGTGGTTCTGGAAAAGCTGAAGGTTTTGTTTTGTTTGTGATTTTAGATTTGGTGGGTAAATTGCATTGTTACACACTAGTCCAGTAATCAAACTAAGACAAGCAAGACTGATAAGTGACACAGAAAGGAAGCCAAACAGGGCATGATGGGGACTGTGACAGCACATGCCCTGTATAAAGAGAGTAGCTGCTATTCCAAAATATGGCCTGAGTTGTGCCAGACTAATTTTTCAAGAAAAGCTGGAAATATCCTATTTTAAAATGAGACTTTTAAAATAACGGAACTGGTTTAGAGAAAAAAATCATCTATAGCTTGTATACAACCCACCACACTACCAGCTGACAGTTGTAATAATACTTCCCATTTAATTTCTGGTCATGACTAATCAGAAAGTCCTAACACCATAAATAGGTAATATGCTGTGCAAAACAATGAAAAAAAAAATGACCCTAACCCCAAGGATCCTGCAGTCAATTCTCTTGCAAAGGAAGTGATTCAATATAAACTACACTCTGCTGGCAAGGATTGATTCCATATTACAAAACAACATCTGCAAAACAGAGCTTTTAAGGGAACCTTACAGAGATTCCCACTTATGGAGAATCCAGTTCAAACACTGTAATTACCAGGAAATTTGTAATGATTCTAAAGAACAAAGACTTTTGTTTTTAAATTTTTAAATTTATTTTTTTTGAAAAAGAACACAAGCAAGGAAGTTCCCTTTGCAATCACAGGCTGATATTAAGATTTATGTAGGAATATTAGTATTTATATACAGTCATTCCTTGGTATCCACTGGGGGGGGGATTGGTTCTAGGATATCTCACGGATACCAAGATTCTTGGAGGTTCAAGTTCCTGATATAAAATGGCATATAATCCACATACATCCTCTCATACACTTTAAATCATCTCTAGATTACTTATAATACCTAATACAATGCAAATGCCATGTAAGTGGCTGTTATACTATATTGTTTAGGGAATGATAACCAAAAATGTCTGTACACATTCAGTGCGGATACAATTTTTTCAAATATTTTCTATTTATGCTTGGTCAAATCCACAGATGTGAAACCCACAGATTGGGGGGGGGGCGATTACATTACCAACCAGTACGGTTAATATTTAAGTTTACATTAAAGTTCATAGAAATTACCAGTAAAATTGATTTATTTTCTATTTTTAAACATCTTATCATCCTTTAAGAAATATTTCCAATCCCACCATCTCCATACGACTTTTCTTGGCACTTCTAGCTGGAAGTGATCTGTCTCCCTCCACTGGACTTTTGAGATAACTACTGTCTCTAAAACTTATATGCCAATTAATTGGATGCTGTATGGGGGCATCTCTTCTATTACCCTTTTAAGCTATTAAACATTTTATTGCTACCTAATATTTTAAGTGTTTCTACATTTATTTATATTTTCCATAGTTCCTAGAACAATGTTACTCCAAGGGTTCCAGTCTACAAATTGTCTGTTGCTTGGTCTATGATAAGTCAGGAAATAAAGAGTGTTTAGAAACTTTTATGGCAATTTGACAGTATAGTGACAGCCAACGGGGAGATCAGTGGACTCATTTTTCTCAACAAAGTAGAAACGAGTTTGGATGCTGTCAAACTCGCATGGTGAGGTTACATGGTGAGGTCAGGTGTGACACAGGCTGGATATTAGTCATACACAGTAGGACCATGTTCCAAAGTGTCACAGTTAAGGCTAGTATAACAACTCTAACTCAAAAGTACAAAAAAGCAGGGAAAATGTAGCATTTATTTTTCTTACTTGTTATATTTACAATCATGTTAATTTTTAATAAAGCCTATTTTTTACATATTTATTTATTTTTATTTTAAAAGATTTAGGGGGTACAAGTATTTGTTACATGGATAAATTGTATACTGGTGCAATCAGGAGTTTTAGTGTACTTGTTACTTGAATAGTGTACATTGTACCTGACAGGTAGTTTTTGATCCCCCAACCTCCTACACTGTCCTCCCATCTCAGTTTCCACTGTCCATTATTCCACTTTGTGTGACCATATATACCTATTGTTTAGCTCCCACTTATAAGTGAGAATATACTGTATTTTTTTTTTCTGTTCCTGAGGTAACTTCACTTAGGATAATGGTCTCCAGTTCCATCTAAGTTGCTGCAAAAGATGTTATTTCATTCCTTTTTATGGCTGAGTAGTACTCCGTGGTACATACATACCACATTTTCTTTATCCACTCCTCAGCTAGGATGATTCTATATCTTTGCAATTGTGAATTGTGTTACGATAAACATTTGGGTGCAGGTATCTTTTTGATATAATGACTTCTTTCCCTGTGGGTAGATACCCAGTAGTGGGATTGCTGGATAGAATGGTAGGTCTACTTTTAGTTCTTTGAGGAATCTCTGTACTGTTCTTGTTACAACTCAAGGAACTAGAAGAAGAAAAAAAAAAAAAAAAACCAAACCCAAAGTTTGCAGAAGAAAACAAATAAGATCAGAGCAGAACTAAACAAAATGGAAACCAAACAAAAATGATACAAAGGATCAATGAAAAAAAAGTCGGTTCTTTGAAAAGATAAATTGGTAGACTATAAGCTAGATTAACCATGAATAAAAGAGAAAGGATTCAAATAAGCCCAATCAGAAATGAAAAAGGAGACATCACAACTGATATACCAGAAATACAAAATATCAGGTGAGACTACTATGAAAACCTCTTCACACACAAACTAGAAAATCTAGAGGAAATGGATATATTTTTGGAAACACACAACCTTCCATGTATGAATCAGAAACAAACAGAAATCCTGAGCAGACCAATAACTAGTAGTGAAATTGAAACCGTAATAAAAATTCTCCCAACAACATCAACTAAAAAGACCAGGACCAGATGGATTCACAGCTGAATTCTACCAGACCTACAAAGAAGAACTGGCACCTATCTTACTGAAACTGTTCCATAACATAGAGAAGGAGGGAATCCTCCCTAACTCATTCTATGAAGCCACTGTCACCCTGATACCAGAGCCAGAAAAAGACACAACAAAAAAAGAAAATACAGACCAATATCCCTCATGAACATAGATGCAAAAATCTTCAACAAAATAAAGCCTATTTTTAAATTTGTAGTTTAGCATTATTAGCTAAACTAGCTGCTATAGTCTGAATGTGTCCCCCCCCCCCCCAAATTCATGTGTTGAAACATAATTTGCATTGTATTAAGAGGTAGGGCCTTTGGGAGGTGATTATTATGAGGGTTCCACCCCCATGAAAGGAATTAGTGCCCTTATAAAAGAGCCTGAGGGAGCTTGTTCGCCCCTTCTGCCATGTGAGGATGCAGCAAGAAGGCCCCAGCTATGAGGAACAGACCTCATCAGACACCAAATCTGCTGATGCCTTGATCTTGGACTTGATCTTGGATCACAGCCTTCAGAACTGTGAGCAATAAATTTCTGTTGTTTATAAATTACCCTAAGGTATTTTGTTATAGCAACCCAAACACACACATTAGGGGGGAAAATGCTTATTTATTTTCAATTCTAATTTCATGTCTAATTCTTTGAAAAACAAGCTTCGTAGACTCTTTTGTCCCCAAAAGATATATCTTTTCTGAATGTACAGTCCTACTAAACCAAATTATGATGATGGAAGCAGGTCCAGAGAAGTAAAGACTTGAAAAGTTTATATTAGCGTTTTACTAGAGGTATGATTTCCTCATATAATGTGTCTGTTTTGGAGCCAAAACTGGTGGTGAAAGTGTGTTATTTTCAGAGATGACTAACTAAAGAAACAATAAAACCATCAAAATTAGACAGTATTTATATATAAAAGATAAAGAAATCCCTTTAAAACCAAAATACTCCTTTGGGGAAAAAAAGTACTAACTTAAAAAGCTGACATTTACAGGATAGCTCACTTGGGTTGAGCTGGTCCAAAGAAGCATTGGTCTTAGACCTGAATTCTGGAAGAGGCTTTTCAAAGGCTATATGTTCCTTTCTAGGGATTCAGAAACTTTCCCTAATAGACATGGGAGCTCAAATCATATCTTTAGGGCCTTTTACCATCTTTATTTTCAGGCCACGCACAACTTCAGGCATTTAATTGCCCCCAGGGGTTTGATGAGAGGTAGAAGTTCATGATTATAAAAGTAACCTTATGCCACCATACCTAAGGTGTTATGCTGTTTGTTTTATTCAATTAGAGGTTTAAATGTATTTTTAAAATGTGTATTTAATATATATCCCACTTGTAAATCAGATGTCTGGCTTTGTAGAAAGAGTACATTAACCTGTAAAAGTAAACCTTCATAATTTGAATGCCTAAAGAGATTAATATGCTTTAAAAATATTTCTTTTAGAAATAAGGATTATGTCATCTGTTACTGTATTTTTATAGCTCAAAGGGTGTTTGGCTTTCCATGGTAATGCTAGTCAGTTCCTTGCTTGTGCACTATGAATGAATTGCTTATTTCTTTGCCTGCCCTTTAATTCCAGCATATTCAGGAAAGGAGTGGTGCAGAGTAAATGGTGAATGGCATTTCCTATTTTACAAAACTGGCAACACATAGGCTTAACTAAATAACATAAGGATGTACAAATGTAGATGAATTTTGCAATTCTGCTCTATACATAAATACACACATAAATAGTAAGGCTATGAATTGATTTCATTTAAGGTAAACTAACAGTTGCACAATTCAGATTTCTCAAAATTGAATTTATTTTCATGGAGGATTTCAGAGAGTCAGTTTAGCCCAAATTCAAAAAACCCACAAAAATGAATATATAATAATTCTACTGTTTTAATATATAATAATAGAAGGTAAAGACTACACTATAGTGTTTAAGGCAGTTTAAACATTTTATTATTAGGGGGGAAATATAAAAAATAATGGTAAAAATATTTAAACAGGGTACCCTTAGTCCTATTCTCTACAAGTTCCTACTGTTATCTTATATATTTGTCCAGAAGACCTTATGTGCCTATATTCTGTGTGTGCATATTTAAGATAAAATGATATATGTAAAATATACATTATATCTATGTGTGATATGTATCATATAATCTGATCTCTTTTTCAATTATTATACCTTAAATACTACAGCAAAGACAGCGTTGTACCCCTAACATTCCATCTGTCCTCCCACATTCCCACCTCTTCTCACAGTTAGGCAGGGCTATGGTATTAGCTCTGGCCAACAGGCTATGGGATACATACACTTCTGGGGCAAGGCAAAGCCATTGCACATGCCTTGGCGATGGAGGAAGCTCTGTGTTTGAGACAGCAGAGGCACAAGATTGAAGCAGTTTGAGTGCCCAGTGACCACCTGAAGAGTCTCCTGGATCCGCAGAAGATTTTATGTGAGTGAGAAGTAAACCTTTGTTACCTTAAGCCACCGAGACCTGGGGGATGTTAGTAATTGCAGCATAACCTACCCCCCATCCTAATCTGCAATCCTTTCATATTATCATTTTTGCACACTTCATTTTTCTAAATAACAGTATGGATGTTAATGATTGACGACATACTTTTAGACTGTTCCTAGTTTTGTTGTTGCTATTGTTGCTATAAACAATGTTATCATTAACATCATTTTACCTGCAATTTTGTTAACACACATACAAATATTTCTGTGGGGTAAATTACTTGAACTAGAATTGATGGGTCACAGAATAGTAAATTTGAAAAGAAAATTTAAATAAGTAATATACTGATAATCAAAATTCAAAAGGTATAAAAGCAAGGCAGTAAAAAACTCTCCCTCACACCTTATCACACAACTTCCAGTGCTTTTACTCTGACAACAACCAATGCTATCAATTTCTAATGTATCCTGAGAGCTATCGATAGAATATTTATGCCCCTCCAAATTTCACACATTGAAATGTAACTCCCAATTGTGATGGCATTTGGAGGTGGAACCTTTGGGAGGTGACCAGGTCATTGGAGTGGAGCCCTCATGAATGGGATTAGTGCCCTTATAAGAAGAGGTCAGAGTGCTAGCTTACTCTATTTTCACCATTTAAGGATACAATGAGAGGGTGGAAGTCTACAATCCAGAAGAGGTCCCTTACCAGAATCCTATCATGCTGGCACCCTGGTCTTGGACTTCCCAGCCTCCAGAACTGTGAGAAATACGCTTCTGTTGTTTATAAGCTGCCCAGTTTATGGTGTTTTGTTATAGCAGCCTGAACAGACTAAGACACTGAGAGATTTGTGCATGTGTGTGTATATAAAATTTTATACCTGTAGGTACAACCATATGTATATGTATATGCATATATAAAAATACACATGCACATATGTATATTTTGGGCAGATTTTGAGAAATATTTCTAAATTGCATCTTAAAGAAAGTGTTAGGGCTGTTTTTAAAATAAGAGGTACTCATGCTATGTTTCTGTGTTGAGCACTAACAGCAACTGCTGATATTTGGGCAGGCCTTTCATATTACCTTACTGGAAGAGGTCCAACTATAATTGTCAGGTAAACTAATAATCCATATGATATCTGCAATACGAATTCACAATGAGCAAGCTGCCCTAAAGACAGCCCCAAACTAGTTAATGCTCCTGTATACCTAAAGGCAGTGGGAATGGGCTAAGTAAAGATGAGCAGTGGTGTACAGGTGACCCTGAGAGGTATGAGCAGGAAGCAGCCAGGAAGGTGACATGGCTGGAAGTTATATGCAAACACTGAGAAGTGTGGAAGGGTGAAAATGGTGGGTGGCCAGAGTCAGGAATCCATGTGACAATGTGCTGAATACGAAGGGCGGGAAGCTGCAGAGGAGTGTCCAGACAGCAGACAGGGAGGCTGGGGAAGGAAGGAAGGGCTGCCGAGCAGCTGGTGAGAGAAACAGAAGGGCAGATACAAAGACTTCTAAGGGCGACCCTGAAGTTTGGAGTTCAGACTCAGGAAAGGAACACCATGCCTGGGTGTTCCACATCAGAATGTGCTGGGTGATATTCCCAGGTAATTTAGGTTTAAATAGGAAGGGCCTGAAAATTCCTGATCTCTATTTTTCATGTTTATAATTTTGGGGAACTATAAGGTAAGTCTGTAACTTTTAATATGCCTTTAAATAACTCTGTCCACTTATCACAATCCCCTGGGCTTGGGGTGGGCATATTTTGGTTTGGCAGCTGTTTTAGTTTTTGTAAGTTAATAATTTTTATGGGCCTTTTATAAAGTAGATCAACTAAATGATTTGGCTTTTTAAATTCTGAATTAATTTTAATGGGTTTTGGTCACTTGACTCACAGCATTACACTGAAACCTTGGCAGACAGATAGCAATCGAAGCAATGGCCTCGCCAAAAGTGAGTGCATTCCTCAAGGAGAGAGGGAGAAGGCTATCAGCCTGAGAGAGGCAGGCTCAAAAGAGACTAGGAAATATCACAAAGAATGAAGGAAAGAAGAAGGAGCAGAGCTTTTTCCCCTCAAAAAGGCAACATGAAATCTACATTTCCAGTTCCGACATTTCTTCCAACTGCCTATAGAATATTTCCACTAGGATGTCTCACTTGGAATCTCAGACTCAATCTGTTTAAAACTTCACTCACTTAAACCTCGAGCAATTAAACCTACTCATCCTCTTGTCTTCCTTATCTCCATGAATGGCTATCCACTTAGCCAAACAGAAACTGGAACCCCAATGAAGCTCTTCTTCCCCACATCCAGTCACTGTGTCTCTTAAATACCTGCCCCCTGCTCCAGCCCCACTCTTCGGTTTAACTGGATTTTCTACAGGATCTGCTACCGAGTTTCCCTGACTTCAATGTGACTCCCAGTTCTTCCTCATTTTTAGATTGTTCTCTTCTAATTATGAAATATTTCAAGCCCTGTAGCAGACGCTGTATGCCCTCTACCCACCTTCATCCCCCGTCCCTCCTCTTCACCACTAGAGCCCTGGTGCTGTTCGGGTGTTCACCCCTCACCCGGCCATGTGCTCGGGAAATGGAATCCTGTCCCCAGCTCCAGGAGAATGGATCTTAGTTAGTTTAAGCTAAAACTGGGAATCCCAGTCCTGTTGTCAGTGATCAGATTAGGATCTGAGTGAAGATGAGGGAAAATCCTTTTTGAATGTTGTCATACGCTCATGCTGCCTAAAATTTCATGCCGTGGTAAAGAGAGCCAGCCCAAAGGACAAGTCAAACCACTGAGGAAATGGAAGGAACCTGGGTCCTTGAAGACACAACTGAATCATCCAACCCTTGATCCATTCTACCTCTAGACATCTTGTTATAGGAGAGAAATCACTTTTCTTGTGATTTAAGCCTCTTTTTATTTGGGTTTTCTGTTATCACTTGTAGCCAACACATCCTACTACAAAAAGAGATAAACTTCATTCAACAGGAACGTTGATAAGTTTAGTTTTGAATTCTGAGTTTGAGTTTACTGTGGGACACCCAAGTGAAAACAAGATCAAAGGCTGAGTGAGAGGACAGGAGTGCAGAGATTCAAGAATTGGTATGGAAGAGATATTTAGAGCTACATAAACGTGGCTGAAGTCACTAGCTATGATTATGCCTCATGATGGCTAACAATTATTCAGTGCTTTTTATGTGCTAGGCACTATTTCAAATGTATTAAAAGAATTATCTATTTTTATTCTCACAATTCTAAGAGTTTCCATTCCCATTTTACATATAGCAGAAATGAGGACTAAAGAGGTCTAGTAACTTGCCAACGGTTACAAAGGTTGGGGATGGTGATGCTACAATTCAAACCCAGCAGTCTGACAGCAGAGTAAATGCTGTTCATTCTTATGCTGTGCCACCTACACTTAATTCAAAGGAAGAGAAAACAGTGGAGTCACACATAGTAGTAGTCACAGAAGTAGACATAAAGCATAAAATTTGTACCAACTTCACCGGCTGCACAGTTTTGCTTAGGAACAGTAACGTGCTATATAACGCATCAGCTTCCTTGCCTTAACAAGATACTAAGTCACTTAGAAATAGGAAAATAGTATTTATTGAGTACCTACAAAATGCCAAGCACTATAAACTTTATATATATATATGTAATTTGATTTTCACAACCTTAACCATAATTGTGACATTATCTTTCCATGAACAATTTCACCAAGCAAATATGAGTCATCCACACCCACCACCTAATCCATCAGCAAATCCTGTTAGATCAACCTTTAACATCCATCCAGCATTCAATCATTTCTCCTATAAATGGTCTTCAGTGCTGATGATTTCCCAATACTTGGAAGATATTCTGGCACTGACTTCAGTCTTCCTTAGTATAGCTTCAAATATCACTCTATAGACAAGTCTGAAAAAGACTGGGTTCTCACACAACCTATTACTCATTTGTCCAACAAGTATCTATTGTGCTAGATAAAATGGTGATCAATACAACTATGGTCTGTGATCCTCCAGACAGCCTAGTAGGGGACACAGACAAGTACAGGAGTTATTATAATAGAGGGAATGCAGGGTGACACATCACAGTGCAAATGAAGAGCAGTTAACCCAGACCTCAAGTATCTGAGAAAGTGATCCCAGAAGTAACATCTAAGTTGAGAACTAAAAGATGGGAAGGAATTATTGAGGCAATGGGGTGGAGGAGGAGGAGTGGGAAAAAGTAGTGTTCCACATGGAGGTCAAAGCAGGAACAGAGGCTGAGAGGCTTGAGACAGAGTCAGGCATGTTTAAAGAACAGAAAGAAGGCTGGAGTACAGTGCACAGAAAAGACAGTGGAAGTAAAGGGAAGAAAAGATAGAGAGAAAATAGGAAAATTGATCATCGATGATGCAAGGCCTTACAAGTCACATTACGTTTTATCCCAAGAACAAGGGACAGTCACTAAAGGATTTTAAAGCACAGGCACGAGGTGTTGAGTTTTGCACTTTAGAAAGCTAATTCTGGCTACAGCGTGGGAGTATTAAAACTGCAGCTATGGAGAACAGTTGAGGGAAGGTTGCATTTATGGGACACTTAACAGAAGCCTAAACTAGAGCATGGTGGTAGTCAGATTCAAAAGATATCTAAGAGACTAAATTGACCTCCTCTGGTGACTGATCCAATGGGAGCGGAGATGGTGAGGAGAGACAGGAATCAAGAACAAGTAGATTTCTGGCTTGGGCACTAGATGTAAAGTTGAATACCAAGTAGCTTCCACATATTGGTAAATTTCTCAAGGCAACAACACTCTTTGGAAAAATGATCTGCCAGAGTTTAGGTCAACCATATAAAAAATTCTTGGGGCTGACATTTTAAATTTATTCCTTCTTTTTTTCCTACTGCACTTATAAATAAGAGTAAATACTCTATGGATTTGTAAACACAGAAATGTGACCTTATAAAGTGGTGTGGGAGGAAGGAGGATAAACAAATGGTCTAATTAATCAGAATAGCCACCAGTTGGCTGCTGAAAGAAGAGTCAAGTAATTTGGAATAAGAAAAGCAAGACAAAGAATTAGCAGACTATTTTAAATGGAACCATGTTTCTTCTAAGTGGGATGCATTACAAATTAAGACATAAATTAATCATTCTTGAAAATTTAAATATTTACTCTGGAACTGCTGTAGTATCTATTAAAAGTTGTCTAGGGTAATGCTAATTGCAATAACAAATAAACCCCAAACTTTCAGAGGCTTAACACAAGAAGTTCATTTGCTACCCACACATTAGTCTGATAAAAATGTTTCGGGGGGGGGGGGGGG
>CM052441.1:115787217-115835619 GCA_028533085.1 Varecia variegata
GTACACGGCCACATGACACATGACACATGACACATGACACAAATAACTGCAAGCGAGAATGTGCCCAAAAAGAATAGGAAAAAAATTTTGATGAATAGTTAGCAGTCTCTGTTACAGATGGTAAAATTCTGAGGACAAGATATATGACATTCATCTTGCAGAGTCTAACAGTATCTTGAAGAAAATAGGCATTTAAGTGCTCAAATATAATTCTGTTGAAAAAATACTTTATGAAAAAAATTATCTCATAAGAGATCCATTTTACTAAATAAACTACTACTACAAGATTAACTGTGAAATATACTATGGGGAAAAAAATAGAAGATTTTTAAGATCCTGATTTATAGAAGTTGTTCATTTCAACCTGAATTTTCCTTATTCACCAAGAAGATACCAAGAATATTACGGTGGAGGAAACCATTCCAAACTTGTAGTTCAATTAAGAATCATGAATACTATTTTCTAAAGTATTGTAAAATCCCAGCTAGTAAGTATTAATTACCTAAATGTTTTAAATTTTCATGTTAGCTCTTATTCTCATAATTCTTATAAAAAGCATAGTTATCACTTTAGGTAATCCAAGCTCAAGGAAACAAAAAAGCTCCAAATATGGAGTGATGCTTAACACTAAATCTAAGCATCTAGCAGTGAAAAAGATACATTTGGTTCCTGCTCTGATAGAACTTAGAATCAAGTGAGGGACATGGTTTTTAAAAAATTATAAATAGCCATATTCTTACAATCCAGGTATTTACTACAGATAATAGGAGAAGAGATGAGTGCTACATAGCATTAAACAGGAGACCTAACCAGTTTTAGGAAGGCTTTACGAAGACAAAAGCAGGGCCCAGAAGGATACGTAAGGATTAGACAGCTGAGAAGGGAGGGTCAATGTTCCAGACCAAGGAAACAGCACACGCTTGGAAGGAGTGTTCCTTCCAAAGAAAAGATTGGAAAGCTAGTCCAATATTAGTTATTACTTTTGGTCTTGAAATTTGAAATCATTTTAACAATTCTTTTGGTTTCTCCCCACCTGATTGCTGCAGCATTATTAAAACTGAATTTTAAATAATTCAGTTTGATCCTAACCAATCAAGTTTGCAATAGACTGCAATTCTTTACCAATATCTTCAAATACTAAAGAACGGGAGAAAAAAATTTTGAATTTTTCTTTGAAAATACTTATACTATGCATTGGCAACTACTGAAACCTGAGTTACTTGATTGTTTTTAAATTAAATGGTCTACATCTAATAAATGAATGTACCTATCTCAATAGCAGATACTATGGAAAATTCCTAGGTACCGTTAAGTACAAGTTTAAAATTCAACAACAAAACCCTAATCCATCTTCATCACAAAAACAGGATTTAGTCTCTCTTCTTCAAATATAATATAGTCCCAGACAAGGCATGGTGGCTTATGCCTGTAATCCTAGCACTTTGGGAGGTTGAGGTGGGAGGATGGCTTGAGCCCAGGAGTTTGAGAACAGCTTGGGCAACATAGCAAGACACCACCTCTATAAAGAATTTTTAAAAATTAGCTGGGTATGGTGGCATGTGCCTGTAGTCCCAGCTATTTGGGAGGATGAGGTAGGAGGATCACTTGAGCCCACAAGTTTGAGGTTGTAGTGAGCTATGATGACACCACTGCACTCTAGCCTGGGCAACAGAGCAAGATTGTCTCAAAAATGAAACAAAACCCCAAATATAAACAGTCCTTTTTTTTTTATTTTTTAAAATAATAAAACATTAGTAGTTTTAACTAAAAAGAGGGAAGATAAATGACAAGAGAAGCCATATCATAAGAACTTTCTGGTTAGGAAATTTTATCATAATTCATCCATGTAACTTAGGCAAGTAAATATTTGTGCTCTACTTTTCTATTTAACGAGGTAAGAGATGTATTATTATAAATAAAATAAAGAATAGTATTTATCTGCTAGCTACATTACAGTAATGTTATAAGAATACATTTAAAAACTATTAACTTTATGTATTCCTAAAAGATGTGGGGACTGAACAATATTATTTAATGGTTTAGTAATAAAACAAGTTGGACAAGAACATAACTTCTACCTCTCTTCATCACAGTCATAAAATGCATATACATTATGCATATTTTGAAACTAATATTTTACACTGATAAAATGATTGCAGTTTAAAAACTGGTTCTGTCAGCTAAACCCAGAAGTTATCACTTTCAAGGAAAGTCATCCTTTCCAGCTATAAAAGCCTATAAAACTACAGCTTGTTTTCAGTTCAAAGACTTAAAATTAATCAAAATGAAAGATTCTAGGAGAGAGGGTGATGTCACCTCTTCCTTGCCTTTTTTCTAAATCATTTTCAAGTAGTATAAATAAGAGCCAACACTTACTGAGTATTACCATGCCAGGCACTGTGTTAAGAGGTTTACATATATCACTTTTAATCCTTATTGCAACAACCCTATGTGGAATATACTTTTTTTAAAAAAATCTCTTATTAAAGATAAAGAAACTGAGACTTCAAGAGATAGTAGATACTTGCCCAAGGTCACTCCAGAATTAAATGAAAGGGTTGGGATTCACCCAAGCAATCTGCTTCTAGAGCCAGTGTCTTCACCATGCCCAACCCTGCAAATACTCCGTAAACAAGTATTAGTCATGCTCGTGTTCAAACCGTGGATCACTGCTGCCCCTGCAGGCTCTGACCATCCTCCTCTGCATCACTGAGTTGTGTTGTCATGTGAAGGCCTCTGTACGGAAGGAAGGTTGGCTCATAGCCAAAAGTCTTTCCAGCTCAGTGAGAAGACAGCTAACCAGTTGAGACTACACTGCTATAGGGGTAGATGCTAGATGGACATATTTCAAGACCCATTTAGCTCAAGGATCAAAAAAATGCGGCTTGTAGGTTTCCAGCCTTCTTTTCTAGAACAGATGATGAGGAAAAGACCAATGAGGGGAAAGAAATATAAAGTAAAAGCCTCATTCTTCTGTAGCCTGAGCTTAAGAGTCCAAAGAAGCATTACAGCATAACTTTTGTAGTATGATTTGACCTGGGTTCAAATCCTGGTTCCATCACTTGCCATGTCTTTGATCTTGGCCAAGAAGTTGGATCTCTCTCTAAGCCTGTTTCCTCATTGTAACAGAGGGTATTATACCACACAATGTGTGCAAGACAATATTGGGGTCCAGTTCATTTTATTTCTGAAAGAAGTCATGGAACTCGAAAATCCTTAAAATCCTTTTCAGCTACACAATCTTATGACGTTCTGCCTCATTTTCAGTTAAAAAAACTTTAAAAATTTACCAAAATAAAAGAGAAGTCTACTAGAGAGGTTGAAGTTACCTCTTCCTTGTTTTTTCCTTAAATTAGAATATTAAAAAATAGGATATGCCTGGAAAGTGTTCAACCTACAAAAAAGGAAGTTAGCAGCCGTTGAAAAGTAACTACAGCTGGTTATTCACTTTATTCTGAAAGCTTTTGCTGTTGATATAATCATGCCACAGGAAAACTTCATAATGCTGGCTCAAAGAAATATGAAATGACACAGCAATAATTCTTCATCATAGAAAAGTCAGTTTCATTGTTTTTTTTTTTTTTTTTTGTCTGGCTAGTTTGGTTGCAAAACAGGAGGGCTATGCCAGCTTGGTTATGTCCAAGGACTTTGTTGTGGGAAGATAAACAGGGATCTCATGAGAATCCTGGGGTAGAAACTGCTAGATCCAGAACTGCAGGGCTAGCTCACAGCTTCTGTTTCTCTCTTTTCATTCAGGCCATTCCCCTCCCTTTACAAAACAGCTCCCTCTAATTTGATGACAGTTTCCACTCCTTCACACATCTGACTTGCATATAGCTTTGACTTGGCACAGACCCCTCCCATCATTCTCTATATTAAGTGCTTTCAATCTTGATTTTATGTGCACTTATGTATGCACATGTACTTTTTGCAGGGAATGTCCATACTTTCATCAGATTCCTCAGGAGGGCAATGGCTCCAAAAAGCATTAAGAACCATTGTTCTATCTCAGGACACTCTACCTTTAGTTTCTATGAGTAACTCTTTTCGTCATTCACTTTCTTAATTCCAAATTCCTCATTGAATAATAACAATGGCTACCATTTATGGAACTTTGAGTATGAACCACATACTGTTCTAAGGACTTAATGTGGATTAACTATTAATGTATTTGATTCTCAAAACAACATTATATAGGATTTAATATTTTACAGAGAAAGAAATTGAGACATAGTGAACCTTGAGTAATTTGCTTAAGGTTACACAACTAGCAAGTGGCTGAGCCTGAAATTGAGCCTCAACAATAGGCATAGTGCTTAGAACTGACTGAGTTAAATGTAAGCCACAGGTTGTTGGTAAGCCCACAGGTTGGCAATCTCTGGATTAAGTCCTATCCCAAATGTGGCAGGGTAAGAGATGGAAGACAGGGGTATCAAATGGTTCAAAACACAGCCACTGCTCAGAAAGGCTATGGCAGGGTAGTTTCCCTTAGAAAGCTGTAGGGCAAGGATGTAGAGAAAAGGGAACTCTTGTATAGTGTTGGGAATGTAAATTGGTATAGCCATCATGGAAAACAGTATGGCGGTTCCTCAAAAAATTAAAAATAGAACTACCACATGACCCAGCAATCCCGCTTCTGGATATATATGCAAAGGAAACAAAATCACTATCTTGAAGAGATATCTACACTCCCATGTTCATGCCGCATTATTCACAATAGCAAAGATATGGAAACAACCTAAGTGTCTGTGAATGAATGGATGAAGAAAATGTCATATACACATATACAATGGAATACTATTCAGCCTTTAAAAAGAGGGAAATCCTTCCATTTGTGACAACAGGGATGAACCTGGATGACATTATGCTAAGTGAAATAAGCCTGACCAGAAAGACAAATACTGCATGATCTTACCTATAATGTGGAATCTAAAAAGTTGAACTCAGAAACAGAGAGTAGAATGGTGGTTATGAAGGATCAAGGGATGGGGGAAGTGGGAAGATATCAGTGAAAGAATACAAACTTTCCGTTACAGATGATTAAGTTTTAGAGACGTAATGTACAGCATGGTGACTATAGTTAATAATACTGTTTAGTCCTGGCTTAGAACTGAATTTCCACGGACAGACCTAAGTTCAAACTACCAGTTATGTTAGCTTATTCCCCCAACCCCTAGTTCACAAGAATAACCTATCAGGGAAAAACTCCTAAACTCTTAACTCTTTCTACTTATAACCATAGGATTTTTGTTCAAAAACTGAAAGAGAGAGAGAGGGTGAGAGAGAGAGAATGACCTTGAGGATGGGGATGGGGATATCTTTGGGGGTGATGGTAGGGAATAATTCTGCCTGCACAGAGAGCATTTTGAAACTAGTGTTTTTCCCATGACTTTTACTGGTCTGGTAAAATTATCTTGGTATATTCTTATATTATTCTCCGTGTTCAGCAAGGGGCGATTGTGTGACCTAGTTCTTGCCAATGAGATGTTAAGTTGAGGTTTCTAGGAAAGTATGACTTCCCCAATATAGACATCCCTCTTCCCTTTCCTTTTTTTTCCTTCCTGTCTAGAATGCAGATGAGAAGTTGGAGGTGGAGCGACCATCATATGACTAAAAGATAACCATAAGCACAGAAGTCACAAGCCAAGCATAGCCAAGTGGGAGGGCACCAAGGGCCAGGGGCACCGATGACACTGTGCAGCTACAAAGTCAACCCAACTACTGATCTCTGTGATGTTGGTTTTATGAGAAAAATAAACCCCTATTTGGTTAAGCCACTGATGTTGTAGTTCTGTTCCATAAAACTGAAACATAATTCTAACTGAAATACCACTGGAAAAACTAATCATAGTATAACTAATCAAAAACTATGTGATAAAAGGAAGAGAGGGAATGTAAAGTTATAGTTATAAAGGTAACTACTAGGGGAAAAACTAATTATGAATTGTTCAAATTAATTATATCAGAAGGAGAACACAAAACAAGGCAATGCAAACACTGAACATAGTGTAAAAACTATTTAAGAATAAAAGGGAAAAAAATTACATAAAATGAGATAGAACTAAGACCAAACATATATGTCATATCAATAAATTATCATATAAAACCATTAAAAGACTCAGAATGATCACAAAGTAAAATCAAACTATATACTGAACACAAGAGATTCCTTTGGAACAAAGCCACTCTGAAAGTTGATACGAATTCTCCCAAAATTGAACTTATAAATTTAAAGCAATTGCCCTCGAAATACTAACGAGCTTTCATTTTGGAACCTGAAAAGTTGGTTTTAAAGTTCATTTTTTGGGAAGTAAAGAACAATAAAGAGATATTTGTCCTTTCACACAGCAAAACATAGCATAATGGGCCAGCTATCATAGCTACAGTCACAGCAGTCCTGCCAGCTTACTGTATGTCCAGTGCTTGTCACATGCCAGGCACTCCCCCAAGTTCTTTACATAAGCACATTATCTCGTTTAATCCTCACAACCCTGTGAAGTAGCAAACATATTTGTCAGATGATAAAACTGGGATTGAGGAAGACTGCCTAACTGTCTGAGGCCCTACAGCTAATAAAGATGGCTCGGGTTTGACCCAAGACCTCTTTCTCCAGAGCTGGTGCTCTGGTCTAACTCGCCACATGAAATTGCTTCCTAGCAAGACAAATGACTCAGTGAAACATAATGTAAGTCACTCCAGGGACTCCTATTCAAATGAAAAGCATGGGATAAAGGCCAAATTTCTAAATAATGATTAAAAGATAGATTACCCAATTAAAATTAACATCCACCGCCATACCTGACATAAAAATTAATTCCAGGCTGGGCGCGGTGGCTCACGCCTATAATCCTAGCACTCTGGGAGGCCGAGGCGGGTGGATTGCTTGAGGTCAGGAGTTCGAGACCAGCCTGAGCAAGAGCAAGACCCTGTCTCTACTAAAAATAGAAAGAAATTATCTGGCCAACTAAAAACATATATAGAAAAAATTAGCTGGGCATGGTGGCACATGCCTGTCGTCCCAGCTACTCGGGAGGCTGAGGCAGTAGGATCGCTTAAGCCCAGGAGTTTGAGGTTGCTGTGAGCTAGGCTGATGCCATAGCACTCACTCGAGCTTGGGCAACAGAGTGAGACTCTGTCTCAAAAAAAAAAAAAAAATTAATTCCAAATGCATCCATAATTTAACATAATAAATAAATCTAGAGAAATAACAGAAGAAAAATATATAGGTGAATATTTTCATAATCTTGGATTTGGAAGGGTCTTTATAATCATGACACCTAATGGAAAGACAATAAAGGAAAAAGTTGACAAATTTAACTATATAAAAATTTAAAACTTTTATTTGGCAAAAGTCACTATACACAAAATTAAAAGAACAAAATGAAAAAATATTTTTGACTTACATAGGAGAAAGGAATACTATTTATAAAGAATTATTATGAAAATATAATAAATACTCTGATTAAAAAAATAGGCTATGATGAGGAAATTTGGAGAATGTAAGTAGATAACATACATAGGAAAAGATATTCTGCCTTATTGACAATCCAGGAATGTAAAATAAAATCATGACATTCCATTTTCCACTCATCAGATTAGCAAAAGCTGTTTATAATTGCAAAATTTAGTGTTAAAGGGGTAAGATTTTTGGTAAATAGGTATAAGCGTTTGAGAGCAATTTAGTAAAATATAGCAAAGTACCCTAAAATGATGAGTACATGCATATGCAAATGGCTCAACAATCACATTTCTTCTAGGCATCTAACATACAGAAATGCTGGCCAGGTGTGCAAAAATACATATGTAACTATATTCATCGCAGCATGTTTATAATACCAAAATATCACAAACAATAGCAATATTAATGAATAGGAGAACAATTATATCCAAACTGAAAAATTATGCAGCTATTGGAAAGAGTGAGGCAGAATTGAATATACTGACATGGAAAGAGGTTAAGAACACATTGTATTAAATGGAAAACAAACCATACTATAGAACATTACAGCATACTCTGTTTTATTTTTGAATTATTTGAAATCATATACATGTGGGTATGTGTGCGTGCACAAACACACAATCTCTCTCTCTCTTTCCTTTCCCCCCTCTTCCTCCCTCCCACCTCTTATACATATGTAAGTAGTTGGATGTCCAAATCCTTGCATGTTCTGGAAAGAGATATACCAAACTTACAATGTTTACTTTTGGGGAGTAGAATGGTGGAGGGGAAGAAAGAGAGGAAAGTTCATGTTTTTCTTTATTTGCTTCTGACTGTCACTAGCATGTTTTTCTTTAGTAATTAAAAAAAATAAGGATAAAATAGTAAACCAAATTAAAATTAATGAAAATGTAAACAAAATTAATTAGAATAGGTTTTATGAAATAGCAGCATATCTTTGTTATCTCAGCTGCAGCTTTATTGAAAATTGTGATATTAGAAATAGTTGTTGAACTTGTTCAGCTTGGTGTCAAACCTTTTTATATCCAAATTAAGTACTATTAAAACAAAAATTTCCATACTACCTGACTTTATAACACAGGGTATTTATTTCAGGATTAATTTTCTTTAAATAAGGTCAGATGTTCATATGCATAGAGTTTTTAAACACTGATATTTTTAATTGCTGGTCATGACAGAAGTTAAGAGTTGCTTCCTTAACAGAATATTCATTTCATAAACGAGAAATGATGTTAAAGTGCTATGAAAATGTTTAATATTCCTTTAATCCAGAAGTCAACTATTCCAGGGAGAATATATTTCCTGAAGAACTTTCAGGTATTTTGGAGATCTTGATGATACAGTCTCCCCTCCTCTCCCAACCCTGGTTAGCTTGCCTCCTCCCATCTACTCCCAAAGCACCGTGTACTTCTGCTTCCACAGAACACAGCCATACTTTATTGGACTTGTCTGTTCACTCGTCTGCGAACATCTCCATCCCTACCCATTTAGCAAAGCCTGGCATACAGGAAGTCGATAAAAGTTTGTTGACATGAATGAATAAATGCTTTTAAGACCTATGTGGAAAAAAAGTATAGGGATGCTTTACTTAACAGCAGCCAGCTTACTACCTTGAAAAGAATAGGAGCTTAAATATTTAGTTGCAAATGAGTAAATCTATGGCTTGAAAAGTTATCTACAGAAAAAATGTGGATCCCCCTTCAGTAATTTCTATGTTATTAAAATCTGAAATCTAATAAAACTTGATATTTAATAAAACTGAACACAATGTAATCTATATAGGTGATACCACACACCAAAATTCCTGACTTGATCTAGAACACCGTAGACACTGGATCTTCTGCACTCTTGTGATAGTATAGAAAATTTCTACTTGAACAAAAGATAACTAGTACTAGTAGTAAACTAACATAAAATTATCTTGAGAAAACATAAAAAGTGCAATATTTGGTTATGCATTTCTTGTGCTGTTTCATGATTTTCTGCTAAATTCTGACACAATCATAGTTGGAAAGGTATATATTTATATTTTAAAATCTTAAAATTCTATATAAATGTATTAATATTAGGAAACATGGGAATATAAAATGGTATGGTCAACTGTGAAAGACCATATGGCAGTTCCTCAAAATATTAAAAATAGATTACCAATGATCTAGCAATTCCATTTCTGGGTATGTACTCAAAAGAACTGAAAGCAGGGATGTAAATAGATATTTGCAGACTAATGTTCATAGCAGCATTATCTCCAATAGCCCAAAAGTGAAAACAACCCACATGTCCATTGATGGATGGAGAAACAAAATGGGTATATACACACAATGGAATATTATTCAGCCTTAAAAAGGAAGGAAATTCTGATATATGCTACAACATGGACCAACATTGAAAATATTATGCTAAATGAAATAGGCCAGATACAAAAGAACAAATATTGTATGGCTCCATTTATACGAGGTATCTAGAATGGACAAATTCACAAAGGCAGAAAGTATAATGGTGGTTATCAGAGGTTGTGAGGAGGAGGAATGGGGAGTTACTGTCTTATGGGTACAGAGTTTCAGTTTGGGATGAAAACATTCTGGAGATGGGTAGTGGGGATGGTAGCACAACAATGTGAATGTACTAAAGTACTGAAATGTACACTTAAAAATGGTTAAAATGGGCCAAGTGCAGTGGCTCACTCCTGTAATCCTAGCACTTTGGAAGGCTGAGATGGGCAGATTGCTTGAGGCCAGGCATTTAAGACCAGCCTGAGCAACATAGCAAGATCCTGTCTCTACAAAAAAATTTTTAAAAATTAGCCAGCTACTTGGGAGGCTGAGGTGGGAGAGGTGGGAGGATCATTTGAGCCCAGGAGTTTGAGGATGCAGTGAGCTACGATGGCACCACTGCACTCCGGCCTGGGCAGCAGAGAGTGAGCCTACCTTAAAAAAAAAAAAAAAAAAAAAAAAAGATTAAAATGGTAAATTTTATGTTATGTATATTTTACAATAAAAAATTAGCAGGGGCCGGGCGCGGTGGCTCACGCCTGTAATCCTAGCACTTGGGAGGCCGAGGCAGGCGGATTGTTTGAGCTCAGGAGTTCGAGACCAGCCTGAGCAACAGCGAGACCCCTGTCTCTACTAAAAATAGAAAGAAATTATCTGGCCAACTAAAATATATATAGAAAAAAAATTAGCCGGGCATGGTGGCGCATGCCTGTAGTCCCAGCTACTCGGGAGGCTGAGGCAGAAGGATCGCTTGAGCCCAGGAGTTTGAGGTTGCTGTGAGCTAGGCTGACGCCACGGCACTCACTCTAGTCCGGGCAACAGAGTGAGACTGTCTCAAAAAAAAAAACAAAAAAAAAAACCAAAAATTAGTAGGAAGTGTTTCATTATTTTTAAAAAACAAGTTTATAATTATTTCTCTATATTTCAAATTTCCAGTCTATTCAACTGATATGTACCCTCCCCACAAAAAGGAAAGAGCAGAATAAAAATCATTAAGTTTAAAGACAAACTCTAGACTCTACAGCCCACAAAACAGATGGTCAGTGACTACGTACACAAGGAATTATCTTTTATGCCAAAGCAATAAGGAAAAAGTAAGCTTAAAAAAAAAAAAACCAACTCTCATTCAAGCAGAAAAATATTTTCAGAAATCTGATTTACAGGTAAAATATGATGGCTATTCTATTTATGAACTAAATTTTTCACTAAGAAAAAAGGGATAACACTGTAAAGCATCAAGAAATAACTCTTACCGAGTCAGAACCACACCACTGGCGAAAGCACATGATCGCAAACCGCTAAGTACTGGGCAAAGAACAAAACACTGAGCATGGGAGAGGCTAAAAGCACACTGAAAAACACTTGAAGCTAAGGCCTGAGTGCACAGAGCTGACGTGGAAGCCAGTGATACTAATGGCAGGCGTTATTTTCCAGAAAGGTCCTGGGGTAAGACGTAATCGTTCTATGTAAGTAAACTGGATTCTGTTTTTATTCTTCTGTGCCATCAGAGGAAGAAGACAGGAAACAGGTGTGCGTGTGGATGAGTCAACCAGATAATGAGCAGGCTCTAGGCAGGTATGCCAGGTTCCAATGTTCCCTCTAATTCAGTATTCACATGCAAGGTGGGGATGGTGACAAGGGGGAGGGAGGGAGAAAGGGGAAATGTCATGTAAGCCAGTGGGCAAAATCAATTATTTCATACTATTTAAAGGGATACTTTTACAAGGGGTGAAAAAGCTAATCTATTTTGAGTTCCTGCTTTGAGGCAAGTGTTAAGAGGCAAGGTGATGCTGTACCTGCATTTTTCTCATTTAAACCTCACAGCCACTCTACAGGATTGTATTCTGTGCTATCGGTTCTGTTGGTGCTGTACAATATATTCTTGTTTTGCTTCTATGGAAACCGAGGCACATATAAGTTGGGTAAACTTGCCTAAAACCACATATCAGTAAATGACAGAGTGGGGAGGCAAACCTCAGGGCTGACACCAATGCTCAGGACGGGATCACTGGGCTACACTGCCTCAATTGCACACAGACAGGAGAAAACAAGTTAGGAACAAAAATGGAAATGATGGAAAGAAAATATGTGATGATGCGTGCCAAAATAAACTACGAAACATTTACTTTTAAGATGAGATCTTGAAATAGTAGCAAAAAGAAGTCAACTCACAGGGAGGAGCTGAACAAGCATTACAGCAGGGAACTAGACACATAAAGGGCATTTTTGAGTAAGGTCTTCTTAGGGTGCTTGTACCCTCCACACACCTTTTTGGGGGGCAGATATTATCAGGACTCCAGATATACCCATTTTCAAATGAATGGATAAAATCATGTGCCCAAATCAAAAGTTATTTTTCCATTTTGAATTACATACACACAACTTTGTAAGAATCCTAGAAACATGGGCTTTGCAGTCACACCTGAGGTTGTATCCCAGTTCAATCACTTTCTAGGGGAGGGAACTTGAGTCTCGTGTTGTTCTTTAAACAAATGAGGAAATGAGGAGAGAGACACAGACACAGATAATGGAATACATGCCTTGTGGGATTTTTGTGAAGCAGAAATAAGAAGTGCCTAACACAGGACCTATCATAAAAAGGTCTCTCCATCCCTCTCACCACTACAAAAATAAACAAACATTTCTTCTAAGAAAAAAAGGAGTTGATCTAATAAGTTAGAATTATTTTAATTAGAATATCAGCAAATTTTCCATGTAATTGAAGCTTTGCCCTATAGTCAAGTCTAAAGTCAGTGGGGAAAAGAGCTCCAAAGTAAAGGCTTGAGATAGTCTCCTAGGAATAAAGTGAGTTGATTACAGTATCTATATTAGCTTTCATGAAATAAGTTTTACTTTATCCTCCTCAACTGTGTTCTGGGTAACTGGGGTAAATAGAAAAAACGATAACATTTAAATTAAGATATTCATCATTAGAGTAAAATTCTCCATCCAATAAAAATATGCAGGGTGCTTTCAATGGCATTTATCACAACAATTGTTATTGAATATAAGAAAATACTAAATAGTATAATACCCCCCAGGAGCTGCTGTCACTAAATCAAAATGGGATGACTAAAAGCTGGGTATGCAGAAGGAAGGCTCTGAAATACAGTGGAGCATGAAGCTGACAAAAATAATGCTGCAGAGACATTGTCTATTGACATAAGAGGTTAAAGACACAGGAAATAAAAGATACAGTGGTGTATCAATTTGTGGCATCAACCCATTTTTATTTTTGAAAATCATATAGACATTTATCTAAACTATATATC
This sequence comes from Varecia variegata, assembly GCA_028533085.1. Classification (NCBI taxonomy): domain Eukaryota; kingdom Metazoa; phylum Chordata; class Mammalia; order Primates; family Lemuridae; genus Varecia; species Varecia variegata. The sequence continues at coordinate 115,800,441 of CM052441.1, forward strand.
TATATCTACAAACAGAAAAAAGTCTGGGCAGATAAACACAATACATTAGGTATAGTTATTAAATGAAGAATTGTTTTTTCTTTTTCCTAATACTCATTTTCTGATTTTTCTATAAGAAAAGGCTTAAAAGATAGTAACATGAGTACAAAAAGGAGGGAAAGATTAGTTTTCATAAATACATGACTGACTTGAGATCAACAGATAGGAGAAATAGTCACAGATTTAAAAGAAGGCAGAATTTGGCACACTACTAAGCAGCAATTTGATAGAGTGTTAATCTAATCAGAAAAGGCTTTCAAAACTCTGCTGAGAAAGAGAACAACATTTTTTGAAGCATATGATATTCACTCGAAGGAAAAAGAAATAGCCTTTTGTTATTTTTTTGCTGTGTTAGAGCATGCTGAGTTTTTACTGCAGGAAACTTAGGAAAAGTTCCCTCTACTAATCGCACCCAGGTAAGTCTTAACAGATGGAATTTACTTCACTTTTGTTCTTACTAATTTGTGAACATTACTTAGGAAAACCCAACCTGATGGAGCATTAAGTGCTTTCAGGTAATGAGCTACTTAGTAATCCCATTAAAATATCTGCTTAAGGAGGAATGTGATCGTCATGCTTCCACTAATTGGTTTTTAGAATGATGGCTTAGGACCACTTACAAAGTAACATATGCTCAAATCTTAATAAACAAGGTTTAAAAATGTAATTAATTATTGATGCAACACAAAGTAATAAACAGAATTGTGTGCAGGAAAAATACTGTTATTGCATTTATAAACTCAATGTGTGCCCCAGAGAATTGAATTACTTATCCACACACTTAAAAATAATTTATGTTGGAGTGTTTGAACTTAGGTTTACATATTATTCTTAAACAAATATTTAGATAAGTTCACAGTGACGGGTTGCTTTCATTTCCTGGAATTTGAATGGCCTAATCAAGTAACCAGGGATGCCATTGTCATTACACATAAGCGCAAGGTATTTTTCACCATCTCCTATTTCCGGGTTGCAGTGGCACTGACATTGGAATCCAACAGAGTTGGGTCCTCAGCTCAGCCACCTACAAGCTGTGTGATTTTTGGTAATCATCTCTCTAAGCTCCTGCAGCCTCATGTATAAAATGGGGGTTGCTACCTTCCCTGTGGGGTTACAAGGATTCATCAGATGAATGTACATAAGGCATTCAGCACACCGCCTGGCAGGAAGGAAGTGCTTGAAAAAAGCAAGGCCTATCTAGGTTCAAATTCTGGCCCTACCACTTATTAGCTGTGTGAACTTGAGCAAGTTATACCTCTCTTTGACTCAGTTTCCCCAATTGCAAAATGAAGATAATGAGGGTGCTTACCTCAGTAGGACTGCTGTTCACTGTTCATACATGGAAAGTGCTTAACACTGTGCTTTATACAAGCGTTACGTGTTAGCATCTATCATTAAGTCAACAATGTAGAGCTGAGTAGGATCCACTGCTGCTGCCTCCTAACAGTTCTTGATTCTGTTTTCCTCTGTCAGAGTACTGTCTTCCAGACTACGTTTAGTTTCTCTACATCCAACATTTATTAGTAAATGAAATGCCCCAAACATAGTAGGCTTTCTATAAATATTTCTTAAAAGAAATAATAAAGTTCTATTCTTTTACCAACTCAATCTCTGTATTTATCTTTTTCAGATGGTGTCTGGAGCAATTGCCCCAACCTTCCAATCATGGCCAAATGCTTTCCACACTTAACAGATGGTAATCAATTATGCCTGTAAGGCTAAATATTAAAAGAAGGGTAAAAACTTTCAATAAGTAATAAATACATCCTCATTTCATACCACTGAATCAAGATGGCTATTTCCCATAATTTCTTCTCCAAGTAAGTAGTATTCAGGGTTTTCAAAGTAATGACACAATAAATATAATAGAATATCATTGGTTACACATTATGAAGTGTTTAACTATAAAAAATACTTTAATATGACTTATAACTCCCAATCTTCTTATGGTTATTACTCCCTAAGTCAGAGATTATGTCTGGTATACTCTGTATTATTTCCTAATTTATATTTTCATTTGTTAAAATTAACTTGCAGTCTGCAAACACATAAATGAGAAGAGCAAAGGAAGCTAACAAAGGAATGGATATGCAGAGTTAAACGCAGCTGCATTAAAAACTGTCAATTTTGCCAAATTTTATTGACTTAGGAGGCATGTTTTACTTTTAAAGTAAAAGTAAATGTAAAGAATAGAAGTTATACATGATTTAAGAATCTACTGTCCTTTAAAATACAATTAACTTTTAACTTGGGTGTAAGTTAGCAGCTTAGTTTATCTGATCTATAAAATGTTTTTGCACCTGCAAAACAATCTGAAATTTCCCCCAAGGGACCTTTACATGATTCTAAAACAGTGTTGTGTATGGCACTCCCCTGAGTCTTGGGTGTTCAAATCATAAACTATGTCACACAGTAACAAGTTCCTTTGAAATTAAATTTATATTTCCAGCCTGGACTGCTGCCCCAAATCCCAGAATCATACATCCGACTGCTAGCATTTCCACTTGGATGTCTCTTAGGCATTTCAGATGTGACATGTTCAAACTGAGCTCCTGGTATCGTCTGCCCCACACCTGCTCCACACCTGCTCCTCCTGCTCTCTGTACTCTACGTCTGATCTGTCAGCAAGATCTTTCTTCGAAGTATATCCAGAATCCGACTGCTCACCACCTCTGCTGCTACCATGGTGGTCCAAGTCACCATCATCTCTCTCACCTGGTCTACTGTGCAGCTTCCTAAATGGCTTCCCTTCCTCTGCCCTTGTCTCCCCTTCAGTTTATTCTCAAAATAGCAGCCAGAGAGATTCTGTTAACATATAAGTCACATCATGTCATCTCTCTGCTCAAACTCTCCAACAGGTTCCCAGCTTAGAAAAATGTCCAGTCTTTCCATCAGCCTTCCTAGTCCTGATCCGCCCACAGCCTGGCCGCATCTCCTACTTACTCTGCTCCAGCCTCACTGGCCACCTACCTCCTTGTTCCTCTAAACACAACAGGCAAGTTCCCATCAACAGGTCTCTGCCTCTGCTGTTCCCTCTGCCTGGAAGTCTCTCCTCCCAGCTGTCTGCATGGCTGCCTTCAAGTCTTTATTCAAATATCACCTTCTCAGCGAGGCCTTCCCTGGCTGCCCTGTATAAAATTCCAAACTGTGTATCCCAACACTCCCTCTCTCCACACCGTGCTTTTTCTTCACAGCATTTATCACCACCTAACACACCATATACTCTGCTTCTTTATTACCATTTTTATTGGCTGTCTCCCCACACTAGAATTAAAACTCCATGAAGGCATGGATTTTTGTCTTTTTGGCTATTTTACCTCCTAAGCCAAGAATGGTGTCTGGCTTATAGTAGGCACTCAATAAATGTTTGTTGAATGAAAGGATGGATGAACTTCTCCAAAACTTAGTATTATTTGATAGTATGTTTAACCTGATCAGTATTAAATACAACAGACAGAAGTCTAAGAATTGTCACCTAATTAGTAGGACACTTTGAGAGGGATGACAAATTGCTCACTCATTCACTATTGCAGTCACTGGGAAGACAGCAGTGAGCACACATAGATATGGCACCTGTCCTCATGGATCTTACAAAGTGCAGGTGTACACTCCCCTGCCCCCACAACCACAATCAGAAGGTGCCTGTGAGTAAAGCCAAGATCAATTGGTCCCCAGTTTTCCAAGCTAGCAACCTGTGAATTATCCTCCATTCTTTCATCTCCCTCACCTTCTAAACCAATTAACCAATTCATCATCAAGACCTCTTGAGTCTATCTCAGGAATGTTCCATATACAGTCCAACTCTCTGACTCCACTATCACTGATTTCCCCAGCCTTCATCGTCTGCCACTTGAGAACTACAGTATTCTCCAAACTAGCATCCTGCCTCCAGTATCTGCCCTCTCCGGTTGGTCTTACACACTGCGGCTGGAGTTACCTTCCCCCCAAACAAATGCTATTCCCTTTCTTAAATTTCTCTGGTAGCTTCCCATGGCCTACAAAAGGATGCATAAGATCCTGCACAATTTGGTCCCAAACATACCTTGACAGGTGCATCAAACACAACTCTGGGTTTTTGTGAGGGGTTTTGACCCAGATACCATTCCCTGTCTGGCTGCTTGGCAAATAGCCATTAACCATCATTCAATACTCAACTAAAATGTCACCTCTGTGAAGCTCTCTCCAATTCCCTGCAGAAAGGATGCTCCCACAACATTCCTTCTCTATGCACCCACAACATTTTGTTATACTTCTATTATAGCATCAAAACCATTATGTTATTGTGTGCATAGTTTCCTTGCTCACTACTGAAGGGATCATGTCTTATTTATTTTCTGATACTCTACTAGAGGGCCTACAACAGAAAAGCACTCAATAAATAACTTGAATAAATGAATGAACAGCATTGCCACAAAGAGCTTTCTTACAACAGGCCTGAAATCGGTTCCCCAGCATGGCTTCTACCTGCTGACACCTGCTCTGCTTGAGATCACAGAGAACACAACAAACTCTTGTTCACATGAATGCCTTTATAATTTGAAAACAGCCTCAGGTCCTTGTGGGTATTTCTTCTCCAAGAGAAGCATGACTAGTTCCTTCAGCCTTTTTTCACGTGTCTCAACCTCAAGTCTCTTTACCATCCTGGTCATGCTTCTTTTTAACACATTCTAGGTTATTTAGAACAGTGTTACCCAAAACCAAATGAATATCATTTCCTTTGTTGTAGTAACTACTCTTCAATTAATCTACCCTAAAAGAGAATTGATATTTTGGAGTTTATACTAATTGTTGGTTCATATTGAGCTTATTACGGACTAAAAATTATTTCTGTTTAAAATAAGATTAATTTGCTTTCATTATGAGTGTAATGTTTGTTAAATGTTTTTGTAAGCTGAAAACAGGAAGAAAAAACAAATCCCACCAACTAAAGACATCTAATCCATTGCCTATATTTTAGTAAATTAATATTTTAATGCATTAGGTTTTGTTTTCCATTTCTCCAACCATATGATATATTCAATTTATACATATTGTACATATAATAAGCATTAAGTATTTCCAGTTGATGATAATTGCCATTTATTGCACACTGACCATGTGCTATTCTAACAACAATCTTGCAAGTTAAGTATTTATTGTGATTTAGCACTGAGTATACTGAAGCTTAGGAAAATTAAGTGAGTTGCCCAAGACCACATATTTTTTTCTCAAATTTTTTATCAGTGAGGAACGTAAAAGAATATGTAATTATGAAGTGTACAGTTTGTTGAATTTGGATATATGTATAGACCTATGTAACCCCTTTACAGATCAATATACAGAATACTTTCTTCATCACACCAGCAGGGTGCCTGGTACCCACTGCCAGTCAATTCTCCTACCCAGGGATAACCACTATTCTGACTTCCATCTGTTCATTTGCCTGTTCTTGCGTCATATAAATGGGACCATTTAGTACATACTCTTTTGGTCTGTTTCCTTTGTTCAATATGATGTTAATGAGAATCATTCATGTTATTGCCACTCAGTACTCTATATGGGAATATACCACAATTTAATTATATTATACTAATCATCACACTATAATTATGTTATAATTAGATTAAGTCTTATAATTATATTATTATATTAATTATACCACAATTAACCCATTCTCCTGTTTATGAACTTTGGATTACTTTCAGTTTTGGGCTAGTTTGAATAAAGCTGCTTAAGTTTCTTGGTAGACATAAACTCTTTTCTGCTGAGTATATGCCTAGGCATAGAATTGCTGGGTCATAAGATAGATGTATATTTAGCCTGAGGAGATACTGCCAAACAGTTTCCCAAAGTGACTGAATTAATTTATACTTTTGCTAGCAATGTGTAAAAGTTCTTGTTGCTTTTTATCCTCACCAGTATTTGATTTTTGTCAGTCTTTTTAATTTTAGCCATTTCTGATGAGTGTGGGTTTAGCTTGCATTTCTCTGATCTGCAATGATATTGTAGACTTTTAAAATGTTTATTGATCATTTTGTTATCTTCTTTTTAAAGTGCCTGCCTTTACAAAAAAAAAACTGGGCTGTGCATCTTCTTTTTTTTTGTTAGGAGTTCTTCATATGTTCTGGCTATGAGTCCTTTGTCAGATGTGTGTATATATGTGTCTGTGTGTGTGTGTGTGTGTGTGTGTATATAAAATGAAAATATTTTCCCAGATTGTGGCTCATATTCATTGTTAATGGCTATGTATTATTTCATCAATTAGACATATATCACTGTTTACCTTCCTACTGCTGAACATTTAGACTATTTCCAATTTTTGCTTTAATTAAACACTTTGATGACCCAAATTTAAAGTTTTACCTGTATCTAATTTTCCTTAATCTACATTCACTACATCAATGTATATGATCATTTGTTATTGACATAGGCAGAGCCTCAGAAAAAATTCTATCAATTGATATTGGCACCCAATATACTGTGCATGAGAACACCCATTCACCATGTCCTCACTAACTATGGCTTTCCCCCCCCATTTTTTAAATGAGTCTGATAGGAAAAAAATTAGTATTTCATTGTTTTAATATTTAGTTCTATGATTACTAGTAAAACTGAAAATATTTTTGTTTAGCCATTTATATTCTCATTTTTATAAATAGTCTGTTCATTTTGTGTGTGTGCATTTATCAAGGGGTCTTTAGAGTTTTTCTCACTAAAGGTATTGCGTTTTCTTTTCATATAATATTTTATTACATTTTTATTTTATTTTATATTTACTGCAATCATTTCCCAAGATGTAACGTTCCTTGTGCTTTTAAAATTTTTATGTAGCTGAATTTGTGATCACACCCAAGCTCAGAAATATTTTTTCCCTACAATATTCCCTACAAATATGAATATTTCCCAATATTCACATAATAACTATATACGTAAAGCTTTAAAAAATATTTAACTCCTTAATCCCTTAGTAACCTTTTCTGGGGTATTATACTGGACTCATCTCTAAATCTTATCTTTTTTCTAAATTGATAGCCAGCTGTGACAGTATCATTTATCAAATAATGATTCCTTTCCTCTTTGGATTTATGATGCATACTTTATCATTTATTAAATTTTTATATTTAATTTTTATGTAATTGTCTACTTCTGGGCTGTCTTTTCAGTTCCATCAATCTGTCTATTCTTACATCATCATCATATTGTTTCCATTCTTGTAGCCTTATGTCATTTGGCCGATATTTACTGAGCTCCTGCATCATGTTAGATCCTAAGGATAAAATGGTGAACAAGACATACCTAGTCCCTGTCCTTAGGGCACTTACAGACTAGTGGGAGGATGGAGACAAACAAGCAGAGAGGTGGGAGAGGTACAGGCAAGGGCTCAAGCTGGAGAAGTATCAAGGGTAAGATCATGTTGGATCTTAAAGACCTTAAAAATGAGTTTGTACTTTATCCTGAGGGCAGGGTAAGCCACTGAAGGGTTTAATCAGGGAGCAAAGTGTTCAGATATGCATTTTAGAAAGACCACATTAGCCATAAGAAGATAAAGAACAATTTGCTGGAGGAAGTCAAGAGTACAGCCAAGGAGTCTACTTAGGGCCCCACTACTAGGAAGATTAAGTCCTGACTCAAGACCCTTCTTTTTCAAACTTTTTATGCTACTTTCACATATATATTTTTCCCGATAAACTCTGAAATTATTTAGTCAATTTCTCTCCTATACACCCAATACCACCCCAATCCAACTGTGATTTTATTTGGAATTACATTAAATGCTTGAATTAATTTATGAAGAATTATAACTTGATTATATATAATTCTCCCTAAGGTTTTTAAACAATTGCTACTAAACCGTATCTCCTTTCATCATATATCTTTGTAAAGATAATGTAGGCTTGTTGGCAAAACAAAAAACAGAAGGGAAACAGGCAGAATTGGAAAGTCTTAACAGCTTGACGCAAAGTACAGGAAATGTCAAAAACCAAAGGGAAGCAAAAGGAAAAAGGACTAAGTCTTTTTTTTTTCTTTTTTTAATTTAAGCCACACATTCCAAACCTACTTTTCTGTTTCTTCTTTCTTTTTTTTTTAAGCAACACATTCCAAATCTATTTTTTTAAATAAATTGATTGATTGATTGTAGAGATGGGGTCTTGCTATGTTGCCCAGGCTAGTCTTGAACTCCAGGGCTCAAGCAATCCTCCAGCCTTGGCCTCACAAAGTACTGGGATTACAGACATGAGCTACCATGCCTGGACCCAAAATGACTATGTCTAAGCCCAGAAAGTAGACTAAGCTGTTGGAGAGAAACATACGGACAGTTGTTAACTCAGCATAAAACAAAGGTATACCTGGGTCCCAACAAAGAAAGAACCTTATTTTCCCAAAGCCAAGAAGTGAATAAAGAAAAAGCTTCATCCAGAATTCAGAGCAAACTGAAGTCTTACCTAAATAACTACAAGCCATATGGTGGGGCCTAACAACCAAAGGAGCAGAGAAGACCCTGGCAGAGAATTTAAGTGCTTTAAAACAGGGCCAGCCTCAGTGAAGAGTAATTATACGTGGCTTCTCTTAATCAGTTACAGTCTGGATCCTCTCACACCACAGCGAAGTGAAGCTGTGAACCCAGGAACTTCATGAACTAGAGCACAGACAACAAATCGGAGGTAAAAGACTACTCCAGAGAAAGAGAATGGAGGAAAGCTCGGGGAAGGAGGCTCACCCTATGAGGAAGAAATTAATTCTCCTCAAACTCTTCAGGACAGAGAAATAAGAAGGACCGTATGATTCTGCCAGCCGACAAAATGGAGAAACTTTTCAGACTGTTAGGCCTGTATTTATTCTCGGGATTTTCTAAAGCATTTTTTTCCACAGGAGATTGGTTATTCTGAAAATGGATTGAGTCTTATTTTCCAGTATGAATCCTGAGATATTTAATCAAAGGTGAAATACGAGAAACTGAATATTTGATGGTCTGGCAAAACTACTAAATAGATAATGTCAAAAAGACATAGTTCTCATGCACTTTCCTTTCCGGGGCTCCCAATCAAAATTGTCTCCTTTAGAAAGAAAGAACTTTTACACATAAGATCTTGTTTCAATTACAGTTTTCTTGTTAATCTTTTTATGTGGGCAGAGCATAATTCCTTCATTCAGGAAATGTTTACCCCACTAGAGGCACTGGAGTTATAAAGATGAAAAGACAGATGTAGTTCCTATCCTCCTGGGGCTCACATACCACAGGTTATATATCAGATATTAATAATTAGATAATTACAGCACAGGGTCCAGGATGTTGCTGGAGCACACAGGAGAGTCATCTGGGGATGTTCGGGAAGGCAGCCTGGAGGAAGTGGCATCTACAGCAAGGTTCCACGGGTATCCCACAAGACCCAAGGGCTGGGGCCCAAGCTTAGAACTAGAAGGAGATACTGGAAAATTTCCCTACCTGGGTGTGGGATACAGGTGTGCTCTCTCAGAACAATGTAGAGTACATCTTTCCAACCTGTGTTCAGATTACAGGTGTGCCCACCAGCCATACGCACAGCCTTGTCCACTGTCCTCAGTGGCAGTATTGCTCTTACCATTTCCATGTGGGTCATGACATGGAAGAGGCTGGGAATCACTGCTTGTAAAGAACTCAGGACATGCTGATTTTGCCTCTTAGCTATACTTCATTCATATTCTTTTTCTCTCACTCTCTCCCCCTTCTCTTTCTCCCCTCATTCTTCTCTACTCTTTCTAATCTTCAGTTCTCATACAGAACTGGACTCCCATCAGTTCCAAAAGATACACATTCTGAATTTCAGCCACCAAAAGGGAGAGAAAGATGATTTCATCCCAAATACAAAATCCCAGTGAAGAACTGTGATTGGCCCAGGGTGAGTCAGCTGCCCACCCCTGGACAAACCAACAGTGACCGAAAGGGAGGATTATTTTGTACAGACATTTCCCGACTTATGGTTGAAGTGATTTATTGATTTCACGATGGTACAAAAACAATACACAGGCAGTAGAAACCATGCTTCAAGTACCCATACAACCATTCTGTTTTTCACTTTCAGTACAGTACTGAATAAATTACACAAGATATTTAACACTTTATTATAAAGTAGGCATTGTGTTAGATGATTTTACCCCATTTGTAGGCTAATATAAGTGTTCTAAGCACACTTAAGGTAGGCTAGGCTAAGTTATGCTGTTTGGTAGGTTAGGTATATTAAATACACTTTGGACTTATGATATTTTCAAATTATGATGGGTTTATCAGGTTGTAACTCCACTGCAAGTCAAGGAGCATCTGTATTTAAATTGTAATCCCCAGAGTTATCCTCTAATTATTAATAGATTGTAGGAAGGGATGCTAGTTAGAGAAAATGATAAGCGTCCATTACAAGATTTGGATGCTAACAGGAAGGATCTGGGGGACAGGACAAGGATGAAAATTCAAAAGAGCAAAAATATAATCGGGAGATCAACATCCCTGTGAGGGCGAGAAGAGATAGGGTTCATAGGTAGGCAGGACTAGCCTAATAGAGCACATCTACTGCAACAGGAAGCAAGGGGGAGAGAATGGATAAAGACACAGTCTTTAGATGCGCCGGAGGAAGTGGGAATTCAGGTCTGCAGAGGTGCTTCTCTGAGAAGCAGGAGGGTGATGCAGGAGAGAGAAGGCAGGATAGAAATACAAGACTAGTGAAGACTATGAAGGAGACACTATGCAAAATAAGAGAATGAGCAGACTAGGGAAGCACAGGAGGAATGCCGGGGAACTTTAAGATCTGAGTGAGGTTAGCAACTATCAACTTATTGATACCAATCTGTGCGGTACTATCATTTTCTCTAGCAAGTCTCAGCAGCAGTATTGGATATATAGATGCAAATTAAAAAGAACAGTTTGGTAGGTCCAAGGCTGGAGTTTTGCCAGGTGAGGGTCCCTGAAGGATAGTGGGAAAATGCAGTTTAAGGAGGGGAAGACAAGGTTGCAATGGAGCTTGGGTTGATAGTCTTGGGTCAGAAGGAAGAGGCAAGAAGCAGTATGAAAATAAGAAAAGAGATGGCATTTGGGACGACAACCAAGAACACAGGGGATGTGAGTATGATTTGTTTAGCTGACTACAAATCCCAGCATTGCCCTAGTGGACAGGGATCACTACACCTCTTAGCAGTTGGCTGCACGCTGGATCAAGGGGTTTTCTGATATTTTTCTTGATCAGAAATATTCAGTTATTCATCAAAGTCTTTATATTTAGATACTTGATACACTTCAAGAGGCACCTCTCTCTCCCTTTTTTCCCCTCTATGAACTACCTGCATTCTTTCTTAACTCAGGTGATCTACCACAATCAGACAAAGCTATGTGCCATTTCCAAGATGTTGCTGACCCCCAAACTTTCACCTGTGGTGTTTTACCTACCTTCTCCCCACTCTGATTCAGATTGTGCTTCCCCATTCTATGTGCCCAGGCTTCAAAATCTCACCATTCTCAAAATCCAGGTAAATATCCACTTTCTTCTAGGAAAGTCCCCAAGATTCTACCTAACTCAAATCACTATTTCTTTCAATACACAAATTTTTTTATTCTACAGAGTTATACCATCATTTGTTTTATTTTTAATTCTTTTCAAGGACAGATAATTCGTAATAATTCTACTTAAATTCCATTTTTAAGCCAAATTCTGTGTGTGTGTGTGTCTGTGTGTGTGTGTGTGTAGTTGGAACTTTAGAAATACTCTCGATTTAAAGTACACAGCCAGCCAAAGAAGCAGACACTACCTTCTTATTCTAAAGCTTATCTACCACAAGGAGTATCCATGAAGAACAAACTCCTGTGACTAAGCAGAAAATGGAGAAGTGAGCTTATACGAAACTTATTCAAAGCCACACAATAACCTCCCATAACTAGTAATGGAATGTTGAATGAATCAAATGGAATGCTTAGTACTGACTACTAGTCTTATGGTTTTTAGTCACTAAATCAGGTTTTCTATTTTAAAAATTTTTTTTAAACTTTTTGTTCATTTTCATATTGGCCAAACATGAAAAAAAATGACAGCAATGGTTTCAGTCATTTTATGGGTTCAAAATAAGAGTGCTCAGAACATTTCAGAACAATCTCTCAGAGAAAACATGATTTCATGATAAAAATAATAGAAAAAAAATGTCTGGTACCATTTTACATGTATTCACAATCCCTTTTGTAATTCCAACACTTTAGGCCAAATACATAATGCAAAACAAGAAAAATAAAACTAATCATTTTGATATGTTGGCTTTTATTACTTTTTAAATGGTACAAAATAGCACATGTGCATGAGTTAAAAAACACATGGGAAATGTAGGGTGTTAAAAAGAAATACAAAATGAATCTGTAAATCATGTTTTCTGTGTGGTATGCCAGGGAAATCCAAAGTCACTAAGTTTTCTTTTCCCCTACCTGTACGGGAATAGGAGAGATGGAAATAAGGGAGGAAGGAGTAGTTCACAAATCCAGGAATCAGAACTGAAGGAAAGGCAGTAGGCTTCATCAAAGTCCTACAGGGAAAATATGGGATCTATAATTTCCTAAGGATGTGTACAAAAACTCAGCCACATTTCAATCTAGGATTAACATGAAGAAAATCCATTAACAATAGTAAAACATTTTTGCCCCCGAATGAATATGACAATGCCCATTCTGGAGACACTCTCATTCTCTGATGAACTGATGCCACTTTTCTATATTATGTAACCTAGCAATAAACATAAAAATGTTAAATCTGCATACACTTTGCTTATTTTACTTCTAAGAATCTATATTAAGAAAAAAAGACAAATATATACACACACACTTATATACACATATACAACACATACATATTCTGACAGATATTATCTGTCAGAATATCTTTATTAGCAAAAAATTGATATCAGCTCACCATTAAATTGGTTAAGTATTCTATAATATGGAATATAGTGAATAATATATTTAAAAATAAATGTATAAAACATGCTGATTAGTGAAAAAAACAAGCTTAAGAACAGTGTGTATAGTATGATGTATTTTATAAAAATAAATTTTAAAGTAATGTTGATATACATGCACCAAATAATAATGTCATGTGGGGTATGAATTCTGGGAGACTTTCTCTTTGTATGTAATGCTTGAATTCTGAATTTTGTATAACTTTGTTTTATATTTGTAATTAGAAATCTAGAGATATTTGAAAGTAGATGTATATCTATTGACACATAAAAATGTCAACAATACACCCTCTAAACAAAAAATGCTGATTAAAGCAGCATATTCCCATATTTGTGTTTCTCAAAAGTTATACACATACAAGAAAAAAAATCTGGAAGGCTACACCAAAATGCCAACAATGGCTCTTCTGGCTGGTGTGATTTTGTGTGATTTTTACCTTTTTCTTTGTAACTTTCTACCTTGACTCCCTTTAAAAAAAAAAAATAAAGACTATATATTATTTTTATGTACAGAAGTTTCATTTAAAAATGCCATCTTCAATTTTCACTTTCAAACCTTTTTAAGAGCTAATAAGGTTCAACAATAAATAGTTAAACAATAAATTATTTTAATTTTGCTTCCTCTCCATATTCACTCAATAGATTCTAGGTTTATCCCACTAAAAAAAATAATAATCAACAGAATAGAAGAAGTAATAGGACCTAGATCATCAACAAAAAGTGTTGCTTTCAGCTTGCTATGAAAAGAGACAGATGTGTCATAATATTGATAATGTCATTTCATATTTTCAATTGATGATTTCAAAAGAGCTCTTATATCTGCCATCATATTTGGTTCTCAAGTCTATGAAGAAGACAAGGAAGTATAATTGACACTTTTATATCAATAGCCTGAGTGAGGAGAGGTGGAGGGATGTGTCCAGGGTCTTGGACTGGGCAGTGACAGCGCTAGCCTGCACAGTCCAATATTATAGCCACAAGCCACATGTGGCTATTTAAATTTAAATTAATTAAAATGAAATAAAAAAAATTCTATTCCTCAGTCACACTAGCCACATTTCAAGGGCTCAATGGCCACATCTGGCTAGTGGTTACTGTGTTGGGACAGTACAGTGTAGAATATTAAATATTTCCATCATCATAGAAATGATGTGATTCCCACTCCAGTAACATTTTCCACTCATGTGGTAGCTTTCTACACCCTTGCTTTGCCCTCTTGAAAGAAAGGAAAATAATATTTGAGGATCTTACTCTACATGGCATGAGTTTCTAAAATTCTGTAGGAAAAACAACCTGCTGAATTAGAGTAACAAAGGTGGCTGGGGTAGCTAAACAGTAGTGAGTAGTGGGAGAGGGGCACAAGGAGAGCCTGAAGGGTGGTAGAGTGAACTCTGAGGGTTGCCTACTAGCACCTATTCACCCTCTGCTTTCTTTTAATAGAACTAAGATTTTACTTTGGTATCTACCACTACCCCACACAGGTTTTGTGCCTCAGAGTGCAGGAACAGACCGTCAAAGCCATTTGGGCTTATTAAAACAAGATGAAAAGTTAGCTGATAGAGTAACACCCTCTTGTGGCTTTGGTCTTGGCATCTGAAAGGCCAAATGGCAGAATACCCACTTTAGCATCACCTCAGGCATTAACCAAAAAGTGCATGTATATTATGTAATCACATACATTACTATTATAGTTATATCTGATCAGCATAGAAGAGTCAGCAATACAAAGCATGGCACTCAGACTTACCAGCATGTATAGACTACCTACAAGTTAGTATCTAGATGTATTTGGCAGTGAAAAGTCTAATGTTGTGCTTTATGTGTTGAAATTCTACCATCTGAAACAAATATATTCTTGGAAAAGTAAATTACAATCATTAGTTATCAAAACTTAATTTTATGTATGAAACCTATCAAACATTTTCAAATCATTAAATAAAAAGGGAAACAGACTGACAATATAAATATTAAGAAAACACATTAGCTAGGTACGCTTTGGGAAGAACATTATACCCTTTTTCAGCCAAACATTTATAAAAATTGAAATAATCAAGACAGAATAAGGAGATTAGATGATAGCATAATTCTCATCTTTGTAGAATCTACAGAATCATAACATTAAACAAAACGATCTTTTAAAAACTATACTGAATTTAGTTATTGGATTCTACATAGGCCACGAATCTTTTAAGAAAAACCCTAATGTAGGAATTCTTCATATGTTGTCGGAATGAATTAGAAGCAGAAAATCAACTCTGCCTACCTTTCACAGAATGGAACATCAGTACCAAAAACTGTCATCCAACTTCCAGTGGAACAAACATGGTGAAGGTTATGAGTGATTTTTGGAATCGCAAGCATAAAGATGCTGCTTTGTTCACATACTTGTGGGAATAATTATAGACCAATGAAAAGAAACTGAATTGCTGACCTCAGGCAGAAAGATGGTAGTCACTTGTCATTTTTCCTCAGCTCAAGAAAAGCTACAGGACATATTTTAGAACTTTGGAACTGTCTCATCAGGACTCATGTCCCAATGAGATGAAATAGCTATTACATGTTTAAAAGATGGTTTGAACGAAAGAAAGCTTAATATTGTCCTCAGCACACAACAGTACCTATCTAATAGGACTTAGTAAGAACCAATGCTTGCACAAAATGAATTCGTCTGCTGAAAAAGGTACTACCTGATAAGCCATGAAGTGCAAGTATTTCCTATAGAGTACCTGCCATATAATAATATCTCCTGTCATTCTATCTCAGAGAAGATGCTGAAATGGATATGCATGCAATGAAAATGGTGGCCCCTCCATTCCACTTAAAACAGTTAATTCACTTCAGATTAAATGAGATTAGAGCCATGATATGAATCCTGGACCAGGAAAAAAATGCTATAAAATATATTATTGGGAGCAATTGGCAAAATCTAAATATGGACTTTGATACCAGACTCTTATCTAATCCAATGTAAAAGTTCCTGTATTTAGTAACTATGATGTGGTTATGTAAAAGACTCTCCTTGTTCTTAGGAAATACACACTGCAAGAGTAGCATAAAGGGACATGATGTCTGCAACTTACTCTCAAATATTGGTATATGGGTAAGAGAGTGATAAAGCAAATGCCAAACAACTGTGAATCTGGATGAAAAGTACATGGGAGTTCCTGTAACTTTTCTGAAATTTTAAACTATGTCAAAGCAAAAAGTTACCCCAAAAAGTTAATTCATCTCTCTCTTACATTTCCTTAAGAAAACAAATAGTTCCATGGTAGTCCAGTCTCAGAGTGATCAAGAAGACAATGTTCTGGATGTTAGAGAGGCCATTAGTGTGCTAGAGGAGTCACCATACTCCCTTGTTAGCTCTCTCACGGTTATGCTGGATCTAGAACTGATTCACTCCTTAAAGCAAAACACACTCTTGTTTAGCGTGGTATCAGTCAGTGAGGACTTGCAGCTTAACTGGTGCAGTTACCACCTAACCACAGCCTCCCGCCCCACACCCTTTTTGACATAGTATGTAGCTGGGCTCATTCAACACAGCAGTACCAGGTCTTATATCTGTTCTTTCAAGTATATGCTTTAAGAGAATTAGCCCTGTAATAAAGAGGCTCCTAGATGACCATTTAGTAGACAATGCCAACCTCCCTAACATTCTTATGTACCCATGCAAAGTTACATAAACATACACTATAAAGAGAAGAAATAAATTGTTAGAAATAAAAGTTATATAGTAAGACGTGTGCTTGGAACAAGAAGTCCCTTAAAAATTAAGTGTGCTCATCTTACAGCTGTAAAAACATGTCTGAAGCCTGAATTGTGGAGTTTCATGTCCCTTCTACAGTTTAAAACAAAATACAGAAGGAAATACACTTTGCTATCATGACAAGTCATCCACAAATTATATGTCTAACCCTTGAGCTGCTTTTAGAAACTCTCCTCACTAATTTGCCTGTGTTTTTGAATAGCAAGTAATATGTTTTCAATCATGAAAGGTTACAGGGAAATTTTTGTGGTAAAAACTGGCCTTCCACTGGCATAAAAATCATCAATCTTACTGCAATCCTTTGGGAAATAACATTTTTTTTTCATCATTGTCAAGCAGCTTTCAAAGCAATTTAACAGCTACTGTTCCTAAGAATGGTTGTTTACATCCTTTGAAAACTGATGTCACTCAAAACCATGCAAGAGAAAAATGACGGTAAGTTTAATAGAGGAATTATTTCTTTACAATATTTTGAGAGACTCAAACCATGTGAAATTTTCTCATAAAAATAATAATTATCCGCTGATATTTAAATGGATGTAAATGCCCATCCTCCAACATATCATACAAATCACCCCAGCACTATCATACTGCGCTTTTACCATTTGCACAGCAAAGCTATCAAAGAATGCCGACATTTTACTGTGAAATAAAATTGTATTTGGTTTTAATTTTTTTAAGTAGTCTTCACAAAAAAAAAAGTCTGAGCAGTACAAAAACTAAATAGCTTTTGTAAGTGCTCTATTTGCCTTGTCTTTCATTGTTTCTCTACACTTCCACTGACTAAACACTGACTGCACTTCAATAAGATTAAGTAATTTTGCACAGGAATAACATAGTAATGCTGCCTTTTTTCTCTTCCCCCAACTCAACCTTATGCACCCTGTTTTTTTCCTTATTTGTTTAAGATATATCCCACAAGGATATATAGACTTTTCTAAAACTGAAATTTAAGCATTAATGAATTTGAGGGAAACAGAGTCATATCAAGGCTTGGATTAGGCTTGATCATTCCATGAGAATCAATCTCTGTTCCTTTTTTCTCATTTATAAGAGAGTAAACATCCCTGTACCTACTTCAAATTTAAGTTAGTTAAATATTCTTGTAAAAAAAGTTTTTTTTTCAAATGACCACCAACTGTTTATTTCACTTCTCACCAGCACTTCTTCTAAGTACTACCAAAGAAATCTCCCAGATTTACAGATTGAGAACTCTATAAATCTGTGGTTTTCAATGTCAGAAGGACCTCTGGCATTGTTCAGTGATCCTTGTACTTGTCCTGAAACAGCTCCCTTGACTGTTACCCACATCAGAAGGTAAACTCATTCACCCTCGCTTCTAGCCGATATTTCTACCAGTCCCCTCACTCTCAGCCAATACCTTGCCTTCTATTTCATAGAGTAAAATAAAATCTATTTGACAGAAACTTCTCTGACTTCCTACCAGCTTACCCAATCCACTCTGATCCTGACCACCCTTTTTCCTGTCCCCGAGAAAGAGGCAGCCCCAGAGCTCTGGACCCTATCCTCTCTCACTTCCTTAAGCATCTTGTTTCATCAGTTATCAACTCCAATTCCCACAAGCATGCCTAAGACCTTCCATCTTTAAAAAAAAACAACGCAACACTTTTCATCAAAAGACAGCCCCTCTACTTAAGACTGCCTTCACAGCTAAGATTCTGGAATAAACTGTATCCACTTCATCTACTCCTCAGCTCACTGCAACCTGGCCAACTCCCTACCATTATACCAACATCTCCCATCACCAAACCCAACATGCTCCTCCACTCTTTGCTTATGTGACCTCTCTACAGCATTTACTACTGCTGATGCTTCCTTCTGTAAATTCCCTCCTCCATTAGCTTATCACACATCATTACTTTCTGTTTCATCTAATTCCTTTATTGACTCTTCCTCCCACAAAACCCTTAAATGTTAGAACTGTCTGGCAGTGGGAGTAGTAATTGATACACCCACTTTCAAAAACAATTGATAAAATGTAAAGCTTTATACTTGTTTATACTTTTTAACCAAGTTATTCTACCTCTAGGAATCCATACTAAGAAAGCATTGTGATCTTAAATAAGGAAAAGAGAAATAATCCTTGCACAGAAACATTAAATGTAATGTTATTTATAATATTAATAAGATGACACTATGCCTGAACTAATGTTAAATGGAAAAAAAATATGGTGCAAAATTGTCTATATAGTGTCATCTCAATTATGTGGAAAATACATGCATAGAAAAAAGTCTGGAAGGAAATATTCCAAATATTCCAACTCACTGTTAACAGTGATTTCCTTGGGGAATGAGAATTGAATTATGTATGGATGAATCTTACTGTCTTTATACTTTTCTATACTTTCCAAGTTTTACACAAGGATCATATATTTCACTTATATACTGAAAGAAAAAATGAAAAGACTTTTAAGAAGGGCCAAAACTCTTTCTTTGAAAGTTGTTATTTGCCTTCACTTCTCACTCTACATATTCTCCAACAGGTAATCTCACATACCTCAGAAGCCTCAAATGTCATCATGTGCAGATGACTCTGAGACCTATGTCCCTAGTACACACCACACTACTAAGCTTCATAACTGTATGGTACAGTACTTCCAGCGGGCTACTACTAGACAGTTCCACGGGACAACTCACAAACCTGTTATTGTAACCTCCAACTCACACTCCTGGTAGTGGAAGTAGAAATTGATACACCCTTTCCTCTTAGATGTCTAGTCTTTGTAAACAACACGACCATCCCCAAATTCCTACTTTCAGTAACTAGGTGAGCCAGACTAGATTCTTGCTCCATCAATATCCAGTGAAATACCAAGGCCGATCAATTCTGCCTCCTCAATACATATCAAAACCATGCCTGTCTGTCTGTCTCTTGTCCCACGTCCTCACTGATCTCACATGGACTCTTTCAATAATTTCCTAAATAGTCTCTACTTCCAGCTTCAGCCATGTGATCACATTCTCCCCTTATTAACACCAGTCTTGTTTAAAATGTAAATCTGATTAAGTCATTTTCCTAATTAAAATCCTTCAATGACTCCCCATCACCACATAATAAAATAAAAAATCTTTAGCATGGGACTTCACAAACTTATTCTTATTCTACGCCACCTATCAACTTCCTACTCATCCTTCAGTTCAAATATCTCCTCTGGGAAGCTTCTTTTTACTTCCCAGAAATAGTTAGATGCATCCTCCTCTGAGTTCCTCTAGCATGCCATCCATGTCTCTATCATGGCATGGATCACACTGATGTAATTATTTCCACGTCTGTCTTTCCCTCTAGACCAGGATTACACAGGAGCGAGGACAAGATATTCTATTCATCTTCGTATCTTTAAAATGTGGCATATAGTTGATGGATAATTAAATGTGCTAAATGTGTAAAGAAATGATTCAGCTCAAAAACAAAAAAAGTGCATGATGGATTAACAGGTTATGGATTTTTTTTTTCACACAATTGAACCAATGCTCTAGAATCAATATATGCAAGATGGCAAATTTACCCAATAAGTTATTGAAACAAATAAGTTCAACATTATGAAGCATGTTATCTGCCTCAAGTTCACAAAACTTTCTTACATTCATGTTTAAAGTATGCAAGTTTTTAACTTACCTATTAGAATCTTCCCCCAACCTTTTTTTTTAAATGTCTTTCTGAGGCACAAGCTTGAAAGTCACCTTTCATGGCTTTTGATTTCAAATATAGGCAAAAAATAGCATAGTTTCCCCAAAACAGAAAAAAAGCCAAATACTATTTTTACTAGCAATGTCAATAACATCACCATACTGCAATCAGTCCAAACTAAAGAAAAACAAAATCTTTTTCCTTCATGGAGAGTTTCCTTTATATTCATTCCAAACGTAAGCAATAGGTAACCCACAGAAATTTTAGTTTATTAATCAGAATCATCATGGAGATCTAACTCATAAGGAGTTATGAAGGAATAAAAATGGATCTTGGCAGAGTAGAGACTAGTAAAAATTTATGAAACTCTGAAAAACAGATCTCTTCCTTACTTAGCCATTCAAAATTCCTCACAAGTGAGTCACCTTCCTCCAAGAAAAGCAAAAGTTCCACCTGAAATAAACCTGAATGTGAGAAGTTTGCACATCTAAATAAATCAACTTCAATTTTTTATTGGGCTAAAGGAGGAAATCATTGATGAAGCCAAGTGCAAACAACAAATAATTTAAAAATAATTCTTGCTTCATTTTGGGATACACTGTATACTTTATGTAGTGGTGACAGATTTAATTTCATTTGATAAACTCACATGAGAATTAGGTTGTACTCCCTCAACACGGACCAACTGAGCCAGTTAAGCACATCCTGGGAGTAAAACATCCCATAAATGTGCAATTCTTGAAAGACATCTAAGACTCAAAATGAAATCAGAACATGAGTGGAGGAGAAATGGTAAACACAGGGTAAAAGTTGAATAGGCACAATAAAGTCCTTAACTATAGCTACAGAATACATGAATTGGAACTAGAGTTTCCTGGAATAAGTGCACTGGCTGAACCTGCACATTACATGGAGTAGTTTACTGTGGTCCCTATGGAGATGTCAATGTACGATATACAAAAATGTATGCATGTGTGAGTATAGTCTGCCCCCCCCCTCACACACACACACACACACACACTCACATGCACACGCACACGCACACACACACACCCACACACCCTATATTGGTAGTTGCTCTTTCAGTCTCTGCAAATACACTGAAGTCATGACATACCTTCAGCTAACCTCCATAAAACTGTTCGTTAATCCTCATTGGCTGCAATGAGGTTTATGATGCCATGTACAAGGTCAAAGGATTGCTATCAAACCTTAATTGCTTGCTGATTTTTATACTGTTGCCTCAACCATTTCTTTGAGAGCTCTTCGTTGTCTTTTTTTAAAATAAAACACATTTTTATTGAAGTATAATATACATACATAAAAATGCACAAGTCCTAAGTACCTGTAACCACTGCCTGTGTCAACAGGTCTGCCACCGGCACCCCCAGAAGCCCTCCTGTAGCCTCCTCCTAATCACACTGCTCTCTCTCATCTCTCCAAAAACAACCATTATCCTGACTTTTAACACCATAGATTAGTGTTGCTTGGTTTTGAATTCTATATAAATGGAAGCATAGAGTAGGTATTGTTTTGTGTCTGGTTTCTTTTGCTCAATGTTATGATTGTAAGATTAATTCATGCTGATGCATGTAGCTGTAGTTCATTCACTTTTGTTGTTATCTTGTATTCTCTTGTATGAATACCACAATTTATTTTTCCATACCACTGCTGATGGACATTTGTGTTCTTCTCAGGTTTTGGCTCCTACTCCTTATTGCATTTTTAACATCTAACATAATACTTTTCCTTTATTTCTACACTGCTGGTCTAGTACTATTTTTTTTTTTGCATGCCTCATATCATTCATTCACTTAAAACATCTTTGTCAACTATTACAGATCAAAATAGGTCTTCAGAACCCAAAATAAATGGTAGAAAAAGAGGCCCTGACAGAGTGAACAATACATGTTGCAAAACATACTCAGCACTGAGAAGTATGGCATAGAGTTCTTTGGACGAGGCTGTCTGAGGCACTAACACTCACTGACCCATGCCATGGTAGTCTGCAGGACTAGCTTTCCCTGGCTGAGAGTGTATTCATTCTCATTCTCCTTTTACTCTCATTTATAAGGAAAACATTTCAAAACAGATAGCATTATAAAGACAATTCCAAATTGAGCAGCTTTCAACAGAATATATCTTAGTTGCCATCATTCAGAATGTGCATGCAGATGCTGTTCTTGGATGATGTTTTTTGGAAATGGTGTAGACCACACAGCAACTATACTGTGGTCAGTAAAACCACCCTGCCCTGGCACACAAAGACTTCTTATGGGAGCAATATAGACAATTAGGCAACGAGCATAGGAACCTTCATCCTCCTACTCGTCCCTGCTGCTCTGGATTCAGGTGCTTCACATCTCGCTCAGGGATCTCACCCTTTGCATTAGACACTCTCTTCTCTCAAACTTCTTTCTCTCTCTACTCTCTCTGTCCCATCATTATTTATTCACGCTCAACTCTCAAGGCTTAAAAAATAGTAGAAAACCAAAAATCCATCTACAACCTTCTGTAGCTATGGCCTTCTCTCCTTTCCTTCACAAAAAATTTCTTGAAAGCCTTATACCACTTACTGTTCAACCCACTGCAAACTGTTTTCCACCTCTACCCCCTCAACTGAAACCACTCTCATTACAGTCATCAGTGCCCTCCTTGATGCTATATCTCATGGACACCTCTTCGTCCTTATCTTCTTTGACCTTTGCTCAATTTTGCTGAGCACTTTCTCTTCTCTTGGCTTTTGTGATATCACACTCTCCCGTTTTCTTCCAACCTCCCTGGAAACTCCTTTTCAGGCTCTTTTCAGGGTCCTTATTATTCTGACTGTCCCTTAAATATAGATGTCTCTCAAGGTTCAGTCCTTGGCCTTTTTCTCACGCTTTATAATGTTCATTTTTGATCATTTAGATCTCATAGGCATGTTCTATGGGCACCTCAATCTCAGCATGAGAAGAAATGTTGAGAAACATTTTCGTTTTTTCAATATTCTACACATATAGTCATCACTTCCAAATCTGTATCATTGTTCTCTATTCTTTCCATGTGTGAAAAACTGGGATTATTGGCTTTGAAGTCATGTCAATCTGGTTTCAAATACAAACTGCTTCTTAATTAGCTACGTGACTTCAAGGAAGCCAATTTCTCTCTCTCTGAACACCTGTTTCACATCTGCATAACACCTATCTTATAACACTGAATAGATTAAAAGAGATGAATGAATGAAAACCACCTAACGCTGTGCCTGATGCCTGGTATCTGCCCCAATAATTTGTTTTCTTCCTATTTTACCTTTTATGGAAGCTAGTCCTGTCTTCCCAACTATACTGAATTTAAGGGAGAGCTGTTCTATGTGAACCCTCCAAACTTGTCAGATAAGTCTTCTCATCATCCCTAAACACATCATGCCCATTCACAAAAGCACCTCTGCATGAAATGTTCTCCCCCATCATTCTTACTTCATGCATCCCTAAGTCTTATCCTTGCTCCAACACTCAGCTCAATCCCATACCTCTATAATGGCCTTCCTTAACCACCAAAGCTCACAGGAATTTCCTCCTCATATGAACTGTAGAATAGTGGTACTAATCATCTGGCATTTATTATATGCTACTTTATAGCGGTTATATATCTTTTTATGTCATTTCTCTCCAATTACATCATTTAACTTGTTGGAATGAGTTATATATATAGTCCTTAGTATACACAGCCTCTAGCAAAAAGCATTAAGTAGTACCTGTTGATTGGTATGAGAGGTCAATTTCCCTTGATTTGTAATAACTGAAGGTGTAACATCATTTAATAAATCCAACTATTGCTTTAAAATATGCATAGAGACACCCGGAATCTTAGAATTTAGGACTTCAGAGGCCATGCAGACCAATCTTCCAAATGTACAACATTCTTTTTTATAAGAGCCACAGTGAATGAACCTTCAACTTCTGTTTCAATAAACTCCCATGACCAGAAACTCACTATCTCCTTTGGGAACCCATCTGGGGTCTGCTCTCTTCTCCATACTCAGGGCCTCTTGCATGGGCCCCCTCTTTATTTAAGTTGGGCTCTAAACCCTATTCTGGGCCCCTGTGGCTCCCCATGTCCTGGCATAGATGCCTACCTTGCTCTGCCCCAACCCAGTGGCTTTAGGACAAAATTCATCAGGAAGAAGAGAATAGGAGGAGGAGCAGAGGGACAAACCTACCTCTCCTCACTTTTACCCACTGGCATGAATTCTGTCTTTGGGGTCTCCCAGAATAAACCGAATCAATTCATACTCAAGCATTTGAGATTGGTTACCATGTCCTGCCTTGTTCCTTCAGTCATCCCTTAAATCACATAGTTTCAAGTGCCCTCAATCTTTTCTGAATGAACTCCATTCCTTCTACACAGCTTGTAAAAGTGTATAGAGTAGGCAATTTTGGTTGCCTATCCAACATCCTATTCTGTCCCTAAAATTCCTTCCTTCCTAAAAGAACCTTTGTTCAGGTATCTACTCTCTTCCATATTGCCATGTACTTCAGGAAAAGTGAACCCTATCCTCAGCTCCTGACTATTCTAAATCAAGTGTGATAACCGCATTAGTATTGGTCATGTGACCAGATGAAACACGTAAGGAAGTCTTCTGAGGGGCTTCCTAAGAAAGGGGCACAGGACAAGCAGGCAGCTGCCTCTCCTTCCTCTGCAGGTTACTGTGCCTGCAGGAGATGCACAGAACTGCTGCAACTACCTTCCACGAGCCTGAGGATGAAACCAGCACAACTAGAAGGGCATGGCCAAGGGAGCCACACAAGTGGATGCAGAGCCCTTATGGACCGGCCAGAGCCTCTCTTATCACCAGACTTCTTGTTGTGCGACATAACATGCTTCCTTTCTGTTTAAGCCAGTTTGGTCAAGTTTTCTTTTTAGCTGCGGCCAACAGCATTCTGATAGAGGGGAACTACACAGGAGAGGTGTGATGAGCCAGAGTAGAACTTCCAAGTCTGTATTTCCTCCCAGGTCAATGTTGACACATAACAGAGACTGCTAAAATCCTTATCCTTTCTCACCCTGCAAGTTTAAACACAATGTTATTTTGTGTTTGTACTGTTAAATTTTTGCCCTCCAGTAAAGAACAAGAAGTTTACTTATTACTTACACTGTTAGCTTTTCCATTGTTTCAACCTGTTCAGATCTTTTAAAATGTTTATTTTAAGTAGGGAATAATGAAGGAAGTTGAAGAGTTGCTACTTGATTGCAATAGAGCTATGAAGAGAGAAAAAATAGAAAACAAATACAGAGCTAGGAGACAGATTTCTGCCCCAGTAATAACTGTGCCACTATACTAGTGAACAGTCCTGGACAAATCACATACTGTCTGTGTTTCCAACATCATGCATCTAAATAATGGTAAGAAACCTCAAGGTTCCCTCTTGGCATTAAAATTCTGCGACTTAGAGACTTCATCAGAGAATTTATGGGTCAGAATTCCTCTCTTGCTTGAAGCATAAAATCCAGAAAAGTAAATTCCCCTAAATCAGTTATAGCCTATTAGTCATTATCAAGACTCACTTATTTCAAATCAACAAAACACTGCCCTTGGGCTACCTACTCCAAGAAAGAGCTGTTATACTACAGAGATCAGGTCAGGACTATATTTGTATTTACTGTCAGTAAAGGAAATATGTAGAAAGTAATGGTCAAATCTGCATCCAATTCACCAACTTGACAAAAGCACTAACATTCAAAACAGCTATCAGACCTAAGGGATTCTGGTAGCTAAACTAAAGGAAGCCTAGATATTTAAAACTATGCTGTCACCTTGATGGGACTGCAAGGCATGTAAAGCCCTTCAATTGCTTCCCAATGTACCTAATGGACTTTAAGTCCAAAGGCCCTTTGACAAAATGTGGTCCCTGACTAGCTCCGCATTGTCACCTGTCCCCACTTTGCCTGCCCCACTCTGCCCAGAGACACCAGCCTCACTGAATGCCTTTCAGTTTCTGAAACACATCAGGAGTCTGTCCATCTAAAAATCTCTTCTCGCTTTGCTTTGTACAGGTGATTCATTTTGTCTGGCCTGGACCCTTCCCTACCTGATTCTCCCACCTCACATTTGCCACATGCACGTGTGCGTGTGCGTGTGCACACACACACACACACACACACACGCACACACACACACACACACACGCACTGTCCTCATCCTTCTGATCTCACTTAAAGTCAACTTCCCCATTAAATACCTTCTTTGTGGCATGTTGACACACACGCACGTACACACAACTTCTATTTCCCCTCTGAGGGAACCCTGCTCTTTCCCTTCATAGCACTTATTACTATTTGTAGAATATCCTTGTTTGTTTGCCAGTTTAGTACGTCCCTCCTGCTGGTTTGTCAGCTCCACAAGAGCAGGAACTATGTCTGGGCTGCTTGCTCCTGCACACCCAGAAAAGAAGAAGATGTGGTTGCCATCATACTTTCAAAGGTAACTTGATGACATGGAAAAACATTTAAGATACTATGTTATATGAGAAGACAGCTTATAAGACTATAAGTTGTATAAGTGGGAAGAGTCCATTTTAAAATATATACATTGATATATATATAAAAGAGTATAAAGGAAATACATCAAAGTAGCAACAAGGATGGTAGAATTATATGATTTTGTATGGAGAACCTAGGCACAGAAAAACATATATATATAAAGTATGCTAACAGTGGACAACCATAACAGTAGGGTGAAAGAACCAAAAACTTGTTGTAAGGATAAAGAAGAAAGTGACTATCAAATAATTAAATTGATTTAATAACCATAACAGAACTAAGAACACTGATTATTTGGATAAGTTATGCTACATTTGTTAACATGTCAGCTTAGTACAGTCACACTCCATTTGGTTTCAACAGAACACAACTGTGGAGTGAAAACATTAGCCTTGGATAGAGGCTCCCAGTCTGGCTGCACATGACAATCACCTGGGCATTAATGAGGCTTAATAAATCAGGATCTCCAGGAGGTGGAATCTAGGGAATCTGTACATTTTATTAACAAAAGCTCGGTAATTCTGATACAAAGCTAGATTTGGGAACCACCAGGCTAGGATAAATTAAGAAGTTAAAGAAGAGGTTTCTTTTCAGCACAGTTTTCAGATAAAGTGGGAACCTAAGACGTAGAGATGCAAACAGTCACAGATTCTGTTAATAGCAGCTCCCTTCCACAAATCCACAAGCAATCATAAAGTGCACAACGTGTGGAAAAATCCACTCATGATGCTTTGGTTAGTTGAACCACACAAATAATTCAAATACCAAGAGCAGCAATAAGTTTTAGAGTAGCACCTTACCTGCTTGGAACTCAGCCTTGACCTATTTGCCTTCCCAGCCAAACACGCCAAAGCAATCAAAAAATACCTCTCAGCAGAAAAGATAAAAAACAGACAACTTAAAACTCATGCCCTATGATTGATAACTCCTCAGTCTTCATTAGGACATATTGACTCCTTTTCTATACACTGATAGCATTCAGTGTGCTCAGTGGACTGCCAAAACCCAGAGCACATGAGGTTTGTAAACTAAGAGAGGAGAGGGAATTCACAGGGAGGCACACTGAAAGGCACTATAGAAACTTAACCATATAATCTAAAAAGTTAAATTGTTTAGATCAATTTGGTGTAGAACAAAACATTACACAAATCTCAGTAAATACCAAGGACATGAAAACAACTGTCCATAACTATGGTTAGGAGGATCTAAGTCATTAAGAAAAAAATTAAATCACATTCTTTATATTCTGCTTCAGGAAGCAAAAATGAGAGAACATGAACATCTGAGTTCCCTCTATGTGTTAAGAACAATAAACAACCTACCTATTATCTCATTTGATGTAATAACCTTGTAATGCAGGAATCAGTCCTATTTTAAGACTGGGCCACAGAGACTCAGAGAACAAAAGTATATTGTTTAAGTTGTACAGTATACGTAACAGCACAGCCATGTTTATGGCTATGCCATACATGTCTGTTGATAACTGAGATACTTCCTTTGCTCATTATTTTATATTGCACTGCCACTTTTAAAGGAATTTTGGCTGCAAATACTTTTTTTATCTTTTCTTTTTTTTTTTTTTTTTTGGTAGTTTGCAAGGATAAAAGCCCTCTGGAAAATGATAATATAGAACAGTAGTTTGCAAGATGTTGTTTCAATGTGATAGCATTTTTTCCCAAATGAAAAATTCCTTGGAACGCTAATAGGTGGAAGCAGAGTTGCCCTGTTGAAAGCAGTAGAGTACAGCAGGCCTGAAGCCTTCTCCACCCCTACCTGGAATCCAAGACTGCTCCTCAGGTACTTTCATGGCCCAAGACAACACAGAGTGCAGATTTTAAAAAAGGACCAATCTAAATGAACTTTGCCATTGGATTCACTGTATAAAAGCATGTCCCTTAGAGACACTCAACAAATGATACAAAGCTATAGAAAGGCATCACAATGCTGTGAAAAATTTGATAATGTGGTAAAAATGTAGTTAACTTTCTAAGGTAAGCAGCAACTGAAGACTGCTCAAGATGACAGTATCCTTGTATGCCCCCTTCCACCTTTGTTGTATGGTATTAGGCTTCATATGTCTGAGTTCTATATATTTTTTAAAAGAAAAATGAGAAGTCCACCATTTCACAAAGACCCAAAATATATGTCTTTCCAAGAGTAATGGCAATTTTATTTTCCTACCTTCACAAAGACTGCAGTTACAACAGAAAAATCAGATAATATAAATACATAAAAGATACACAAAATACGATAAATGTATAGCTCAGCCCAGGAATCAGACACAGACATACTTTGCATTCATTTTATTCATTCGTTGAAAGAGGTGAAAACATTTTGTCCTTAAGGCCCAGAAATAAGCCTTGAAGATAAGACCTTGACTTGCCCTCAGGGCTTTGAGACTGGAGGTAAGACACTGACTAATAAGACAGGTTGAATGTAATAAACAACTCCTCATAGTTGTAATTGCTGACATTTAAACTAGTCTAGAGATTTTTCATTTCTGAAATTTTTAAGGTTTTCAACTTAATTATAAGGAATATAGGATAGGATGGTGGAATCAGGTTAACTCAAGCTCATTATCAAAGAATATTCTTATAATAAACTTAAAATGACCTAAATACCTATAAAAGCCAAAGCTGAAACATGATGAATGATAGAGTTTATCCAAAATACATGTAAGGCTTTTTTTTTTCCCATTGGGTTTGACTTTTTTTTAATTGACTATAAAATTTTTCTTGACTTTATAGTGAACACAAAGCAGGGGTCTGAGATAGAACCATTTGGGATCACCCGGTTTCACTACAGATGATATTCTATTGTACAAGTTACTCAAAGCTGACTTTGTGGTCAGAGGCAAAAAAAAATTGTTTGAGTTTCTCTTGGTGTTTGCTTCATTGTTTTAGATGAAGCCATTTTTTTTTTTTTTTTTACTAATTCATTTGCTTCTATTGCTTATGTGAACACTGTACATACATAGTAAGTGATAATTTGGTTTTTTCCCCCAAGACTTAGTAACATAACTGTGGGAGATATGTGGAGAGAAGGGATGAAAGGAAAGCTGTGTTTGCTCCTTGGTATGTTTTTTGACCTATTCCAGAAGGTTTTTTTAGATCCCTGAACTGGCTTGTGGCTCTCTGGAAAAAGGTATATTTAGCAGTAAATAATCTTTTTATTAAAGCAAAATGGCTTTACTAGAATTAATGCTTTTATCTCATTAAAGTCAAATCCATTTCTATATTGTGCATCAAGGAGCACAAAGGTGGGGGAAATGAAGGCAGTCCTGTTCACTCATAACGCTAACCAGTCCCACATGAGCAGCTGTGCCTGGAATATAAATTGGGACATCTTCAGGGGTGAAATTAGGACAACAAGGAGACTGGAAGGTGGGCAAAGTATCAAGAAGGAACTAGCTGATACTCTTGATTCCCTTCTCCAGCAATTGAAGTCACTTATTGGAACCTTCTCTTAAAAATGATATACTTTCCAAAAACAGACCATTCTATTTCACCAAGAAATGCTGAAAGCCATGACTAGATTCATCGGCTGGCTCCCTATTGTCTTTCTTTTTTTAATGTTTTTAGAGACAAGGTCTTGCTATGTCACCCAGGGTGTTGTGCAGTGGCTATTCACAGGTGCAATCACAGCTCACTGCAGCCTTGAACTCCTGGGCTCAAGTGATCTTCTCACCTCAGCCTCCTGAGTAGCTGGGACCACGGGTGCATGCTACGGCACTCTCGGTTTCTTCATATTTTAGACATGGTCTTGGATACGCAGTCCTATCATTGCCTACATGTTTCCTAAGTTTGCCCTCTTCCTGCACCACGGAACACCCCATCACTACCTTCAGTGAAGTAAGCACTCATCTGTGGCCCAAACCCATAGCTTTCAGGTGCCTGGTGATTTTCCATCTTTCTCTGAAGTATATCAACACTAGTTTTTTGGGTTTTTTTTTTTTTATTTTTTTCAAGAGATGGAGTCTTGCTCTGTTGCCCAGGCTGGAGTGCAGTGGTGACATCATAGCTCACAGCAACCTCAAACTCCTGGGCTCAAGTGATCCTCCTGCCTCAGCCTCCTGAGTAGCTGGGACTACTAGGTACTCACCACCACACTCAGCTCCTTACTAATGTCTCTTTAACCCACAATGTCATGACCACAGTATTCATCACACATCTGGGTGCTATGCCTTAAAAATTCTGTAATTTGGCATAAAATAAAGGAAGAAAAGAATTCCTTTTCCTCTTTCTCTTCTAGGCCCAAAGATAAACCACAGACAAATTTTTCAACTGAACAAAGTTTTCTTTGGGCACCCTCTCCTGTCTGTCACCAGGCCCTCCCCAGGTCTGCCTTATCCCTGAAGAGTAACAGGCTACAAATTTATTTCTCAAAAATGAAATTATCAGGCCTTTATTTTAACTGATCTCATGGAGGCATGAGAAAAAAATTAACCAGACCGAACAAATTTACACTAGTGTGGCTGTGGTGCATTAGAAGTATTTGACTTTCTAAGAGGATTCTTATTAACCTAACTCAATCTCTAGTTGTGAGAATTTGGGGCAGCAGAAGATAGGAAATGAAAAAAAGTACAGGCAATGTGGGGGAAAATATTTTTGAGCAATGGAAGCTGGTTAGCGGCATGGCTAGCCCACTCACGCTGAGAGTGAGTGGAGAGAGAAGGACAGAAGGCCAGGGTGGCTCAGGCCATAGGCAGGGAGAAAGGGCTGTTTCCAAACGAGACTATCTTTACTTCAACAAGGGTCTGCTCACATCCCAACTCTTCCATAGAGCATTTTTTTTACCTACTACCACTCAAATTTTTTTTCTTTTTCTGAATTCCTGCAGAACTCTAGTACACACTTATACACAGCTCTTAATTATATTGTCATCAGTTCTCTTTTTTAAAAATATGGTATGTTGATTACTCTCTGTAGGAATTCCTTAAAACAAAAATGGATTGTCTGCACTTTTCATTTGGGCTCAATCATATTTCACTTTACATTGATCCATTTATTAAGGTATCTTTGAATCTCAATTAAGCTATCCCTCAAAGAGTAACTTTTTAAAAAGTAACTGCCACGAAAGCACCCAACACAGTGCTAAGCACACAGTAAGAATTCAAGTAGTTTCTAGCTTTAACATCAGGAGATTATATGAAAAACACATAGGGTCTATAGTTAAATAAGGAAATGAGTTACAAAATTTTAAAAAGAAAAGACAATGCCACCAACCTTTGTGAAAGCAGAGAACAGTGACATGCAGAATAAAATATTCTGGAAGCTTTAAATATGAATAGCAGATCTCCTTTCCCAAAGAGTTTAAAACAACTTTCAAAAATTAAATAGTGGCACCCCTGGAGGGAATGTGATTGTGAGCATGTTAAGGGTGACAAGTTGTAAAGTGAACTGGGAGTAGCATGGGCACTTTCGGTGCACAGGGCTGGACCAGGGGATTGAGCAGAGACAGAGGGGTACCCACTAAGTATCTACATGCTTCAGCCACCATCTTAGATGTTTTACAGATTAATTTAATTTCACAATAACACATCATCTCTACAGATGAAGAAACCAAGGCTCAGAGAAGCTAAGTAACTAGTCCAAGGCCACATAGGTGGTGGCAAATGGTCAGAAACAAGATTAAGGTCCAAATCTGTCTATCTCCAATGTTCTTGCTCTCTCTCCAATGCTCTTGCTCTCTCTACTAGGCAACCCAAGTCCTTTCTAGAAGAACCTTTTTCATCTTGGCCCGCCCAAACAAAACCAAAACAAATGAATTTATCTTCATGAGGAAGGAAGACATGAAAATAGCCAGCTCTCCAGCAGTTACAGGGTCAGGGCAGGGAGGTAAAGCCATTCGGGAAGGATTCAGGGAGAGAGTTAACATTAGTTGTGCAGGAATTACTAACCAGGCACATTCTACACATGTGATTTCATCCCAATAACCCTAAAAAGTATCATTTTACATATAAGGAAATGAGGCTCAGGGAAGCTTAAATCATAATGCTAATAAGAGCAAAACTAAAGCTGAGATTTGAATTTGGTCAGTCAGGTCTCAAAGCCTGTACTCTTTCTATTCTTCCCTGTTGCAAACATGCTTTCCCTTCTCTCCTTCCCATAAATGCCCAAAACCGAAGTTTGGGAAACGTTGTGCTATTCAAGAGACCTAACCAGTAATTATATAGCAGCTGAATGGAAAAAAGCCTGCTTCCCACAGGAAATAAAACTGTCACCTCAATCAAGGGATGCAATAAACAATAAAGGAGAGGCTTCCAATGTGTATTTTAAAATGCTGCTACCCTCTGACCCCATTTATGAATATAGTTGATATGTTTATAGGCCATGTCAGTGAGGCTCAGCAATAGGTAGGTAATCTGCCCAATGGGGCTGAAGCCACCATTTACAGTAAAGTTCCCCACTAGGCAGTGGTTGGGCAATGACGCAACGACCCAATCCTGTCCCAGTGGCAGCAATGCAATGGATACTAGGGAGTCATAAAATGGGGCCACTCCTTGAGATAGGGTTCATTTTTATGAGCTGGCTCAGACTTAGGTGAGAATGTCAATGAACAGCTCTCCATAAGGATAATTCACAATGAAGATAGCTTACACATTGATCATTAAATAAGCACATTTCTATCTTTACCAGATTCACCATTTTTGTCCCAAAGTTAAGCAAAAAGTCAAGACATATCTCTTTAATGTAGAAGTAGACCCTTCAGAACCTGTAATGAAATGAACAAGTAGCAGCTTCTAAGTGCTTGATTCCACCCACATCTGGCTCTATTTGGGAACTAAATTCAGCAGAAGTCTCCAGGGTCAAGAAATGACCCTGAATAAAAATAGTCTTGGAAAACTGTCACCGAGTAGGAAAGGAAACAAGGCGGTAGGGTGATTCACTCCAAATGGCAGCTCCAAAACCCAAATTCCCATTTTTGTCCCAATATGAAGCCAATGTGCAAAACAGGCACAGAGCAAACTGTCCTATTCCAAAGGCCTCCAAAAGAGGTTGCCAAAGAATTTCACAAGGAAGCCAAAAAGATTTAGTGTGCCATTCACCTCTCCTATAAATCTAACTAGAGCTATTTCTAACCAGAGCTCTGAACCAATTGCAGGTTTACATTTGCTTGAAGACCACCCAGGGTATCTTTGATTTTTTTTCCCCCTGGCAAGCAAGAGAAACCCTTTGTCCCACCAAATTTTCCAAATGGCCAAACAGCCACAGAGAAAGAATACAGAAGTGGTGCGGTGAGTGTGTGTGTGTGCCTGTTCACTGTCTTTCTACTAATTCTATCATTAGCTCTCCCAACACATGATTAAGTTGTATTAAAATGAGCATAACATCTTGAGAAAATTGTATGCTCTTTTAAAAAAAAATTAAGAATTCCACTGGTTGAAGAATGATCAGTCAACATTGGACTTCTTACTCATTTTAAGATATATAGTGAGCACAGAGGTGCCAAATTCTGTAGCATGATAGAAAATACAAAAGGACCAGAGGTATGTTTGCTTCACAGCTACTCACTTGCACCTTCCACTTCCAAAGCCCTGTATCTCATTCTTCATTCATAATTTATATTCTTTTCCTGAAAGATGGTCACCCCCAACCATAATAAGTTTCAAAGCACCAGAAAACCTGGGCAGGCTATCTCTCTTTGAGGATTTCACAGGTTGATGAGGAAGCAGGCATGCAGATGACAACATAACATGATAAATTTTCTAACAGCTACAACCAAGTGTCCATGTATCCTGGGGGCACAGATGAGAGTATAGTTAAACCTGTTTTGGAGGATTGGGAAAGACTTCTCAAAACTGGTCTTGATGGATGAGTAAGAGTGTGATAGGCAGGGAATGAGGGCAAAGATGAGGGAATGAGGACATTCCAGAGAGTGAGAACAATCCAGGCCAGTGGTTCTCAACCGGGGGCAATTCTACACACACACACACACACACACACACGCACGCACGCACGCACGCGCATGCACACACACCAGGGACATGTGGCAACGTCTAGAGACTTTTTTTTTTTTTTTTTTGAGACAGAGTCTCACTCTGTTGCCCGGGCTAGAGTGCCGTGGCGTCAGCCTAGCTCACAGCAACCTCAAATTCCTGGGCTCAGGCCGGGCACGGTGGCTCACGCCTGTAATCCTAGCACTCTGGGAGGCCGAGGCAGGCGGATCGTTTGAGCTCAGGAGTTCGAGACCAGCCTGAGCAAGAGCGAGACCCCGTCTCTACTAAAAATAGAAAGAAATTATATGGACAGCTAAAAATATATATA
>CM052441.1:115836119-115900306 GCA_028533085.1 Varecia variegata
CTCACTCTAGCCCGGGCAACAGAGTGAGACTCTGTCTCAAAAAAAAAAAAAAAAAAAAAAATTCCTGGGCTCAAGCAATCCTTCTGCCTCAGCCTCCCAAGTAGCTGGGACTACAGGCATGCGCCACCATGCCCGGCTAATTTTTCTCTATACATTTTTAGCTGTCCATATAATTTCTTTCTATTTTTAGCAGAGACGAGGTCTCGCTCTTGCTCAGGCTGGTCTCAAACTCCTGAGCTCAAACAATCCACCGCCTCAGCCTCCAAGAGTGCTAGGATTACAGGCGTGAGCCACCGTGCCCGGCCTAGAGACATTTTTGATTGTCATCAATGAGAGGGAAGTGGTGCTATTGGCATCTAGTGGGTAGAGGCCAGAGATGCTGCTAAACATCCTACAATGCACAGGACAACCTCCACAACAAAGCATTATCCAGACTAAAACGTCAATAGTGCTAAAGTTGAGAAACCTTAGTTTAAGAAAGGTATAAAAGCCATGCTGTGTTAGGTTAAAAATGAGGAGTTGCATGGAGCTTGGTATTCATGGTGCTTTAGATGATGGCTTTTATGAAAGAGAGAAAACAATAAGAAAAGAGTGGAGGAAAAATTAAATTTCCAAGAAGCCAACATATAAGGCTGAGCAGATGCTTTATTCTCAAAACAGGAACCAATAACAAATAAAGTTAAGAAACTGGACCTCTGGAAGCCTAATGTATATTTCATCATTCTGTAAAATGAAAAGCATGTCTCTCAGAGACACTGTCCCCGGTTGGAGTCCGCTCCGGAGCAGCAGCCTGCATTCTTCCTTTCCCGTGCATGGCTCAGTGAAGAGCAAGAGGCACAGAGAGGACCAGATGTTCCATGTGGCTTGCCCTGGCAGGACTCTCAGTTAGAGAGAGGGTGCAAAGCTGATGTTAATGCTGGAAGAACTCAAGGAATGACCCATGCGAGGAGAAAAGGAACCAAAGTGCTGGAGGTCCAAAAAGGAAGCGGCTACAGAGAA
This sequence comes from Varecia variegata, assembly GCA_028533085.1. NCBI lineage: Eukaryota > Metazoa > Chordata > Mammalia > Primates > Lemuridae > Varecia > Varecia variegata. Next base: position 115,837,119 of record CM052441.1, read on the forward strand.
AGCAGAACATGGTGGAGATGCTGTGGCCGGGGCTCCAGCCAACCTAATGTGGTCATTAAGGTTGTCAGCAGGAACCATCCCAGACCACAAAGGAGGTGGTACTTGTACAGGACTCTCACTCCTGGGCACAGACCCTTGAAAAATGGAATGAGGGACTTACCACCACCACCACCTTCACCTCCACCAAAAAGGAAAAAGAAGTAAATAGAACAAATCTTCCCCAGCAAGAGACTTCTGGGAGGGAAGGAAGGCAGCCCTCAATTTACTAGCAGATTATATTATAAGGGCAAGAAACAAAAACTGAAGCTTCTTCTCAGACACACTAACTCACGCTAATACACATCACCCCATTCATTACTCATGACCCATCCAGACCCCCAACCACAGGCACAAGCCTACATCACCTTTTAAAAATAACAATAGTAAGGGGAAAGTTACACCAATTGTGGCAGATGTCCAAAAATGAAGTTTTAGCTCCAAGAGGGAAAAAAGAAGGCCCGAATAATGGCAAAATAAGATAATTCTAAATGGACAATGCCACAAGAGCTTTAAAAAAAAACTGAAACACTCCTTTTTTCCTCTCTACAGAAAACATTGTCACAAAGGAATGTACTATGTGCCCAGCATCATGCTAGATGCTGCTGTCAAGAAAATTAAAATCAAGTTTTGATGACATAGACCCCTAAAGCAACTGCAGCCTTAAGTGCTTCATTGTATGTTATGGACCATAAAGGAAGAAAGCAGACCTTGCAGAAGAGCCAGGTGGGAAGCAGAGGACAGGACATTCCAGACTGGGGAATGAGAGCAGGAGCCACAGTTCAGGCAGGGCAGGAGTTATCAGGTACACGTACACAAGGGAGTTTCACTCACACATCCACATCTACCAATAGACCAGACATGCTCAATTTCACCTATATACAATCACAAAAATAGACTCAGTGTGGCCCCACCACTGATACTCCAGGAGACAAAAACACTTCAACATCACATCATAGCACCTGGATCTGCAGTGGTGGGTTCCCAGTCACCTTCTGCAAAGTGAAAAAAATATCTAAGGGACACAACAGCAGGAGCCGAGGAGCTCATACAGCTAAATACTAAAACAATCCGGGGAGACATCAGGATAATATGAAATTCAAACTATCAGACAGGACTGCTTTCTGTCTGGGTCAGGATTTACAGCTTGAGAGGAGGGTAAGGACTGTGTCTATGGCTACAGGGAAACAATCACTCTAACTTACAAGTAAGTCATGAACAATCACTGATCTGTACAATGAGAATTGCAGCCAATTCTCAGAGTTGTCAAGTTCACACACAGATGAGATACATACAAATGCGTACACACAGCTGAACATCCAGGATCCTGACTGACATGGCGATTGGGTGTAAAGGTAGACCTAAAAACCTGGGCATTAGCCAAGAGCTGTGCTAAGAGGTGACGATTCCTCCCACAGGTCTCCAACATCATCCCCTTCCCCTCCAGACAACTTAGCTTAATTGCTGTCATCCAAGTAGAGCCAGCTTTCATGCCACCAACCTCAACTCATGCCACTTAATCCACCTGGAATGCTCTCCACCCACATGTTTACCTAGACAAATCCTACCATCCTTTGGGACTCAGCTCAGCTCCTCCTCTCCTCCTTTATAAGGTGTTTCTGAGTCAGCCTAAGGCATCCCTCTCTCTCTCTCTCTCTCTCTCTTGTGAATTCCAGAACAATTTGTACAAATACTTGGCAAATAATCACCTAAGCTCTATAAGGCTTAACTCTTATACTGTTTTCCTGAACTATTCTTTAAATCAATAGAAATTTTCACCTTTTCCCTGTCTCCAATGACATGTCACCTCTTTGAGAAGTAAGGGGCACATCCTGTACTTCTTTGGATGCTCCCACCTTATCTTCTAGAGTGCCCTGCACAAAGTAGAATTAAATTGCAGTGTTCTCTTCTGCACACATAGGAGTTGTTAGGCTCACCTTAATAACCTATCTTGAGATTCATACTTAGAGACTTAAAGTCTTAAAAAAAAAATTCATTCTAAGTGCCCTCTCCTAATTTACTTTTTTTGTTTTTTTCCTTGAGACAGGGTCTCACTCTATCGCCCACCCAGATTGGAGTGCAGTGGTCTCATCATAACTCACTGCAATCTTGAACTCCTGGGCTCAAGTGATCCTCCCACCTCAGCCTCCCAAGTAGCTGGGACTACGGTGCATGCTATCACGCCCACCTAATTTTTCTATTTTTCGTAGAAATGAGGTCTCACTCTTGCTCAGGTTGGTCTCAAACTTGGGTGATCCTCCTGCCTCGGCCTCCCAAAGTGCTAGGATTACAGGTATGAACCACCATGTACAGCCCCAATTTACTTTTTAAAAAGCCATATAAGTTTTAATTCTACTGCAGAGGAGTAGTCCTACAAACTAATGTAAATAACCCAGTTAGACTCGAAGCCTTCCTTTCAAATTCTAAAAACTCTGCAAAAGATCTGGCTAATGTCATGTATTCACTGGATGTAAGAGATAGAGGTTAAGATGAATGACTCTATATTCAACTATTACTATAGTGTCTTGTATGCAGAATGTACTTAATAGATGTATTTAATGTCTGAAAAACGGAAATGATTATAAGCTGAGAGTGACTAAATTATAAAGGCATTTCTTAAAGCATACAACTTCTTTCTTTTGGGGAGGGGAGTGAATAATTTAAAATAAATGTAAATAATTTAAAACTACTTTAATCTATGAAATTGCTATATAACTTACTCCTTTATCTGCTTTATATGCACTTGGGAAAACTTTAAACAGTACTGCTAATATGAATTTTCCAGGTACTAATCTTTGAAGTTACATATATTAACTCATTTAATGCTCAGGAAAACCCCAAATTCTGCAGATAAGAAGACTGAGGCAGAGAGGTTAAGTAACTTGTCCAAGGACCACAGCAAGGAAGCAGAACTGGAATTTGAATCTCAACAATCTGACTCTTAACCACTATGGTAGTGGTTATGGATTATGGAGGTATAGATGTAGAGGTATGTAGTTTTGATTGATATTTGAGGTCATTTCTACAAAAAATTGAGCATCCAAACTTTGATCAGAAATGTAACATCCTGGCCAGGTGCCATGGCTCATGCCTATAATCCTAGCAATTTGGGAGGCTGAGGCAGGAGGATTGCTTGAGGCTGGGAGTTCAAGACCAGCCTGGGCAATAGTGAGACCCTGTCTCTACAAAAAAATAAAAAATTAGCTACGTGTGGTGGTGTGTGCCTGTAGTCCCAGCTACTCAGGAGGCTGAGGCAAGAGGATTGCCTGAGCTCAGGAGTTTGAGATTGCAGTGAACTATGATTATGCCACTGCACTCTAGCCTGGGTTACAGAGCAGGACCCTATCTCTGTGTGTGTAATAAATCTGATTATATTAACTTCACCTTGCAACACTCTATTTGGAAAGATACTATGCAACTTTGAAATTGTCTACACTTGAAAACTTAGAATCATAGAATATGAGTACTGAAAGATCCTCATCATTTCATAAATTAGGAAACTCAGGTCCATTGACCAGCTCAAGGCCAGTATGTGGTTGGCAGGTATAGAACTCAGGTCTGTGCTCCTGCTCTATGCTCTGGGACAAAACTAAGCCTCCCCAAGAGCTGATGAAGACTATGTGGTTTGCAATTTCAAAGATTAAACAAGTTTTTAAAATTCCTAAATTAGGATTAACTGGCGTAATTAATACTGAGAAGTAGGGCTAGTTAAGCACCCAAATTTAGACTTTGATTTTCACTTTATAAGCTTAAGGAGTGATGTGTAGCTATAAACCTTACAAGAAATGGGGCCAAAGCTTCCAAGGAAACAGAAACACACACACACACACACACACACACACACGCACACACACCACAACTCAGCTATTTTGAAACTCCACTTACTGTAATGTTTAAGTCAAACTACTTTAAAACTATGTTTACATATTACTCTATCAAGAGTGAAGTCCAGGCGTGGTGGCTCATGCCTGTAATCCTAGTACTTTGGGAGGGCCAAGGTGGGAGGATCCCTTGAAGCCAGGAGTTCAAGACCAGGTTGAGCAACACAGTAAGACCCCATCTCTACAAAAAATTTTTTAAAAACTAGCCAGGAGTGGCAGTGCATGCCTGTAACAGTCTCAACTACTCAGGAGGTTGAGGGAAGAGGATTGGTTGCAGTGAGCTATGATCACGCCACTGCACTCCAGCCTGGGAGACAGAGTGAGATCCTGTCTCTTAAAAAAAAAAAAAAAAGTGAAGTAATCACATGTAGGGGATTTTCTAAAACAAATTCATCTTGGAAGCCCATTTTGGGTCGTTGAGTTGTGACTACATTCTCAAAGATGTCAGTAACACAAGGGCTCCATCCACAACTCCTTGAAAAGACTAAAACCATGAACGCCTTGTCAAATTCAGACAGTTTATCTTGGCACTGGCAAGTACAGCAGTCTCTTGGACGTCTGGAAACGTGTCTAATTACGTTTAGAGAGGAACTAAAAAATAGCCAGTGTCCCGGAACAGACAGCTCAGGGATCACTCCAAAGCATCCTGAATGATATGATGGAACCATGCCAGGAAAAAAAAAAAAAAAAGACGAAGAAGGATAGAAGAAAAGCAGCAAGTGTGAAACCGGGATGAGACGGCAGCCTCTCTCCAAAACAACCAAACAACCCTCTAGTCTTCCTAGGGTCTTCGGGGCCACCACGACTCTCCCTTAAGTTTTTATTTCTCCTTACTTTTGTTTCCATTAGGTCACCCGGCCCGCCCACATCGCTCACCTGGCGCAGGGCAGGCGGGTGCGCTGGCCCAAGCGCTCCCTCCAGGTCGGCGTACCCCTTACACTCCCTGTGCGGACAGCACCCAGGGACACCCCCTCAGGAAAGCGCGGCCCCCGAGCTCGGCACGCCCCCTGCACCCCAAAGCGGCCGCACCCCAGCGGCGTCCGGTCTGGGCAAAGCGGCACCAGGGCGCTCAGTGGACCCCCGACACCGCCCTCGGGTCGCACTCCGTCCCGGAGCTCGGCGTGCCCCTCACACCCCCAGACCGGCCGCACCGCGAGGCGCCCCCTCTCGGGAAAGCGCAGCCTCGCGCCCCCGCCCCGCCCTCACCTGAGCTTGAGGTTGGCCATGAACTCGGGCATGGAGACGGTGTCCATCAGCACGAAGTCCGCCTTGCCGAACTCCAAGCCCTCCTGCTCCGCCATGGCGCCGGCGTAGGGGCTCAGGTGGCAGCGCTCGGGCCGGGGCCGGGCCGGGGGCCCGCGAGGAGCTCGGGCGGGGCCGCGCCGGGGGGCTGCGGGGAGGGGGCGCGCGCCGCTCTGGCCCGGGCCGGACGGAGGCCGCCCCGCCGCTCCTCGGCGCGCTCTTGGCCGGCGCGGCTCCGAGCAGGGCGCACCCGGCGGTTTCCGCTCCTCCCGCCGCGGCTGCCGGGCGCTGTGGGGGCCGGGACACCGAGACGGAGACGGCGGCGGCTGGTCCCGCCTCTGGCCTTGGTCTCGCAGGGCCCCGCCCCGCCCAGGCCTCTCCGGCTCCACCCCGCCGGCCGGGCCGGCTGAGGAGCCCGCCCCCGCCGCGGCCCAAGCCACCGCCTCCTCACCTGGGCGGCGCGCACGCGCGGGGCGGGCGGCGGGGACGCGCGCCGGGCGGGCCGCGGCGGCTGGGCGGCAGCGCCCCCTGGAGGCGTGCACTGGGATCTCAGGCGGCGGAGCTGCCGACGGGAGGCTGGTGGAATCCGGTTTCCTGGATGGCCGCCTCCCGCCGGTGCTCGGGTAGGTGCCAGCTAAGTTACAGAAGTATTCGTTTGTGGAGCTTTTCGCGAGGATAATTCATTATGATGTTGTCACTCTTCGGCGAAACCTACTCCTGCTCCTCTGCTCACGTCCTACCCCTCCTTGAAGTGGCGGTTCGAGCACACAGAGGTAATAGTAATAGCTAACATTTTGGGGACACCAAAAATGACCAGAGGTGTTCTAAGCGCCTTAGGGAACTTAAGGAACTTACCACAAGGCTGGGAAGTGGAGCAGCTGCAATTTCAGGCAGGTCATTTGACTTAGGAGCCCCAGTGTTCAGCTATATGGCCGACTGCCTCCATTCTCCAGTGGTCCATGTTCTCTTCCACTCACCTGGGCATGCATCAGACGTTAGCTCACCTTACTGTTAAGTTTTAAATATATTTATGTACCATCTCTCCGGGACTATTGTAGGCTTCTTGAGCATTGGGACCATGTCCTAAACGTCTTGATAGCCCCTTGGCACCCACCAAGTAGCTATTGCAGTACCCTGCACACATAAATATGAAGTCCATCCATCCTGGTTCAATGGAATGGAATGAGTTGTAAGTAGTCTCCAATTTATTGATACATTGGTTGAACTTGGAAAAATCTTTTAGAACTTAGAATGTATTTTCCCAATGAAAATATATTATAAATGAATTTCTAAGGCATCTACACCTCTTCAGTCCTGTGTTTCCATTAGGACCATCTTCTATTGCAAAATCTGCTAGGAAATCTAGAGGCCTCCAAGGACCTGGCTGGGCTTCAACTCTGTGGCTGAATTTGAGATGAGTAAACCAGACTGAAGAACCTTGCTCAAGGCCTGTGTCAGCTGCCAACAACCCACACTTGCCAAGAGAGAGGAAGGCAACTTGGTCACCTCCCGAGGGAGCGCCTCTGCCATCAGAAAGCCATCCCAACCCCTGGCACAGGAAGAGCTGGGCTGCAGTCTGACTACCATTAACAATTCACCTTCTCCAGAAGACACCTGTCAGGATCTCAGTGTCTTCATCTGTGGAATAAGGACTGTGGAATAAGGTAGGACTGTCCTATGTTTGGGTCATTTGTGTCAGTCAGTGGCTAAGCAGGTGATTGCATAGAATGTGACTGTATTCCTAAAATGTTTCTATTGGTATGTTTTAACATAAGCAAAACTGGATTTCAAAAATGAAAGAAGGAAATCTCAAATTTTGTGCACTTTGGAGCATCCAGGGACCATACGCAAAAACTCACTGGTAAATGATGTATATGTGTTCCCTGAACCCTGGGGGTGCTGGAAATTAGGGTGAAATCCCAGGCATTAGGAAAAGAAACATCAAAGGCTGCAGATGAGAAGGTTGCAGAAACTGTATAGTGGATAGGACCCATAGTGGGATACAATGTGATTTTCAAATGGCCAAAGTAAGAGACTCTTGTTTTAATCAAAATTCTATACAGGAACCCAACATATAAAACATAAATACGATATATGCAAAGGGTATTTTATTAATTAATTTTATATACATTTTAATATAAAATCAGGCATTGAGACTAATGAGACTCTTTTGATGAACTCACATCTGCTCAGTGACACTCTCAATTCTTAAATCAGCCTCAGGATTCCAATTGACTTTTTTTTTTTTTTTTTTGAGACAGAGTCTCGCTCTTTTTGCCCCGGCTAGAGTGCCGTGGTGTCAGCCTAGCTCACAGCAACCTCAAACTCCTGGGCTCAAGCGATCCTCCTGTCTCAGCCTCCCAAGTAGCTGGGACTACAGGCATGCGCCACCATGCCCGGCTAATTTTTTTTTTTATATATATATATATTTTTAGCTGTCCAAATCATTTCTTTCTATTTTTAGTAGAGACGGGGTCTCGCTCTTGCTCAGGCTGGTCTCGAACTCCTGAGCTCAAACAATCCGCCCGCCTCGGCCTCCCAAAGTGCTAGGATTACAGGCGTGAGCCACCACTCCCGGCCTCCAATTGACTTTTGTATGTTGTTTTGGTTGTATGGTATCAAGGAAATTCTGATTTACATGACTAAGCAGTAATTTGTTACTTGTATAATTTTACATTCAGCCTTTTTAAGGCCACTGCATAGCTACAATCCTATTAATCAATGATACATTTACACAAAGTTCAAATACATGCAAAGATGGCAAGAGAGACTAAACACTGAGGTCTGCATTCAAACAAGGTAACTTAGAGCAGGTTAGCTCTTTATTAATCTCCTTTGTGATACAATTTGAATAGAAACACACTTGAATATGTATGTTTCTGTTACAGTTTAAAATATGCCCATAGTCCCAGCTACTCCGAAGGCTGAGGTGGGAGAGGTGGGAGGATCACTTGAGCCCAGGAGTTGTAGGTTGCAGTGAACTATGATTGTACCACTGCATTCCAGAGCCTGGTGACTAAGAAACAAAAGTTTGTATCACGAATAATGAGACACACTGACACCGTGAGCCTTCTGATGTGATCTCCTGAAAAAGATACAATATCACTTTCCTGATAAAAAATATATAAACTGAATCTAACCATGAGGAAACATCAAACAAACTCACATTAAGGGGCATCCTACAAAACAACTGATTCGTACTCTTTAAAAACATCAATAGCATGAAAGACAAAGAGGCTAAGGCACTGTTCCAGATTAAAGGAAACACGATTAAAGGCAATGTGTCACTTTGGAAGGCTGAGGCAGGAGGACTGAGGCCAGTTTGAGACCAGCCTGGGCTACAAAAAATACAAAAATTAGCCAGGCATGGTGGCACACGCCCATAGTCCCAGCTACTCAGAAGGCTGACGTGGGAGAGGTAGGAGAGGTGGGAGAATCACTTGAGCCCAGGAGTTGGCGGTTGCAGTGAGCTGATTGTACCACTGCACCCCAGAGCCTGGGTGACAGAGCAAGAACCTATCTCAAAAAAAAAAAAAGAAGAAGAAGAAGAAGGAGGAGGAGGCAATATATGATCCTGGATTGGATCTCCAACCAGGAAAATGTAAGGAACATGACTGCAACAGTTGGTGAAATTCAAATACAGACTGTATATTAGATAGTAGTGTAGTATCAATGTTAGTTTTCCTGAATTCGATCATTGTACTGACGTTCTATAAGATAATGTCCTTATTTTTAGCAGATACCTGCTTATGTATTTAGGAGTCAAAGGTATGATGTCTCAAACTTTGACAAAAATAATAATACTACTGAGAAGAACGAGAACATGAGGAGGGGCAGGAGGGTGTGTGGATACATATAGGTAGATATAGAAGAACAAAGCAAATATAGCAAAATGTTAACAATTGCTAAAGTGATTAAAGAATATAAGGGAGTTTTCTGAGGGCTTTTTGCACTTTTCTTGCAATTTTCTGTAAATTTGAAGTTATTTTAAAATTTAAAGTTAAAAATCTAAAAGTGTTCTAAAATAAAAATTTTTATTTTTAAAATATCAAATAACACTTAGAAATGAAAGTCACATCAGAAATTTGCAGACCTTCCAGAATTGAAGAACTAGCAGATACTTTGAAACTTAACAGGCTTTTTTTTGAGACAGGATCTCACTCTGTCATCCCAGGCTAGAGTGCAATGGTATCATAGTAGCTCACTGCATCCTCAAACTCCTGGTCTCAGGCAATTCTCCTGCTTTAGCTTCCCAAGTAGCTGGGATTACAGTCTTACACCACCATGCCCAGGTAATTTTTCTATTTTTTATAGAGATGTGTTCTCGCTATTGCCCAGGCTGGTCTCGAACTCCTGGCCTCAAGTGATCCTCCCGCCTCAGCCTCCCAAAGTGCTGGGGTTACAGATGTGAGCCACTGTGCCAGGCCTGAACAGGCAATTCTAAAAACAAAAAGAATTGGATGTTTAGCTTAGTTGTCAAATACATCCATATACCCTAGAGAGGGTACATCCTGTTCTCTGCCTGAAATTCTCTTGCCTGCTGTCCCACCCCTCACTCCTATGACTTAGCTAACTTCTGCTCATCCCTCAGCTCTCAGCCTCAATGTTACTTCCTCCAGAAAGGCTTCCATGAGCTCCTAAGTCAGAGTTGGATGTTCTTCTTCTATGTCTCCACAGTATTCTGGAAGTGCTGTCCCTGTTACAGCACTGAATGCACTTGAGCCTGTTGTCCACCTCTCTCACTAGTTTGTAAGGGCTGTGACAGCTAGAAGCTATGTCTGTTCTGTGCTTGGATGTTACCCTGGCCCCTAGTAGCAGCACAGTGTCTAGGGTGTGCAGCTCTTAAACGCTTAATAAATGAATGTGGAATGGCCTGTGAACCTATGGGTCATGTAATGTGAGGTGATAAATCTATCCCCTTGGTAGGTTTTCTGCATGAAAATCAGGCATTGTACAACCTCAGTCTCATCTCCTGCTCCTGGAAGCAGATCTCAGGGCTTGTTTACTCACCACCCCCACCCCCCCCCCACCCCCGCCCCGGGGCCAGGCCTGCACACTGTGTGTTTACACTGAACAAAAGCTGCTGTTCTGAAAACCCTTTTGTAGTTACCAACAGCTGCAGAGGGTCTGCACTAGGTTATCCATGAAAACTAACTCTGAATTTTGCACAGAAATGTTTGCTCCCATTCCACTTTCCCAAAATGCTTCTGGGCTGCGCCCCCCCCTTCCCCTTTACCTCTGCACCCAAGGAAGACAGCTCTTTCAGCATTGAGTCTAGCAACACAGAAACAGGAAGTCTAGGAAAAAAACATAGTCACACAGCATATTCAAAGGTCATTTTATAAATTTATTTTATAAGCCCAAATTATTATACAGCAGAAGTAGAAAGGCAAATTTATGTTGCAAAATAACTTCATTATGTACTCACAGCCATATAAAAATGATTTGGGATTCTGTCTTAGAAAGTATCAAAAACATACTTCCTTCGCTTAAATGCCTAAGGCTGGATTTGAACTAAGAATGATACAACAAAGATAGCATATATACTCTCCATGGTTTCTAAATCCTAAATTTTTGTAAGTAAAAGCAGACGCAACGGTTGCCTCTCTGATGTCATTGATGACTTTTGCCTACCTGTGTACCCCCTCTCTCTCCTCCCACACTACACCTGACACTAGCGACATCTTACAGGACAAAGGAAAAGGGTGTTTTCATGGCAGGGATCATTGCTGTAAGCCACCCTGAAAGTCCAGAAAGTGACTTTAAAATTTCATCTTCTCACCTTTAGCTGTTAAAGACAGAGGACCGGCCAGCCAATTGCTAAAGACTTGGCTCTGAGTTCTAGGCATTTCTTTTCCCCACTGGTCCTGTGGCCCAGCTGTGCTTACCTGTGACAGTGTGGAGTTGGGACAGAAGGCTTTCCTTGGCTCTTTGGAATGACTGTGGTACTGCAAGCAGAGCTTTCTGTAATCAAACTAAGCACAGAGGAAATTGGGAGATGTCGGCTGAAGAGGGGGAGGGGAGAGAGGAGGAAGAAGAGAAGGAAGGAGTTGCCACTAGGAGGGTCTCAGGCAGCAGGAAAACAACAGCAGGACACTCAATTTTTAGGTTTCATCATCCTTTGATGAAAACTTGTGGACTTTCTCTCCTGGGACAAATGTATTAAGCACATACACAGAACAGTTTTCACATGGACCCCCTCCTCCCTTCCACCCCCAGAAGTAACCTCCCTTATGTACCCACGTTAAGGACCTCTGAGCTATGGGAAAGATCACACCACAAGGTCTGATCATTGGGGGATAGAGAAGAATTTAAGTGAGCCATCACCATCAGTATCCTGTGAATCACCAGACAGGGACGGTCCCAATAACTCATCCCTCTGTGTGGGCAGAAGAGCCAGATTTAAGGCCATAGGAAAGATAGAGTCAGATGGTGGAGGCGGACACAGCCTGGAATTGCCTCTGGAATTATTCCTGCTTGTGATAATAGTTTCTGACTATAAACATGTCACTGGAATGTATCCTCTTTACTAATTACAGAAGTGCTTATCACACTGGGTTGAGTTGGCTGTCTAGGCATGTCCCTAAACTCCCTAGGACAGGGACCATACCCTACTCATCCTTCTCTCTCCAGCCCCTCAAGCTGTGCCCGGTGCCCAGTAAGTGTTTCCTGAGTTGAGTAGGTGAAATAATTAACATGTTAATTAGTCAATGGATTGTGTAGATATATTATTATATTTTAAGTGCCATATGGCCTTTCCCTAAGCCCCAAGCCAGGCAATCACTAAATCTCAAGCTAACCTGACCATCGGAAATAATCCTAGAGCTAGAATATTTGAGAGTGTGTTAGGAACCCCTGAGAGGGAAAACAGAAAGCCATATCACAATTGGTTCATGGATTGATGGTGTCTTAAGGGGGATGTCTCAAGCTTTAAAATATATAAAAGTCACTTAGGGACCTTGTGAAAATGCAGATTTTGATTTAGTAGGTCTGGGGCCTGAAATTCTGTATTTCTAACAAGCTCCCAAGTGCTGCTGATGCTGCTGGTCCTGAGACCACACTTTGAGTAGCAAGATCCTCAGGAATCTTAGTGGTCATATAATCAAACACCCTCCTTTACAGATGGGCAGACTGAGTCCCAGGAAGAGCAGCTGCCTGACTAGGTCAAAGAGAGGCAGCTGTAGAGCTGGGACCAGAAGTTAACATTTCTGATTTGGGTAATGGGGAATTTTCACTACCCAACATGCTCATCCAGTTAAGAGGTTGCTTATGGTGAGACAGAGTGCAGGAAGTGGGGTGAGGAGAAGCAAGCAGAAGAAGCACCCTAGATCTTCTCTGCATGACCCAGCACCTCCATTCCTGCCCCATTTCTTAATGGAGGGGCTGGTATTTTCCTTTTCTCCATCCCCTTTTTCTCCTAAAACCTTAGAGTAGAAGTTAGAGAAGAGATATTGTTGGGTTTGGAAGAAAACCATTCCAATTCCTTTCTTCCCTCCAGCTGACAAAGTAGCAAGTACTTAGTAGTATTATACTCTACCATCGGTATTTGGTTAATACCTATAGAACTGATGTTCCAGGAAGAGTGTGATGATGATATATTTAAAGTGACATCTTCTAATTTGACCTCCCAAACCCCTTTCCTCCTGCCATTCAGCCAGAATTTCTCTGTTTCTGAACTGGTAAGCTGTAGCACAATACCCATCTCCTAGAGTTAAGATCCTGAAATGAGATGACATTAAACTTCACAGGGTGACCTCTAGCTTTTTCTAGTCAACTGACTCAATTCTTAAGACTATCTAGAGGTAGAAATACTAGGAGCTGTACTTGTATCCAAATTCTGACAACCTGAACCCTAAAGAAATGATACGGGGGGAAAGTTTCAGTTATTTAAAAGTGGAATCAACAAAACCTACGAGATCTCAGAAGGCATGTAATCCAACATCCCATCCAATGCCCAAGTCCCCTCTATGATGTGCTATAACATGTGGGTCTACCTGGGCCATTTGACTCATCAGGCCTCCCCCAGGCCCACAGATGTCTCCATATAAGAACAGGCCCCGAAGCCCTTCCACTCAGTCTTAGTCCTGAGCCACTGCCCAGACTCCCTCTGTGCCCTGTAGGCCAACCAGCTCCCGACTGTCCCATCTCCTGGTCTTGTTACTCATTATCCCTATTTATGAGCTTGTCCTTTGGATCTCGTGATATCCCACCAAGATAAGACCAGGTTGAAGTGAAAGGCAGTTACTCTGGAGAGCCAAGGTCAGGGCCAGGTAAAGAGAAGCCTCCTGCTTTTCTCAAGTCAGCCTCCCTTTTATAGTTTCTATCCATCGAATCCTAACTCGATTTTTGCTGATCTTCTTTTTTTTTTTTTTTTTTGAGACAGAGTCTCACTTTGTTGCCCAGGCTAGAGTGAGTGCCATGGCATCAGCCTAGCTCACAGCAACCTCAAACTCCTGGGCTTAAGCGATCCTACTGCCTCAGCCTCCCGAGTAGCTGGGACTACAGGCATGTGCCACCATGCCCGGCTAATTTTTTCTATATACATATTTTTAGTTGGCCAGATAATTTCTTTCTATTTTTAGTAGAGACAGGGGTCTCACTCTTGCTCAAGCTGGTCTCAAACTCCTGACCTTGAGCGATCCACCTGCCTCGGCCTCCCAGAGTGCTAGGATTACAGGCATGAGCCACCGCACCCTGCCTTTGCTGATCTTCTTGAGGTCCACCTTCTCAATGTGGCTTTCCTTTCCTCCTAACAGAGTCACAGTCACTTTCTGCCTAGTGTCCCCATCCTTTCCAGGTCTCTAATTAGCTCTTCTGCCCTGAAGAGGATTTGGTTGAGAGTGGCATCCCCCTGTACTCAGGAGGCAGTGGTGGCACAGTGGTACCTGAACTTTAGGTACCAGAGGCTTAGGATGGGGCTTAGAGATCTGGGTTTTATTACAATAAGCAGCCTAGGAGATTCTGCTGCAGGCGAGCAGAGGGCCTAACTTGGATAAATATTGATGAGAATTTTGGTGTCAGATACACTAGAGTTCAAGTCCTGGCCCTGCAACTTACTAGCTATATGACCTTGAACAAAGTAATTCATCTGCATAAGCATAAGCCTCAGTTTCCTCATGTTTAATAAAGATGATAAAACCCATCTCTGAGTGTTAGAACCATGAATGAGACGATGTCTATAAGGTGCTTTGTGTAATTCAAAGCAGGTACTAAGCACTGAGTAAATACAAGCTAGCGTTACTATTAATATTAGTGTAATTGTTTCTTTTATCTTCAGAATAGGGAAATTATTAGAAGCAGATAATTTATTGCATGTCCTTTGTAGCAGACTGAGATTTCTAATTGATGCCTGTGACTCTTCTGAACACCCGGTGATTTTCCATTGTGTGAGTTTTATGATTCCTATGGCTAATTTATTACTATTTCCATGCATAGCCCTGGGCCTTGCACTTAGTAGGGGATCACAACTTCCTGAATATTTCTGAATGAGTGAATGCTATCTGGCCAGGCTCTCTGTGCTATATCCCCCCTGCAACATCACATCTGTTCTTCCTCCCCTTCTCCAACACCCTGGTTCTCTGGTGTCCTCTTATCTGTTGGTTCCTGTCAGACTGGTCACTTCCTTGTAGCTGAGCTGATAATACTAATTGCAGGGAGTTCACAGCCTCTATATCTACAGTTTCTCAAAGTTCAGCCTTGTGGGTATAGTGACTTCCTGGTTTTCCTATTCATGATTTGTCACCTGAGTTCCTAATTGCTATTGCATAACCAGGTATGTGCTGCTTTTCAGGAGATGCACTTCTCTTCCAATGCAAATATAAATACACAGGGCATAAGCACAATGTCTAGGAATAGCTGTCCCCGCTACTCCAGCCCCAAATCTTGTGGCTGGCCATTAGATTCACCTGGGATGCTTTAGCAACATACAGGTCCCACTCCTAGTTTTTTTGAATTGAAATCTTAGTGGCTAAGAACCACATAATAAAAACATCTGGAGTCAGGCCCATTAAAAGAATAACTTCTGAAATGAGTGTTGCCTGGTAAATTCATAGCCATTACATCAAAGTGGCCTCTTTTACATATGGGATAGAACAGAAGAAAGCTTAATTTTTTTTTTTTTGGTAGAGACAGGGGTCTCACTATTGCCCAGACTGGTCTTAAACTCCTAGGCTCAAGCGATCCTCCCTCCTCGGCCTCCCAGAGTGCTAGGATTCCAGGTGTGAGCCACTGTGCCCAGCCAAAAGCTTAAGATTTTGAGTTTCCCACCTTGGGCTCCTTTCAGCATTGCAACACAAAGCCTGCTTTAGCCTCCACAGCTAGTATCTCTTAAGGATTCCGAGAGCCTTCATCTTCTGCAGGTGCAATCACTAATTTTATTAGCAAAGAGTGCCTTCCAGCCCTCCCTATAAAATCCTCTTAAGAGCGTACACTTGCCTACGGCTGGTGCTCTGAGCTAGCAGCATAAGGGTTGAGCCTTCAACATGTACTTCTTTTGCTTTGGTGGCCTAAGGGTCCCTAACAATAAGACCGAAATTTATTTCTCAGCCAAGAAGAAGTATGAGTGGGCCAACTCAGCCCCTGGAAAGAAGAGGAGCAGGAGAAAGAAGGGGAAGAAGAAGGAAGCCTATTTTAGTTACATGGGGAAAGTCCTAAAGCAAGTGAGTTGGCACTCTCTTTGTGGAAGCCTGGAATGGCCCAGAGAGGTATCATGTTAGTGGCCCTGGGTGTGATCTTGACTTGAACGTATTCTGATATAGGAGTGCTTCTTCACACGTTGTGTTCCTGAAGTTATGTGCAAACAGCTTCTGTAAACTGGATCCGCTAATAGCTATCTTGGTTTTTCTTTCTGTTGGCAGCAGCTCTGAACACCTGAGCTCTTAGCCCCCGACCCCCTCTCTCTCTCTCTCTCTCTCTCACACCTGTTGACAGGCAATCTGTAAACTGATTCTTAAATGCCCTCTCCTTTTCTTGTGGAGGGTAGATTCACCACCTAGTCTTTTCTGTAACTTTGAAGCATGGCAGATGTCAGGTTTTTATCAAATGATGCTCTGTATTGAAAATGTTCCTTAGGTGGGTGGGCATGCTTGTTCCTTCCTCCTGCCCACCTGACCTCACCCTATGGCATACAAATTGTAGAAAACAAAATCAGGAAAGTCTTCCCTTTAAAAGCTGGAGACATGCAAAAAAACATAAGGACAGTCTATGAAAGATGTGAGGGAGCTTTGATTTTGAGTTTTACTTCTTCAGGACAAGGAAGTAAGGTTGAGTGTTCATGTGTGTCATTGTACCAAACTTCCCATATTCCAGTAGTATCATTTGGAATCTGTTGCTTATCCTGGGAAAAGAAGAGGAAATTGGATTAAGGAGAGATAGGAGAAGGAGAAAAGGTGTATGATATTTAGAGCAGAGCTTTCTCAACCATAGCACTACTGAGATTTTGGGGCCGGATAGCTCTTTGTTGTGGGGGGTGGTTCTGTGCATTGTAGGATGTTAAGCAGCATCTGTGGCCTCTACCCACTAGACACCAGTAGCACCTTCCCTCCCAGCTGTGACAACCAAAAATGTTCCCAGACATTGCCAAATGTCCCCTGGAGGGCAAAATCCCCCCTAGTTGAGAACCACTGCTGCAGAGCTTGCATTTGACTAGAGGGGCTCTCCATGGGAGTACTTGCATTAAGCAGTACTTTGGGTATTTACTAGACATTCCCCTTCTAATAATTATTCTTTCCTTGGCCTGTCCTTAACTGCATGGGCCTGGCAGGCCACTCTGCTTCCTCGTGCCTCCCAAGTCATGGGTCTGGCTGGGATCAACCTCTCAGGGCAATATGAGGTTAAAACAAGATATTGGCTGAATAAATGTGTTGTGTCTAAGTGCAAGCCAGGTTTGCTGTGGGAACTCAGATGGAAATGATGCAGTCTCTGTTGTAAAGGGGCTCACCATCCTGCAGTGAGAGGAGGGGGGGGGCGTGTTGAGGAGTCACTTCTAAATTATTAGCAGGAGAAACTTTTTGAATCTTGGCTTCAAGCCTTTCCTTTCACATAAAAGGAACTGAGACCAATGTACGAAGATGACTTTCTTAGTGATGTCTCATGTCCAGGCGGTGCTAGGATTAGAGCCCTAAGCTGATGATTCTCAAAAGAGTTTCTTTTTACTACTCTGTCTCTCTGACTTTCGACAAGAATGCAAATGACATAAGGTGGCATGTGATACAGGCCCTGAGAGTGCAGAGGATCATGGTGCTCAGCGGGAGGAGGGAGTCAATAAGGTTTTGTGGAGCACAGATAAGCAGGAGGTGGCACTTGGGGACGAGCCCTAAAGGTTGGATAGGTGAAAGGTGGAGTTGGGGCATGGTAGGTAGAGGTGACAAACAGCAGCATGGAGGCTGGGAAACAGGGATGCATCTGAAAAAGAGTAAGTTTTCCAGCTTGGCTGGAGACCAAGTTGGCACAGGCAGTAATAGGAATGATGGTAGGCTGGAAATTGAGCAATGCTAAAGCAAAATGCTTACCAATATGAAATATAAAGTGTGAAAGTACACTCTAGACTAAAATAGTGTTTTCCATCTTCACCAGGTGTTAAATGTTAACTCCACTTCTAACAGGAAAAACCAAGTCACAAAAGTTGAAGTGACTGGAGACTATTATCGATAGTCTTTCTGATCAGATACAAATGTCCCTCCCTCTCTTCTTCCTCTTCCCAAGAGCCTGCTGATAGGTACAATGGCCTGTTTTCTTTCATCCCTACTGTTATCTGTTTGGGTGGTTTGTTGTTCCACGTGTGCAGGAACCCATGCAAGCCGTGATCTGGGTGTTAGGCCATAAATTGTTCACTCTGCAAAGGCTTCACTTCTCTCTCACCTCTGTGCTGTTTCTCTCCCAGACCCACCCTGACTTCAGCGGGCGCTCCTGGGTCTTGGATGCGCTAGGCTCTCTGGATGATTGGCAACTGGAATGGGTTAGCCTGGAGGCGTTTAGATTGTCCTTCTACAACCACAGAAGAGCTCTTACTGGCAGAGAGATCCTTGGAGCAGTCAAGCAGAGATCCTCTCAGAAGAGCTTTTGAATAAATGAAGTTGTTCTGAATGGCCCTGTTGTTGAAATGACTGCACTTGTCAAAATTGTATGTGTCTGAGAAGCTGTCCTGCTGCATCAGGAATGTCGGTGCTGCACATTGGTCTCTGGGTCTTGTGTTTTCAGCATCCAACTTTATGGAAAAAATAAAGGAAAGGCATTTTCTCTTGTGTGTGCATGTGCATATGTTATGCATGTCAATGACTATTTAATTTTTCACACGTGCTTCTCCCCTGTTTTGCACTTACCTATTGCCTTTTTGGAGAACACAAGTCAAACCATAACACCGTGTGCCCACCATGTCTCCTGCTCCAGACCAAGGGTGGAACTGCTGCCCTGGCATCAACTGAGATCATGGGGTGGGGGCAGGGGGAGGCGTCCTCAAGCACAGGGGTATGAATCCAGCAAGGGGGTGCTTGAGAAGAGATAGCATTGCCCAAACTTGCAGTATAGAGAACAGTGAGCACTGCTGCCGGCTTCTTGCTTTCTTGCCATTCCCCCACCCTATGCCTCCCCACGGACTTTTGTCTTTGGCCACAGTGTTCCCCTTTTACCTGGCTTGTGTAGATTGCTATGGTTCTAGACAGTGTCTAGAGATACTATGTAGACTCCTAGGGGAGGGGGATTTTTTTTTCACTTAAGCACCCTTACCATGATTTATAGGAACTGAAAAAGTAAAAGGAATCTGTTTACTCTTTAAGACTCATGGCATTAGTTATCTATGTAGCACTTATATGTAATACCATGCATGTAATAAATGTTCATCAAATGTATAAGCTGGTCCCAACTGCAGAAAAAAATTATAAAAACATGAAGGAACAGAAAGAATAAATGAGATGACAGGCTTTAGATGGGAGGAGGGGTGTATGAGAAAGCCTGGGAAGTTGAGATGATGGAGGAGGTGCTAAGAATGAGGAAGGGTTCTGGGCTAAAGGAGCAGCCTAAGCAAAGGTCCTGAGGCGGGCAGGGCAGCTTTTGGCTTATTAGAGAAACTAAATGAAAACCAGGGCAGCTGGGCTCATGCAGGCAAGGAGGAAGTATAGTGGGAGATGAGGCTGGAGGAAAAGGCTAGGGCTGAGCTGTGCAGGGCTTGGTTTTTACTGAGTACAGAGAGAAGCTGCTGAAACATTTTAACTAGGAAATTAACATTTTACTTAGGTTTTTTGTTTTGTTTTTTGGTTGAGATGTAACCTACAGTAAAGTGTACAAATCTTAAGCACGCCTCAAAGTTTTACATATGCATACCTAGATTAAGATGCAGAACATTCCCATCACTGACTCAGTCTTTAAGACCACTGTTGCTGCTGCATTGAGAATGGATTGAAGAGTGTGGAAATGGGAAGATTAGTGAGAAACATTCTGCGACAGTTACTAGAGCAATGATGGGGGTCCCGATGAGTGTGGAGATGGAGAGAAGCAAGAGATTTAAAATGAATTTTGGAGATAGAATCGATCAGATTTGCTCAGGGGATGGATATGAGAGTGAAAGAAAAACTGCTGATCCCTAGGCTTGGGGCTTGAGCATTGTGGGCACCAACAATTTACAGAGACAGAGAAGACTAAGTTAAGAAGGACAGGTGTTTTGGGGAGAGAGAAGTTGAGAATTCCATTCTGGACTTGTTAATGTTTAAATACCTGTGAAACACGCAAGTGGAGATGTCAAATAGATAGGACTAGCCAAAGATACAGGTCTGGAAGTCATCAGCATAGAAAGGCAATGTGTAGATCAACGGGGATGGGTGAGATTACCTAAGAAGGCAGAATAAGAAGGAAAAGAGAAAACCATCCAGGACCAAGATCAAAAAATTTCTAGTATTTACAATCAGATAGTGGAGGAGGCAACAAAGGAAACAAAAGTGGAGAAATCTAAGAAATCAAGAGAGGATGGCGTCGTGGAAGCCAAGAGGGGAGAACGTGGTCCAGTCTGGTGTGCACAGTCCTGGGGGGAATGTTAAGACATTTATGTCCCTTGCATTTGGTGACTTGGAGATCCTGGTGACCTTGAAGTCCACTCAGTGGAGCAGGGTCGGTGTCAGCCAGATGTGAGCAGGTTGAACAGTGAATGGGAGGTAGTTAGCAGAGACAGCTTTTTTTTTTCTTTAAATAATGGTGTTGAGATAAAAGGAGGACATTAGTGCTGGAGGAAAGCAGAGACACAGAGCCAGAGAGTCACTTGGTATAAAGAGAGATTTTTAAGATGAGAGATACGAGAGGGAGATATTAGTCCAGAAGAAAGCAGAGAAATACAAAGGACCTAGAGAAAGTGAGGGGCATGGGATTCAGAGTAGAGGTGAAAGAGGAGAAGATACAGGCAAATGCTGGTAGATTTAGAGGTTTGGTGATGAAAAGGTGAGGAATTTCCTTTTTCTTTTTTAAATGAAACAAGTGAAAGTGGAATGGGAGCATGGGAAGTCTGAAGACTAGATCTGAGGTGGTTGTTTAAGGGAGTAAGAGAGCGAGACTCGGACTCCTAGGGAGAGCTGGCTGACCAGGGATGAGTGCCTGTTTGAGGTTTGCAATCATGAATCGAAAGCAAAGCCAGGCTTGCATGACTTTCTCTAACTGCACGCTCCAGTGCCAGTGTGGAGAACACAGTTTGGGTTCTGCTCCCACAGTGAGCTGGGAAGGAGAGAGGAGCAAGGGAGCAACTCCAAGACAGACCATGTAACCCAGGCAAGCCAGGAGCCTGGGGAGAGGGCAGCGAGAACTCACGGAGCTCGTGGACAGCACAGAAGACGCCAGGCCTGTAAACTGTGTCTCTGAGAAGGAATTTTCTCTCTCCAGCATCCCTCCGCGTTAGCTCACAGAGGAGGGCACTTGCCCGAGAAGCAGCGGTGACACCCAGTGACCACTCCTTGAAGTGCACCTTCTTGGTTTGAGGTTGCTGGCAGATCCAGAAGTGGGTGTTCTGCTCCACTTGGGGGGCGCTGGACCTCTCCCCATTCTCCTGATGGTTGGCTCTCACAGGAGGCTGTCCCACTGGCCCTGAGCATTCTAAGGGGATGGAGAGGCTGATGCTTAAGTGGGTAACTAGAAGGGGACGGCTGAGGCGCTGTGGGCAATCGGGGGCTTTAGCTCCCGAGCCCAAATCTGGGCTTCTCCGCTAGGTTTCTGCTGTCCTGGGACAGATTCTGAATCCTGGGATGGCTTTGGGAAGTCTAAAACCCAGCTTGAGCTTAGACAAATGCCTGGTAGTGACATAAGCCTTGTCTAGCCCACAGATGTTCTGGGTAAGTGCCATCCTGGCTGACTCAAGAACCAAGTGAGGACTCCCTTCTCTCCACCACCTCCTGAGAGTTGACTGTCCTCGGGGTTCTAGGAGGGTCCTACTGTCTCTGGCTCTGCTTGACCCAAGCACCAGGATTTGGCTTAGTCTAGAGGGAAACCCCTGGGGTTGGGTGTCCCCTAGTTAAAGGCTGTTCTACCCACAGGAAATACAAAGAGGACCAAGCTAGGACAGCCAGCCCCCTCTGCAGTGACCTAAGGTACTTTTACTATTCTGACCAAATTACCTTCTACCAGGCTGTGCTGTTTATGTTTCACTTTAAGCAGTTAGTCAATCAGGTTTAAGTCCAAACACAAGAGGGTCCCTGAGGCACGAATGCTGGTGTGGGGCAGGTGAGGGAGGTGGTTTCTAAGGTGATCAAGAAATGGAGGAAGACTGAGTCTGACTCACCTCCCACCCTCTTCCCTATCTCTTATCTCACACTCCCCAGTCTGAACTTGACTTTGAACTTAGGGGCAGCCTGTTGTAGCGGAGAGAGCCCGTCCTGAACATGTAGCATGCAATTACCTGGCCACATCTGTTTCCGCACCTGTGAAATGGGGATGGTACTGCACAGGGTTGTGGTGCAAGTCAAATTAAACAAGGTATATGAGAGTGCTTCTTACACCAACACTGTGCTTTCGTTTAGGGCATTGTTATTGGATATTTATACCAAGGCAGATTTCAGAAACTTTAAGGAAAAAGAAAAAACCTTTATGGCAATGAAATTCCATTAGAGGTAGTGAACTTCTGTCACTGGAGGACCCATCAGAGGCAGGGTGATGGCTGATGTCCTTTCCAAGACTGAGAGAGCACCCAGGGCTTGGAGTCAGACAGACTTAGCTTCTTAGCTACAGAGCTGTGGGTCCTCGGACAAGTCCCTGAACCTCCCAGATACTCAGTGTCCCCCTGTATGAAGTGGAGACAATCCCTCTCTCCCTGAGCTGTTGAACAATTAAATAAGGCATCATTTGTAAAGCACTTAAAACAGAGTAGGCAATTAATGGATGGTATTATGAAAATTCATTAATTCAGGTCATCCAAAACTAAATATTCTGGGCATATATTGTGGGCCAGGCATCGAGCTAGGTGCTGGTGACACTGTCTTATAGAGTGGCTTTTCAGACAGACAATTCTAGTTCAAATCCCAAATTGACCACTTACTAGCTGTAGAAATGTATTTAACTTCTTTGAGCCCTAGTTTCCTCCTATGTAAAGTGAGGGAGAATAATATCTATTTTAAGGGATTATTGTAATAATTATATAATCTATGTAAAATACCTAGGACAGTATCTGGCACATACAAAGTCTCAAAAATGGCAGTGATTATGATTAATATGATCATGCTGAACCATGAAAAGGTGGAGATGCTGGTGGGTCATATTTAAACCCAAAGGTCCAAATGACTTTATTTATGACATCAAATCCATCCTTGAGCCAGCCTCTTCTGCATTAAATAAAATATAGGATGTTATTTTCCCTTATACACATCTATCCATCATTCCCTAAATACTTAAAGTGAGAGAGGTTTCTGTTGGCTCTAAACAGGGACATGATAAAATATTAGAATGGGCTAGAGAGGATGGCTCTGTAATCTACCTTCAGTGTTCTTTCAGAAAAGTGTTTTGAGGATTTTAAGTGTTTTTGCCCTGAGTATAACTCCCCCACTCTCACCTCAGTTGCCCAGGTGCACATGCCCTAATGTCCCCTGGGGAATTCCTTGTTTAGGGTCTCTGCATCCCCTGGTCCAGATGCCTTAACTTAGAGCAAATGCAAACTTGAACTATACCCCCAGTGGGGATCCAGGCTCAGGCCTGCCCTGCTAGCTCTCAACCCTCCTCCAGCCTTTTCTTTTCTGCCTGCTTCCTGGTCCTGCCCCTTCCAGCCAGCTGCCCCAGCAGTTCTGAGTGTTTGTTGGCCTTTGCTCCTGTAAGGAGGGCAAGGGTTCACTACAGTCTCTGGCCACGCCCGCAACTCAGAGAAGTCCTGATCAGTGTATACACAAACCCCTCACTGGCTGGCTGCTCTTTCCATAATGGGGCCTGAACACTTAAAACAAACACGGACTCACAGTCAAATCAGGAATTTACTTTGTGAGCCTTTAATTCAGGACAACCTTCCTTCTCTTTCCAATGCTAGTGCCTTACCCTTTCTGTTTCCCACGTGCTTAACCCTCCTGCCTCCCAGGGGCTGCCACACCCTGGTGGGCTTCTTGGTCCTGGATGTGGGTCTAGAGTTCCTATGCCCCCTGTGGAATGACAGTGATGACAGCTAAGTTTTACTTTCACTCCTTGCACAAGTGCCAGGCACTGTTCTAGATCCTGGGGGTCAGCGGAGAACAAGACAAGTCCCTGCCCTCATGGAGCTCGTATTCCGAAAGGGGAGAAGTAATACATATACAGTACAATGGCAGGGAGTGATAAGTGCCATTCAAAAGTCAGGGCCAGGGGCGTGCGAATGACAGGTGGTGCTACTTTGGGTAGTGTGATCTGGGAAGTCTCTGGAGGTGGCTGACATCTGAGCCAAGGGAGGAGGGAGCATGGGAGCAACCAGGGTAGGGATTCTGGGCGGAGACACGGCAAAGCCCTGGGGCAGGGTGAGCCCCAGCTTTGATGTTTGAGGAACATCAAAGAAGTCTCTTTTTTTAATGTCATACTGTGATGAGCACCTTTTAAAAAAATTGTGATAAAATATATATAACTTAAACTTTACCATTTAAGCCATTTTAATGTATACAGCTCAGTGGTATTAAGTACATTCACATTGTTATGTAGCTGTCACCACAATCCATCTCCAGCACTTTTTTTTAATCTTCCCAAACTGAAAATCCATCCCCATTCAATGACTCCCCATTTCTCCCTCCCCCAACCCTGGCCACCACCATGCTACTTTCTATATGGCGAGCACTTTAAATGCATCATCTCATTTCATCCTCAAACAACTGTAGGCCACAGGTTTTACTACTATCCCCATCCTACAGGTGAGGAAACAGACTTCGTGAATGTCTCAGATCACACAGCTATTAAGTGGAGGGAGAAGGCCTTAAATCACAGTTTTTCTGACTCAGGCTCCTACTTGTAACTGCCTACATGGTGGGGGTGTAGGCTCCCCTTCTGCTGCTGCTCTGACAGCCCAGAGGTGAGTTGGGAGGGTTTAGTGTGGATTACAGCCAATGTGGGACGCTTTTCTTGGTGGGCCAGGAAGGGGTATGTTGTTCCTGACTGGTCCTGTCTGTCTGGAGGGAAGAGGCTGCTGTCCAGAGACAGGGATTAGGGGTGGCAGGGAAGTAGGTGACCAGTGTCTGTGTGCTATACTCCTTTTCTACCTCCATCTACTGAGCCGGCTATCAAGGGGTATCAGCTGCTCCAATAGGATGAACAAGGGCATCTTTGGTGCCTGGTATCCTGTCATCCAAGCAGCACTGTCACCATTTACTTACTACTAGTCTACAACACAGCACTAGGTGCTGCAAAAAGAATTCCCCAGGAGCTACGCATGACACAGATATAGCCATGCAGCAGGTATCGGAAGGAAAGAGCAAAACAGAAGGATATCAAGATGGGACCAGGCAGAAGTACAGTACCTGGCTTACACCCAGGACTAGAGTAAGTGTATTTTTGAGGACGGGGTGTGTATGAAGTTGGGATAGAGCAGCTCTATTTGTTGTAGCTGGAGCCATGACAACCTGTCCTGTTCCAATACCCAGGTTGTTGGAAGAGCTATCAGTTTCCTGGTTTGGGTGGTCTGAGCTTTGGTGCCAGGGAGTGCTGAGTTCCACTCCCTGCCCTACCACATACAAGCCGAATGAGCTCTGGCAAGTTGTCTTAGCTCTTTGAGACTGTTTCCTCTCTTGCAAACATAATTATACCAACTTTTTTAGGGTTTGTTGAGAGGGTCAAAGAGATAAGGTGTGTCAGATGCCTAATCAGTGTCTGGTACATAGTAGGTGCCCAACAAATGTTCATACCTTGCCTAGGGGAAGCATGAGCTTGCAGCCACTGGCCAGGAGCCAAGCCTCTCCCCTCCTCACACAGGTCCGTACTATTTCTGATCTGCTGGCTTCTTCTCTAATCATTGGGTTCAGCTCCTGATTTGGGGACCCTTGCTACACAGTTTGATGTTCAGACTTAGTGAGGAGAGGCCACATATGGGGGTATTTGAAGTTTAGGGAAGAGCCTGGCAACCATATCTCTTACCTATTTTAGGGTGACCCCTCTGCATGCAGATGTATTGAAAGGCAAGATACTGCCCATCTCCATGACTGTTACTACTAGTGGAATGTGAGCTGCATTTTGAGAGATCTTACAAATTTTCCAGAGAAGCTGGAAATCTAAAATTATAAGTGAAACAAATACTTGATTAAGAAAAATGTTGGCAACTAATTTGATTTTTAAAAACTATGAACAAAAACACACCCTGTGGGCAGGATGTGGCTTTAGGGGCTACCAGTTTGCAGACCCTGCATCAAGTTGCCTGGTACCTAAACTGTATCCTTTGGTACTTGTCACCAATACTGACCTTGAACCTGGACCACAGGACTCTGTCCTGGACCCCATGTTTTCCCTGCCCATTCCAGCTGCAGCCCATGTCCCTTCTGGATCATGTTCCTGGTACCGTGGACTCCGGAAGTCCCTGTCCAGACAGCCCTCAGCCTGCTCCCAGGGCCTGTCCTCCGTCTTCCCAGGGGCAGCTTGCACCGCCTGGCATGAGCATCTTCTGGCTGGGAGAAGGGTAGGGGCTGTAGTGTGGGAACAGCAGGGGCAGGACTGCCAGCCCCGGTCCTGCATTTGTACTCTTGCCCGTAGCTGGACAATTGTTAGGGGTGGGCCTGCTGGTCACTGCCCTATAATAAGAGTTACTCCTGACTCACAATTTACCCTGGGCTAGGCACTCTCCAATGCATTGCATGCATCGTGTCATTTGACGCTTATACGAACTCTGAGGATGCTGACAAGCAGTCCCGTTTTACAGATGAAGGAAGCAAGGCGCAGAGAAGGGAAGTAAGTTGCTCACGGCCAGTGAGCGGCAGGGCCAGGACTCCAACCCGACAGTCTGCAGCAGAGCAGCCTCGCTTAATGACCAGTCACACTGTGGAAACTGTTGCTGCTCCCCAGCCCCCACTGGACGGCCAGCCCCGACAGGGCTGGGGTGGAGGCGGGGACCCTCCGCGGGGGCGCGAGGAGGGTCCGTGGGTCGCCGTGACTGCCTCCGAGCTGCTCCCGCCGCCCCAGCCCGCGGGCCGCCAGGGGGCCTGGCGGGGACGGCGGCGCCTGGCAGCGGGGGATTGGACGCGCTGGCCCGCGGCTGCCCCTCCCGCGCCCCTCGGCCGGGGCGCGCGTCCTGACTCCTGCGACCGCCCCGCTCCTTCCCGGCATGCCCCGCCGCAGGGCCGCCCGCGCCCCGCCGTGCCGTCCGGGGGCCGCCGCGGGATGCGCGCGGAGCCGCAGCCTCAGGTGGGTGGCCCCGCGGGCCGGGCGCGCCGGGCTGCGCACGGGGGCTCGAGGCTCGGGCTGGCCGCGGCGATCAGCCCGCGTGGAACGGGGCGCCGGGGGCGGGGGGCAGCCTGGGGGCGCGGGGTGGGGGCCGGCCCCGCCGCTGACTCCGGGGAGGGGAGGCCGCCGCCGCTTTGTCCCCGCCGCCGCGGGCCCGCGCCTGCAAGTTGGGAAAGTCAGTCCGGACCGCGCTCCGGGGAGCCCCCAGCCCCGCGCGGCGCGCCGGGGGCGGCCGGGTTCCTTCCTCCGGGTGGCCGCGCGCGGGGAGGAGGTAGGGGCTGCGTCTGTTTTATCCTTGTGAGTGTAGAACCACATAGATGGGGAAGGAGGAGAGCAAGGAAGGCAGAGAGAGCTGCACAAGCTTAGAGAAGGAGAAACAGGGAAACTCACTCGAAACACACAGGGAAGAGTACGCGAAGAGGAAGACAAACACGCAGAAACACCCACACAGACAAGTAGCAGAGAAAGACCGAAAACTCCGAGAAAGCTCACACACACTCAGAGGAACACTGGCGGGACGCTCGGGAAGAGAGAGGCAGCCAATCTGGTGGTCTCAGAGGCCCCGGGGCAGGGGGAGGAGGAAGGAGAGAAAGAAGGGGAGAGACTGAAGGGGAGGAGGAGAGGAGGTGAGGGGAAAACAGATAAGAGGAGGAGGAAAGAACCAGGGCTAAAGCAGGCAGGAAGGAGAAACACACACCCAGGGAAACCAGGCTGACTCGAGAATTACCCCCACCCCCACCCCTACTCCCCTCACAATCAGAGATGCAGAGATGAAGGAGACAGACTCCCGCAGTCACATCCTTGTGGCCAAGTGAGCTCCAGGTGGGAGAGCAGCTCTGTGAGACCTCTGAGAAAGGCCTCCTGGGCACTTTAAGCCAGCCAAGTCCCCATCTTGTCTGCCTGGCAAACTCCTACTCAACCTTCAAAACCCAGCTCAGGCATCACCAGCCCTGTGAAGAAAGCTTTGCCAGAAAGTGTCGTGCAAACACGGTTACTCTCCTTTCTTTGTTCTTCTGCACATAGCACAGGCACATGGAGTTGAAATGATTTGTCTGCCTGTCTGCCTCTCCCACCAGCTCCTTAAGATTGGGGTCTGAGTCTTATTTATCTCCAATCTCCAGAATCCAGCCCAGTGCTTGGTGCATAGTAGATGGTCAGTAAATATTTACGGAGTGACAATTGAGAGCATTTGGACCCTCCAAGACATGGAGGATAGAATTAAGTGCAAATAGAGGAAATGCACCATCCTGGCCTCATAAAGACCCCTATGTCAGAGCACCCTTTTTGCATGTAGAGAAATTGAAGCCCAGAGAGGAAAGGACTCTTGCCCAAAGAGATGTCAGCAGGAGGCCTGCAATGAAATAACATTGTGCATATGTACTTTTCTGAGATGCCTCTGTTTCTCTGGCTTCTGAATTTAAAATAGGTGTGAAATATCCTCGTCCTCCAGTTCCTCTCTCCAGAGGCAACTATTGTTATCTAGTTACATTTCTTATGTGTGTGCGGGTACACGTATCCATATCCAAAGAAATAGTCTGTGCACACACTAGTACATGCAAGTAGATGTACTTCTTTATTCTTCTTGGTACACAGGTAAAAGAATTTTATGGGGCAAAAAAAAAGTGTGAAAGTGCCTCTTGGGTAAAAACAGGCACTAGGCAATGAACACTTGCACAGTAGCTTTTAACACTGAAACTGACAGAACCCTTTCCAGAGTTTTTGCAATCTTCTTTCCTCCTTAGGAAAGGGAAGGATAACATCCATCTCAGTTTAAGTGGATGGGTTTCTCTTCCTGACTACATAAACTTGGACAAATTCCTGAACCTCAGTTTCCTCAACAGTGAAATGGGGCTACTGCTGTCCCCCGTTAGGATTATTGTTGGGAGAGTTAGCATATCAAAAGTACCTGGCACAGAGGAGATCCTAGGTAAATACAGTCCCACCTTTCTCTTTCTTTAGTGGGTGTTCTTTCAAGCATGTTTTTTATAGTTGTGAAAACAACAATACTAGTTAAAATGTTTCCTTTTGTCCCAGGTTTAAAAGGCCACTAGTCCAATGGGGGTGTGTGTGCAAACTCTTTTAATAAAAGAAAAGGCAAATTTGGGACATGGCATAAAATATCCCTTGATTTTCTTCAGGCTCTCATTGTCTCTGCAGGTGACTTGGGGGAACCTAGCTGTTCCCCTGCCCCCATGTGCCACTTCCGGCGGGTAAGACCCAGCTGCTCCCCTCTCTGTTGTGGCTTCTTTACCAGATCTGCTTTGATCTTCTGTTCTCTCAAGCTTTAGCCCATGCGGAGCATATGAGTGAGACTGAGTCCGGAGCTACCTGGAAGCATGGAGACTGTGGTGATTGTGGCCATAGGTGTGCTGGCCACCATCTTTCTGGCTTCGTTCGCAGCCTTGGTGGTGGTTTGCAGGCAGCGCTACTGCCGGCCCCGAGACCTGCTGCAGCGCTATGATTCCAAGTGAGTGGGCCCCATGGAGGGGAAGATGGAGAGGGGGGCTCTAACAGAAGAAAAAGAGAGGAACAGAAGTAGTTTGCTGTTGGGTGACTGTAACTTAGCCTTTTGCCTCTAAAATGGTACCTTCAGGCTGTCCTTCCCAATAAAGACCTCCAAGCTTAAGAACGTTCCTAATGTTCCCCAGCATCCTGAGCCACCTTTCTCTGTTTTCTGAGCCAATAAAAAGGTCACTGAACATGTTCAGCTATCGTGAAGGCCAGTTTTGGATAGACGGCCTCACTTAGCAGTTGGACGAGCCAAATCCATTCTCAACTAAACCCACAAGAACAGAACTCAGATGCCCCCATGCCAGCCACACATCTTAGCAACAAGCACTTGGTTTTGCGAGATCCTAGCAGAGGACTGCCTCTCTCTGCACAGCAGATTCTTCATGATGTATTTTATGTAAAATATATTTTGTAAGTAGGATTCTACTTTCAGTTTAGGAATGTTTTAATTGATCTTTAAGGGACTGTGGCAGCCAACTAAACTTTAGTTTCTTTTACCCCTCTATCTTAATCCTATCAGTGTCTCGTCAAGTGGGAAATAATTTGTAAATGCCCATTTGTATGACCCAGGAAAGCTCTGCTGTTGAAAAGAATGCTATGACGTCTCTTTTCCTGAAGCACCATGTTGTAAAATTGGAGGGGAGGGTAGGGAGGTGGGGGGGGCGGCCAAGCTGGCTTCAAAGAGAGATTCTGCAGACCAGATAGGGTGTACAGGTAGGTCTGGGTAATAGGAACCTCAACCTCTTTATGAAATGTAGGCTTGAAGGGAAAATAAGTTATAAACACATTTTATTTTGTCCTGAATGAGTACCCTGTCTAATGCATCTTTGTAGTTATATGGTTAAACCCTCCTCTTTCTCTCAGTGGCTTATGTTACTCTGTTTCACTTTTCTTTTCTTTTCTTTTCTTTCTTTTTTTTTTTTTGAGACAGAGTCTCACTTTGTTGCCCAGGCTAGAGTGAGTGCCGTGGCGTCAGCCTAGCTCACAGCAACCTCAAACTCCTGGGCTTAAGCGATCCTACTGCCTCAGCCTCCCAAGTAGCTGGGACTACAGGCATGCGCCACCATGCCTGGCTAGTTTTTTCTATATATTTTTAGTTGGCCAGATAATTTCTATTTTTAGTAGAGATGGGGTCTCGCTCTTGGTCAGGCTGGTCTCGAACTCCTGACCTCGAGTGATCCACCCGCCTCAGCCTCCCAGAGTGCTAGGATTACAGGCGTGAGCCACTGCGCCCGGCCTGTTTCACTTTTCTTTTGTCTTAGTGCCCAGGCCTTCCTCCTTGGCTCACTGTCTAGCCATGTGCCCTGCCCTCATCTGTAGTCCTAATAGGCTTAGGTTTTGTCTCTGCTCTAACTTATTGGCTCCCTTCATCCTTTTAGGGGGTCTGTGGGCCTCAGTGAGGATCAGGTCAGCAGCAGTCATCATCATAAAATCATTTAATGGGGGACTTCTCTTCCAGGCCCATTGTGGACCTCATTGGCGCCATGGAGACCCAGTCTGAGCCCTCTGAGTTAGAGCTGGATGATGTTGTCATCACCAACCCCCACATTGAGGCCATTCTGGAGAACGAAGACTGGATTGAAGATGCCTCGTAAGGCCTTAGGGACCGTTTGCTTTTCTGCAGCCCCTGGGGATGCCAAATGGGGCTTCCGGCAAATAGTGCCCTTTCCTGGCTTCCTTTGCCAGAGCGCTCAGCTGGGCATCCAGGGGCACTCTTATCACTTTCCCCTGCCCTCCGTCTGGGGGGAAATCAGAATATGACATGCCAGTGCTTGTCCTTGCCTTCTCTCCCCGCATTTTGTAAGACCTGAACACTGAGACCTGTAGATGTGTGGCACAGGTTGTTATAAAGTGACCCTGATGTGCTTGGGTTATCCCTGGGGTGCCCAGGAGATTGACACTCAGGGTCCAGGGATGAAGCCTTTGTCTTCAGTATCCCTCAGGGATCTCTCCATCCTACAGGAACATCTACATTTTGAAAAGTGTATCTACTTCATCCTTTTATTCATTTAGCCATCCATTCACCGGACACATGTTTATGGGGCTTTATATATGTGCAGGGTACTGGGTCAAGCACTGTAGATATTAAAATGATGGGGGATATGGTGTTATACTAAGTACGGTATCATAGAAACTATAGGTGATCTCTGTGTCTAGGTTTGCCTGGGGTGGGGTGGGCGAGGTGGATTTCATGAAAGATATCACAGAGTAGGTACCTTTTGGCTTGGGTCTTGAAAGATGAGGAGGAGTTCACCAGGCTGAGCATAGCAGTAAGGACACATTGGGTCTACCAGAAGCTCGGAGATATAAAAAGCATGATTTGTTGGTGCAGAGTACAGCTAGCTGGAAGAGCAGGTTGGGTTTGGGGAGGGAGAAGGGCAGGGAAAGCAGGTGCTCCCTCCTGTGGCTCAGGGGCTTGCTCCTTTTAACTTGGAGGCATTACTGCCCCCAGGTGCTGTCCAGCTGTGCCCACTGGTCAGGTGAGATGAAGAGCAGAGGGGGAGCTGGAGGGAGGTGGGCCCCTCTAGATGAACACTGACAACTTCTTCTTGTCTCCCCAGGGGTCTCATGTCCCACTGCATTGCCATCTTGAAGGTAATACACTCTGATTTCCCTATGAGGTAAAGGGGTGTCACCAAAGCACCCCTGTGCATAGACAGCTGGAGTTGAAAGGGACATTAGAAAGGACACTGAACCCTCATAAGAGGCCTTTCTTTAACCTGACTTGTGGAATTTCTGCTGTTTGCTTCCACTCCCGCCTGGACAGGCTGTTTTACTTTAGGATCCTCAAGGCTGTTTCAAGGACCTTATTTCATCTTGTCCCCCTGATACGATGACCTGTGGGAAAGACAGCCTAGGTAGTCACTAGCCAGGGTTTCCCTGACCATGGAGGAAGCTGTGTGTGCCTGAACACAGAGCTGCCAAGGGGAAACGAGGTTTTTGGGCTTCTCCCTGTTCACCGTCCATTAACACAGAGCCCAGGCCTGTACAGTGAGTTGCTTTCTGAACTTCTGCCGTTACTAGAAAATCTTCACTGGCCCTTTTTGGCTGTGACTGTAGTCACCCAAATAGTACAACCAGTGTTGAAAAATCCAAACCATGAGTACTTCAACTTAAAGGCAGAGTTGTTTTTTCTCTGAATGCCTGAAATTTTGGAAAATTGCATCCAATTTGCATTTTGGATAATTTTTATGGTTTTAGCATTTATTTTTCAATTCTTGCCTGATAATATTCTACCTAATAGAATGATAACAATACTGAAATATTTGGGCAATTGCCAATATCATTAGTATCTTTACTTCAGTAGCCTGGGAAACCACACATTAATCTCTTTGTCTAGTAATTATTCAAGACTTGAAAAGAGACAACTTTGTCTTCTCTTTAGTGTCATTCAGTATAGGATATTAAAAAGTCCTTTATCCCACCTCTTTGGCTGTCTCTCCTGGGGAACAAAGAACTGCCTGGTAGAAAATTATTGTCGCATAGGCCAGGCTTATTATTTCATTCCAAGAAGCTCTTTGGATATGTAAATATGGCTGTGGAGAGAGATATGATTATAGATATAGGTAGGTAGGTACAATGACTAGAGCAATAATGCCATGTTACATTTCCTTTCCCCCAAGCAGGAAGAGTTCTGAGGCTGGGTTTTGTCCTGTCCTCAGCTTTTAGAGGAGAGGACACATGGCACCTGTGGTGGGAGATGAATCAGCCGGAAGTAGCCTTATTGTATTGGCTTCAGTGGTCCATCCTGGGAACCTTG
This sequence comes from Varecia variegata, assembly GCA_028533085.1. Lineage (NCBI taxonomy): Eukaryota > Metazoa > Chordata > Mammalia > Primates > Lemuridae > Varecia > Varecia variegata. The sequence goes on from CM052441.1 coordinate 115,870,377, forward strand.
GATCAAAGGAAGGGGCTTCCAATGCTCCTCTTAGGGTCTTAAGACCCTTCTGCTTGGTCACTTCCCCTTGAGTCCCTGTGGTAGGAGATTGAAGGAGGAGACTAGGCTCACTCCTGGGTGGGCTCTTGGGCTCCTCTTTGCTTTATATTTTCAGTCCCAGTGTAAGGTAGGCACTGCAGCTTCCTTGCCAGGCACAGAGGCAAACGCAGGTTCTGACGGGGGAAGCACGGCACGGGGGCTGCCAGCTCTGTTGGTGGACAGTGTCGGAGTCTGGCCATTTCCCTGCTTTCTCTAAGGTCCTTTCATCATCATCTTGACAAAACATGCTAATATATTACCCTAGAAAATTGTTGAAATAAGAGCCATTATTGGAGAATGTGCTTAAAGGGAACAATTGCCCTTTGTCCAGCCCTGTTTCTGAGTGCACTCCACTGGAGATATTTATCCTTTTGCAAGACTAAACTGTGAGATGAAGGACTAGAAAAAGAAAGCAGGTTTTTCCCCTAAGCGAGAAGGTGAAATCGGAGCACATGATTTTTCTTAGACAGATTACTTCAGCTTAGACGTCTCTGAGCCGACCCCCTGCCCTTGATCTGAGGTTCCTCCCCCTCCTTCCTCTCCCAGCCGTGTTCTTGGCTTTTGCCTCTTCCCACCCGACTTCCTCTCTTCTCTGTGTACTTTGTACTTCAAGTCAGCCCTTAGGTTAGGGAGCCAAGGCAGGGCCATGTTTGTCTTGTGGGGGTGGCAGGAGCCCTCATCTCTTCTCTCCTCCTCCCTGCTGCGTTAGATTTGTCACACTCTGACAGAAAAGCTTGTTGCCATGACAATGGGCTCAGGGGCCAAGATGAAGACTTCAGCCAGTGTCAGCGACATCATCGTGGTGGCCAAGCGGATCAGCCCCAGGTGAGCGGTTGGCACACACTCCACTGGGGTGGGGGTGGGGGCGGAAGGTGAGGGAGCCGCAGGGCCAGGCTCTTCTAGGAAACACAGGTGACTTTGGTTATTGGTGTGCCACATTCACAGAACGACCAGGAGGGTTTAGGTATTGTGACTTCCCAGCAAAGGTGGTCCCCGCCTCCAGCATGCACCGTCTGGTAGGCCCACTGGGAGGTTCCAGCAGGTTGCTCATCCTGGCTAGTCCGCTGTGCAGGTCACGTGGTGGCTGCTCCCTCCCTCCTGGTCGCACATCAGCTGGGGCTGTTTTCCCTCTCTTGCCACGCCTTCCTCCCAGGCTCAGCTGCAGCCAGCAAGCGCATTCCCCGCAGGTGCCCACGCCCCATCTCTAGTGGCCTCCTGGCCATGCCCTGGTCAATACAGCCTGTACCTGTGTCAGAGACTAGTCTGGGGGACCCACTCTGGCTGTCACCCACTGCCCCGTCCTGGACTGGGTGGGAGGTGAAGCATACAGCATGCAGACCTCCCAAATTCCAGGCTGTCTGCAAAATCCCATGTGGGAGGCGACCAGCGGGATTGCAGTCAACAGCTACACCCCCTCATTTGGGCTTGATTTTGTGGAGAAAAAATAAAGCCCTTTTCTTAGAGCAAAGGGCTGTGCTAAATTCGTGCTGCCATCTGGTGGCTGGTATGCAGCTGTGCCCGAGCCCGGCGCCGGCCAAGTCCGCGCTGTTTTTTTTATCAGCCACCTGGCCCCTCTGCCTGGGAGGGTGGAGCGGAGGCACCCCTGTGAGTTCCAGGGGTCCACGCTTTCCTTGTTGCCGTGGCGTCGGGTGAATCGCGAGGAACTAGCCCTTTCCCTGCCTCAAGATCAACCAAATAAAAACGACCAGCTTCCCGGGAGTTGGCACCACGTGAGGTCCTCCGAGGGAATGTACGACTTGGTCTGCTTGAACTCTGTCCAGGGAGTTGAGTGAGTTGAGAAAGTGGGAGGGAGAGCTGAGCCCAGAACAGTCCCTGGGTTTCTGCGGAGTTGCCCCGGTGGGTGTGGCTACGTGTTGGTGTCAGCCCAGGCCGACCCTGGCCTTAAGAACCCCCACCCAGGCCCTGGGCCAGCACTAGGCATTCCTTCTGCTCACCCATTACTTTTAAAGACTCTGCATTGTCATATCTGCTGGTCCCTTCATCATGCTTTTTGTCACTTCTAAGAGCGACCCCCAGGGGTCAGGCAGATTCCTGTGATCCGGCTTTAAGGCAGCATTCCCGGGGGTTTGGGGGTCAGGGAGAGGAAGGAGACTGGGATTTCTGGGGGTTTGTGGAGCCTGGGTGAGCAGGATCCGTGGTGGTGCTACGGCGAGTGTGTGGCATTGCCCAGAGGGTGGCCCTGCCCTGGTGCCCACTGGCCCCTGCTACAGAGCACCCTGGACTGCTTCTGAAACACTCCCTGCCATGGTTCAGTCGGGTCCTTGCTTTGTCTTTTCGCCCTCATGTTTCTTTCTCCCTCTGGCTATTTTTTGTCCCCATTGTTTTTCCTGCTCCATTTGTTCCACATGGTGTGTTGATGGCATATTAGTCTCAAGGAGCGTGGCTTCAGCCGTGGGGCACTGCGACAGTGCCAACAGTGGCTGTGCCTCTGCATGTCCTGTCGGCTCTGCAGCCCTGAATGTTTGAGAGCATCTTTTTTCAAGTGCTTTTAGAAATCAAATAATACATATTTATTTTCCCTTCCTGACTATCAGGTGGTCCATAGCAAAGATTGGGAGCAAAACCTTATACCACACTAATCGGAATGAATTGTAGCTCTTTTCTGAACTTGTTTAAAAAAAAAAATTAACCATGAACTGTCCATGAAATGCAATGGAGCACTTTGAACCCAAATTAAACTTGTGGCTTTTTTTTAGTGTTCTACATAACTACCTTCATCCATGTCTTTTTTTTTTTTTTCTGAACACAAAAGTAACAAATGCTTATAAAAATTAAAATACTGCAGACATAGATTATCTAGAAACTGACATACTCCTAATTCCACCCCTCCCAATTTCAGGAGGTAACCACTGATTACATGGTGAGTGTTCCTCCTGATTCCCCCCTTGCATTACATAGGTTTTGTTTGTTTATTTTTATACAAATGGGATAGATCAAGTCTTCTATATTATTTGGCAATGTGCCTTTTTAATTTCCTAGTAATCTGGAACATCGTTCCATATGTGTGACCTTTTTAATACCATTGGAATGGAAACAGAACCAAAACCAAAATAGTCTCTAAACCGAAGCTGAAGTCTTTCTGTTAAGTCTCTGTCTGAGAATGCAGAATCAGTTCGAGAAAGAACCACTATAGGCTGGGCTCTGGAATATCAAAAGGAAAGAAGTGGAACAAAGAAAGATAGAAAGGGAGGAAGAAGGAAGGAGATAAGGGAAGTAAAATATTGAAAACCTTTTGCCTCCCCTCAGGGTGGACGATGTTGTGAAATCAATGTACCCACCGTTGGACCCCAAGCTCCTGGATGCACGGTGAGGGGGTAGAGTGCTCATGCGTCTGTCCGTGCTGGAGGGTCACCATTCTATCAATATCAAATCTACGAGGATGGCTCACCGGGTTGCTTAGCGAGGGCTGTTGTGCTGGCTTCCCAAGGCTGCCGGCTTCAGTGTGAACGGTCAGCCAACCAGTGAGCCCAGCCTGGCTGTGTGCTGGATGCCAGTCCTCTTCCTGAAGCCCAGGAGAAGAAAGAGCCAGGCTTAGATTTTGAATCTTTGTGAATAAACACCCAGCCATGCTGCACCCTGACTTTGCCTTCCGTTTCCCCAACTGCCCCCGCGGATCTCTGGACCCCAGAAGCAGACTCACTGTAGCTGTGAGTGCTGCCCAGTGGGATCCTGGGACAGTGGAAATGAGGTGACAAGTCAGCCGCACCTGTGCTCACCTTCACCTGACACCCTCAGAAGCCCTTCTCTCGTGACCCTGTACTCAGGGTGTTCTTAGCCTTATAAAATTGTTATGTTCCTGTGCTAGATGTAAACCCATTTAAGAAGAACAGATTCTTTCCTCTCTCAGATTCGTGTGACTGTTGCACAGGCTGTTGTGTGGCGGTTTCCAGCTAGACCGTGGTCACGGTGCTGCAGCTTTGGTTTCTCTGCCCCACTCCTGCCGCTGCCCAGGGTTGTCCACGGGTTAATAATATGTGATACCTGCCCAAATGCATTGTGCGCACTCAGTATGTAAAAGGTATTCTACAGTGAATCTTTCAGTACTGAAAAAAACCTCCTCCTCAATTTGGTTTTCAATTAAATCTTTTTTTGAGTTGAGTAAACCAGCCCTGGGCCTCATTGATTTGTAATCAATGAGGAATGCTGAAAGTGAGGGTATGTATATCCTGTCTGTAAGTGGGCAGCGGCTGGGGATGTGCCCATCCAATTGACCGGATCTGGACTGTTCGGCACAGCGCTTTTCTGGGAGATGTTAATAGGTGTGCTGCAGGAAATGGCTTCCACGGTCTTAAATAAGTTTGTGTGACACAGCATATTGCATTCTCCCCTTGGCGCTTTATCAGCTTCATTAAAGACTCTGAGACAGGCTTCAGTTAATCTTGTTTGACCCAGCCATCCAAAAATTTATTTGAGCATGAAATCATCTTTAAATTATATACCCACTACCATCCTAGGGAAGGGTGTGCGGTTTGGGGAACACTAGTCTAGAGTCTATCCATTTGGACTTTCATGCAAAGTTGCTCATTTCATAGGGAATCTGATCCTGTTGTTTTTTTCTAGGACGACTGCCCTGCTCTTGTCTGTCAGTCATCTGGTGCTGGTGACCAGGAATGCCTGCCATCTGTCTGGGGGCCTGGATTGGATTGACCAGTCTCTGTCAGCTGCTGAGGAGCACTTGGAAGTCCTTCGAGAAGCAGCCCTGGCTTCCGAGCCAGATAAAGGCCTCCCGGGCCCCGAAGGCTTCCTGCAGGAGCAGTCGGCAATTTAGTGCCTGCAGGCCGGCAGCTGGCTATGAAGGCCGGCCTGCCACTGTCCGTCGGGGGCTCAGCGGAGCCTTCCACTTTCTCCTGTAGAGTTAGTTGTTCTGCCTGGCTCCGGAGTCCAGCTGTGTGTGCACAGTGAAGCAGGAGAGAGCCCTGTGGGGCGATGCCTCTGCTGCAATTGCAAATTGTGGCTGGTGAGTGGCAGTCTAACACCACAGTTAGGGGAGGTGCCATTCACCATCTGTGCGGCAGAGCACTGAAACCTGGTGGACTCTCGGCTTTATTTAGCTCACTTAGTGTTTTCAAGAAAATTGAGCCACCCTCTAAGAAATCTAGAGATTTTACATTAAAATCAGAATTTCTGGCTTCTCTTGAACAATCAGAAGGTGCGGCAATTCTGATCTGCATTTTCGAAAGAGGACAATCAGTTGGAACTAACTAGGGGTGGCCTCTTTGGGCAAGACTTGTACTCTCTCACCTGGCCTGTTTCATTTATTTGTAGTATCTGCCTGGTCCCTGAGGCATCAGGTCCCCTCTTTCCCCTTACAGGCTTGGGTTTGAAGCTGAGCACTACAAAGTTGATTATTTCCTTTTTATCATTATGCCTGCGATTTCCTAGCTACTACTAGGTGGATAGTAAATTTGTACTTATGTTTCCCTCAAGTGTGTGGTTATTGAGTCAAATTCGTGTGCGTGGTGTGTGGGGGGACATACATGTCTGAGAACTGAGGATGGAGGAAGAGAGCCCAAGAATCCCGAGGATGCCTGTGTGTGCCTCAAAGTGAGGTCTTTAAAGACCCTTGGAGTTCAAGCAGAAGATACCACCATAAAGTAGTTTTCACATCAGCAATGACATCTGTAAAGGTTGTTTTCCCTTCCTTCTGATATGTTTGCTTTGCAAATATTGAAATATAAGGGGCACTTCTATGACTCAAGACTTAGTGGGACCTAGAATCACAGTGGCATAATTCAGATCTATGTCATCATTTCCATCACGAGCATTTGGAAAGCCTCAAGTACTTTGCTTCTTCCCAGGTTCTCAGAGCCAACCTTGCTCTTGAGAGAGGCACCTGGCTTGGGGGCTGCCCAGGTTCACATCCTGTGCTGTGAAGCATGTTTGGAACTGTATGCTCCCTTTTAATTTTCCCTGTCCTGATTCAAGTCAGCAAATCCCTCAGCCTGATTCTAGGGAACCAGGAACCCATATTCCCAAATTCAAGATCGAGGCCTTCTTTGTCCATTGGGCACGTTTTATTCTCCAGGAGAACAGGCTGCTTCTAACCAGCACAATGTGTACCAAACCCCACCTGGGGAGGTGGAGTCAGGGGAGGGAAGCTGGAGCTCAACTCCCATGGACTAGGAGCTCAACTACCATGGATTTCAGGGGATACCTTATTGGATTGTCTGTGCCCATCAACCCTAAAAGCATGTTAAGTCCTGCTGGCAGGCTGTGAATGGGCAATGTATACAAAATCTCTTTGACTTTTCTATTTGAGGCCTCCACAATCCTCCTATTTTTATCTTTTTCCTCCTTTCCAAGGCCTGCCTTTATAACCAGATGGGAAACCAATTCATGCTAAGGTGGCAATGGCTATCACAGTTGTAAATGTCCCCTGCATTTTAATCTGGACCACAGCCCTAAAGCCAAAAAGGCAGTTCTGCATTGGCATCTGAAATACTATCCATCAGGTATGGGGGATTGCGGGTGGGAGGTGTCTCAGCACCCCTGGAGCAACACCCAACATTGATGACCTTCTCTGAGCCCCAGCAAGACCTGGAGCCTGAGATGCTGCCTTTCAGTTGCCAGGAGAGGTTGTCAGAGACCTCGGAAGTAGCTGCCAGACTTCAGGATTCTGATTCCACCGCTCTGTAGTTTTTCTTTCATCTCCAGGGCTGGACAAGTAAGACACCTGTGGATAAAGTTGGTGTTAGGGGCTGATGGTTGAGGTGTCTTTGGAACAGGAGGCCAGGCCACTCTGTAGGCCCTTTGGGAATTGCCTGAAGTTACCTCCTTCCCTGGGATGGGCTGGCGGGTGAGCACTGGGGATCCCAGGATTTCCTCTGTGCCAGATGTGGTTTCCCAGGGGACAGACACATCCCAAGTCCCTGGTTCACTAGTGTCTGTGTATCTGCTGGCATATCCCACTTTCCATGGCCCCCACCTCCTCCTCTCCTGGAGTGGGAACATCAGACTCATACCCTAATGAAGAAGGAGTTACTCGGGTAGGAATTCAGTGTGAAGAGAGCAGGGTATTTGAAGGAAGAATTAGGTTTAAATTTGGGCTCAGTCGCTTACTGTGGGAGCTGGGACAAGTTACTTAACCTCTCTGCTCCTTAGCTTTCTCATCTGTAGAATCAAGGCTCCTGTCATTGGGTTGGCATGTCAATCAAACGAGATGGTGCATGCGAAATGCCTAATTGTGTGCCTGGTTCTGCTTAGCCGGTGTTAACCCTCTCTCCCCGCAGCTTCCCATGCCTGTAGACAGCTGGCCCGGATGGTTGCACCTCACTTAGCATGGCTTTGTCTACGCAGCAGCTTCTGTTCATGGGCTCTGGAACAGAGTGGCCCCAAATCTGGGATCGCCACAGTAGGGAGAGCAGCCCAGCCCTGTCCCTGCCCCGCCCCAAGTGTGTTCACGTGAAGACATTCAGAGCTCTTGGCCTGTTGTTGGTGTTCAGAAGGTTGATTGTGCAGGCTCACATTCCTCCAGAGGCTGGGGAGCCTCCCCCAGCTTGCGAAATCTCTGCGAGGGGCACGTGCTCCTGGCTCCCAGCTTAGCCTGGTATTCACCCTGGCCTGCCTCATTCCAGGAGTTCCTTCTCTTCAGTCTCTGTGTCCACATGAGCCCAGTCTTTAGAGAATGGCTTACAGTTCAATGGCCCTGACTTGCTTTATGTCCTTGGAAATTTGGGGAAGGTGTCAGAAGAAGAATTTCTATCCATTTCCTCTGTCTCTCTTCCTTCCCTCCCACAAAGGTGTGCTGAGAGCTTACTCTGGGGGAGGTGCTGTGCTAGATGCTGGGGACATGGAACAAAAGGTGCACTCCCTGACCATGAGGGGCAAGAGGGACACATGTGCCGCTGAACTGTGGACGTAGCCAGTGCTGCAATGGAGGGGGCCACAGAGCAGGAGGCGTGCAGGGGTGAGGTTGGGATAGTCAGAGAAGAAACCAGGAGGAGCTGCTGCCCGAGTGGAGACTTGACAGAGGGCCAGAGAGGTGCTCTGGGCAGACAGAACAACGTGGGGACAGCCCAGGGTGAGCGAGCATGGCTCCTGTGGGAAGTTGAGGGACTGGGGAGGGCTGGAGTGCGGGATGTAAGGGGTGAGGCTGGACAGGTTGGCAGGGCATCAGATCACAGAGGACCTTGTAAGTCATATTAGGGAGCTCGAGCTTTATCCTGAGCATGGTCATGGAAAGGCTATAAGCAGGGGACTCTCAGATTTGTAATTTACAAAGAGAGTCATTTATTTCATACCCTATGACATGAGGCTCCAGGGTCCCTAAATTTGCCTGATGCCGTCCGGTTCATGTTTCCCCCCGAGTCTGAGAGGCTCAAGACTGAATCATGGTACAAAGGTGGACTGGGCACCTTATTAAGAACAGAGGCAGAGGTGGGTGGGGCATGATGTGACTGTGCTGTGTCCCCTTCTGGTGGCACCCACAGTGTCCCTGTAACACAAGTCCTGATGAGCAGTTCTGAGAATCTGAGGCCAAACTGGGTCCTTCCTTTCTAATCCTGTTTGTATTTTTATCATCTCTGTTTTACAGGTAAGGAGACCAAAGCAGAAAGATCAGGGACTTTCCTGGAGTCTCACAGTTAGTAAGAATCAGAGCAGGAACTTCAACTCCCCAACTTGTGTTTGTTGTTGTTGTCATCTTAAATTGTTTATTTATTAAGAGAAACTATTCCTTAGCCCACATATCCATGTTTCACAGTTCAGGAACACAGGTCAGTGACAAACTTCTATGTAATTCAGCCAGAGAAATTCTCTATATTCCAAAATCACTTTGTATTCTGATTGATACCAGCCTTCCTCATCTCCTCAAAATCTTTCAAGCAGTCATACTTTCTGTAGAATTCTGTGTACATCTTCTTTCTTGGCTCAGCCACAGGGAACTTATAGAGAGCTACAACCCCCAGGGATACAACAAATGCTCAAACAATAAGAAATTGCAGGCACCTGGCCAGAAAGTCACACACCTGAGGTTTTGTCAAAGCACTGGAAGCGGTGGTAGATATTGTCCTTGATAGGGATGTCAACCTTAACTAACGAGATTCAGAAAATTCCATTAAGTCTAGAGCCTGAAGCCTGAGGATAGCCACCCAGCAGCACAGACTCAAGTTGCCCTGACTTTCTACTCCTGCCCAACTTGTGTTTTTAACTGCTGCATCTTCCTGCCTGGGTGCAGCAGGTGGGAAATGCATAATGGAATGGCAAGAACAGATACGGGAGTCATTCGATTCTATTCTGTTCTAGTTCTAATATTTTTCATTTAAAAAAATGATGGTTGTGACCTATGAATTAATTTCATGGCCCACTAATTGGTTACAACGCACAGGATGATAGAACACGGGCACTAAAATGAAGGCTGGGGCACGGGTGAGGGATTTCCTGTCCTTCTAAAATGACTTAATTTTATCCATTTTAAGTAAAACTCGCATTTACCAGAATAATGGCAAAAAATTTATGGTGCAAAATAGAATAATTAATTTATTACATGATTGATTAGTTCAAGAGTCATCTGTTGAGCATGTACACTGGATTAGGCTCAGCAATACAGGAATGAATAAAAATACAATGCCTCTCTTGAGGTGCATGTAACCCCAGGTGGAAAGAAAGCTGTAAAGAGTCATTTTCAATACAGTAGGGTAAGTGCTAAGTAAGCCGAGCACAGAGCAGGGGCGCCAAACCCAGATCCTGAGAATTGCCAAGGAAGAGAAGGTGTTAGGAGGCCTGCATGGGGTCAGGGAGGGTGGAGGTGGAGCTCAGAGCATCTGGGAAGGGCAATCTGCGCAGACATGACATTGCACACCATGCTCAGGACATCACAGCTGGTTCGATACTGCAAGCGTCAGATGGGAGGTGGGGCACGGTGGGAGAGGAGCTGGGAGAGGAAGGTGAGGACAAGACCCGGGAGAGACTCATAGGCCTTGCTGAGGTCTTCAGACTTTTCCTTGAATAAAAGGAAAAGTGGTAGGGAACTATTGAAAGTCAAACAAGCACTTTCTTATTTTTTCTTGGGAAACTAGGAAATGATCATTGCACCCTCGCCAGCCTTTAATGTTCTTCTAATTTGATAGGCTAACAATGGCGTAGTGTTGTGTTAATTTGCATTTCCCTGGTGCCAATTCCCCATCCCTAGCTTTAGCCTGAGTGGATGGAATAGAGGAAGACAAGATCATGGCCAACAGAAAAATGCCTTGAGAGTCTCCCCGTCCCCTAGATGGCAAGGCTCAAAGATCTGGGGCCACTGCTGCTCACTCCTGATTTTCTGCCTTTGATTAATGTTTAGATTCCTCCCTTACCTGTAGCCTCAAGGTGCAGTTAAATGCTTTTCATGTGTTTATTACCTATTTGTGCATATTCATGCCCTTTGCCCAATTTTCTCCTGGGATTTTGGTATTTTTCTTATTGATTTTTGTGAGCTCTTTATATATTAAAGATAACAACCCTTTGTCATATTCATTGTACAGCCTTATCATTTGCCTTTTAGTTTTGTTTAGAGTGGTTTCTGACATCCAGAAGTTTTAAATTTAGTATAGGCAAATGTATTGATTTTCTTTCCCTTAGTGATTTCTTCCATTGCTTTTTATGTTTTCTCATCCAGAGATCAAATAAATATCACTGAAATGTTTGAAGCAGTGGAATGTCATGGGTGAATGATTAAGAATAGTATCCACATGATAGGTGTAGTGGCAGGAAAAAAACCCAACAGGGTAGAAGAAATCAAACCTTCCTTCATCCACTCTAAACCCAGCTGAAGGTTAAAGGTGGGAACAGTCAGTGATCAAAGAGATGGACATGAGAGATGAGAAGAGGTAGGGAGAGTCTTGAAGGACTGGCAGGAGGTGGTCAGCATGCTTGGGAGCAATACAGAGAAGAAGCTGCATGTTCCAAGGTAGAATAGGAAGGAACAAGCATTGCCTAAGTGCTGGGGAGACAGGGCAGAGAGAAACCACACAATTCCCGCTGTCATGAGATTATAGTCTAGTGAGGGAAACAGACATTAAGCAAATGATTGCTTAAATAAATGTAAAATTAAAAGTTTTAAAAGTGTTTTAAGAGAAGCGATTGATTCTTATGAGAGATAATAAGGGACACGGGTCTATCCAGATGTCAGGGAAAGCTTCCATTAAAAGGGAACTTTGATCTACTATCTGGGGGATAAGCAGGAGTTCAGAGGCAGAGAAGTGTGAACACAAGGAACGGTACATGCAGAGGTCCTTTGGCAGGTGGACAAGAGCTGAGGCCAGGCCAGCGTGACCGGGAAGTAGGCAGGGAGGAAGGCAATGTGCAAGGAGGCAGGGGGCCGAATCATGTCAGACCTGGTAGGTCATGTGAAGGACTGTGGTCTTTTTCTGAAGAGTGATAAGAATCCATTCAAATGGCTCATTCAAGGCTGGTGGGGTTGGAGTGGGTTTGAGGTAGAGATGCCATCAGAGTTCTATTTTGGGAAGATCCTTTTGTTCTCTATGTGAAGAACCCATAAGAGGAGGCTGGAATAGATGTGGGTCCCCAGTGTTGTTGCAGTGGTCTAGGCAAGAGATGACGGCAGCTTGGTCTGGGCAGGGAGAAGAAGATGGAAAGTGAGGGGAGTGTGTACATTTGAGAGATATGTAGGAAGTAAAAGAAACAGGACTTGGGGTGGATTGGATATGAGACAGAGATGCAAGATAATGGCCTATCAAGAAAGACTCCTAGGTTTCAGGTTTGCACACCTACATGAGGGTGACAGTTTGGGGACAAGGATCACTAGTACAGGAAACACTGGAAGAGGATCGGGTTTGGGGAAGAGGGCAAAGCCATCTATTTTGGACTTGGAGTGTTCGAGGTGCATTTGAGAAATCTGAGTTGAGTTAAATATAATGGGCTGAAGATTTTTCATGGGTCATTATTGTTAGAGTTTTGGCCATGGGTGTGATGCTAGGGAAAGAACATGGAGTGAAAACAGCAGGGGACCATGTGGAACTCCAACATCAAATCTGACCTTGGGCTCATTCAGTGCTGTGTAGAGTTATGCTGACGATTCGATGAAATACCATACGCCCAGTACCTGGCACGTAGTAGGCATCCAGTAAGTGTTAGACACATCTCCCTTCTCTCTGTTTTTACTCTCCTCCCTCTATTTTATTCCTTTCTTTTCTGGCTGTAGGTATTGCAGCCAGAGACTCAAACTGAATTCTTCCAACTTGAGACGGCTACCAGGATACCAGTGCATGTGCCAGGCAAGCACCACTCTCCTCCAAGACTCAGCCCTGCAGAGCCCGTCTCTTGAGAGCTGTCTGCAGCTGGGCTAAGGGTACTTGGGACTGTTGTTTAGTTGACCAATGATCAATGCTCAGAGAGCCAATTTTCTTAGCACATCCAGCAACATCTACCGGATGGTCACACTTTAGGATGATAATCATGCTATCTCGAATTTCCAGAATGTTTTGTGCTATTTTTTTAAGAGAGTTTTCACAATGATTATCTCAGTTGTTCATCATAGGATTTTTCATTATAAAATGCATTTGCATATTTTATTTACCTATAATCCTTTTCCCACTGCTAAAACAATAGCATTCTGAGCAAATATGCACATGGATGGCTTACACTCTTACTTTCAAGCGTGCTTTCTCTTGTTTTCCCATTTTATTTTTAAACTAATGAGTTTAAACTAATGAGTTATCTTCCTGGCCATATTCTTTCACTTATTAATATTTTGGTTATTCTCAAAAGCATGATTCTGTTCTTTCTCTTCCCTTTTGGCGTATGCCCTCTTCATCTCCTCTCACTGATACTGAAGGTTCTGGCCCCTGAAAGCCCACTGTTCCAGCATATTCAGAAACTCACGTTTCTGACTCCGCTTCACTTTATTGCTCTCTGAGACAGGTGCTGTTTATTCTGCATGGAAGCTTCATATTACCTTTAACTAGAGATTCGTTATGCAAGACAACCTTATGATCACACAGCCTCACTCAGGTGCTACCTTTGCCCCTGGCATCTTAAAGATTCCTTTCTGCCTCTCAGTCTCAAATCACTCCTTTTTTCCCCCCTTCTGCATAATACTTTCCTGATTTCCCTTTCTGTATTCTTAATCTTTATCTTCTACTGTCTGTATGCAGCCTCTCAGCAAACATGTGCCAAGCATCTACTGTGCGCCAGACTTTGTGCTGGGCTCTGAGGATTCAAAGAGCCACAACCTGGTCCAGGACCTTGAAATGCTCACAGTCTGCAATGGTGGGTCTCGAACCTGGTGGCACATTTGAACCATCATCTGAGGAGCTTTAAAAAAAAACTAATGCCCAAGTCCTAGCCGTAGGGATCTGATTTAATTGGTCTGGAGTGGGACCCAGGCATTGTGATTCTTTTTTTATTTTTTTATTTCAGCTTATTATGGGGGTACAAAAGTTCAGGTTATATATATTGCCCATGCCCCCCCATCCCCCCGAGTCTGAGCTTCAAGCGTGTATTGTGATTTTTGAAAAGAGATTCTAATGTACGGCCAGGGATGAGAACCACTCACTGGCCTAATTGATGAGACAGATGTGGAAACAAATGATCTTAACGCAATGTGAAGGCAGAAGTCAGCACCACGGGCTGGAGCAGGGCAGAAGGGAAGCCTGTCATCCGGCCTGGAAAATGGCAAAGCAGCCAAGGTTACCCACAGCGGATGGCTCAGTGCCCTGTCTCATCCCAGAAAGCCTTTCACAGAGTCCTCCCTTCCTTCCAATCTTCCAGTCGAGCCGGAGAAATGGAAGTCCCTCTGAAAGGAGAGAGTGACCTTCTGTCTTCTTAAGGTATAGAAAGAAGAGTGATTAAGAGCAGGGCCTGGGAAGTCACGCACACATTCAAACCCCAGCCCTGCCACTTCCCAGCTGTGTGGCCTTGGCACATTGCTTAACCACTCCTGAGTCTCAGGGCTCTTGTCAACACAGTGTGTGTGTGTGCACGTGTGTGTATGTGTGTGTATGTGTCAGTTGAGGGAGCGCATGTATGTAATGTGCCATGTGCCTCACCCTGCCTTGCCTCCGGTGGGTGCTAGAAACATTGTAGCCGTGTAGACTTCCAGATACCACGCCCACACTGAGGATGCTCAGCACTTCTTCCAGTGGCAAGTACTCGGGTGACCTTTTGTGTTTGCCCCGCTAGCCCGTCCCTGCAGTAGGGTGACGCTTCACCTGGTGCACCTTTGTGCAGTCTTTGACAGCCCCTGATGGGCACGTTCCTCTCCAGGGTCTTTCTCTTCTCCTCCCTGGTAGTTTTGTATCTTTTTCACCCCCAGAGTTCCTGCCAGCATTGCCCCCTGGCCCAGTGTCTGCTCTGAAGCTTATCGTGGGTCTGAATGTGATGATTCTCCCACAACTTCCTCTGTTGGCACCCCTGTGATTTCTCTTACGATGGCCGAGTGGTCCACTGCCATCCAGCATGGCACCCCCAGCCTTGTCTGCTGTCACCAGTGCTTGTGGTGGGACTTCAGCCACGGCAGTGGGCTCCAGCTTGTCAGAGCTGCCCCCTGTCCTTTCTAAACGTACCACTGTTGCCTTGGGTTGCACTCTCCTCTTCCTGGGACAGCAGTCCAAGGCTTGCTCAGTCTGATAGCCAGAGAACTTGACAGCCAGACCCCAACTCCCTGGGGAGCACTTTCTTGCGTTTATAGCTTGGTCAATTCTGGAATTATGTTATATTCTTCCTCTCTAGGCTGCCTCCCACTTTCCCTCAGCCTCCCGTTGCCCCTGCAGCACAGGTATGAACACTGTCTGTGTCCACGCTTTCTCATTTCTCACCCTGCTCTGTGCACTCTCCGCTGTCAACTCCACAGCCCCTCTGACCTCCTCGTGCTTCCCAGGAGCGTCAGTGCCTGGCCGGTTCTCCTGCCTGCAACTCCGGTTTCTCGCCTAATCACCAGGGTTCTGTTTATACAGACTTCTCACTCTGGTTCTTTGATTTTTTAAACAAGTGATTTGTACTTCAATCCAGCACCTTTATTGTTTTGCTTTTTTTCTCTTTATTATTTATTTCTGCGAATGGGATTATGCATTTTACTCCTTAAAACATTCGGCTTTATTCTTTCCTGTGAGAGGTTTTCTCTTATGCTCTCTACAGATGAGCTGGCCCCCTTTGGCTTAGGATGGGTGAACAAGACTCCCTTTCTCTTGGTCGCTGTAGTTGTGGACTGATCACCCCCTCCTGGCCTGATAGGACTTCCCTGTCACCTCTCCTTGGGAGAACACATCCCACACTCATCTTGCTGGAGTCCCTGGACTCCTTGAAACATGCCTGGGAGACCTGTAGGGGTAGCAACTAGTATTCCTGCTTTTCAAATTAGGAAAACAAGATTTAGCAAGGAGGGGACTGAGGCCTAGGAAAGGGAGCTCGCTCTCCAAGCTCACGCAGCTAGTGAGAGAAGAACTGGGAAAAGAATGCATGCCAAGAAATTCCCAGTTCGTTGCTTGAAGCAGAGGAGGCAGCATGCTACTTGGAGCCCCTAATGTCAGTCATCATGTGAAAGCTGTAATGAAAAATCATAGATGCATAAACAGTGTGAAAAAGTTCAAAGGTAAACCCATTAAGTTCAGAAATATAAGGTATGCGTAGGATAGAAAAAAAAAAGAAGTTGTCTAATCACTTATGGGACTCACTATGGCAGCATCATAGAATGCTAAAGCTGAGAGAAACCTGAAAAAACAAGGGGCCTTGCCTGGACTGGGTCCCTGCTGGGTGCTGGGAGCTATTTTAAATACTGTACGTGCATTATTTTATTTAATAGTCACAACAGATGAATGACCTTCCTAGGCTGGTAGGATTATTCACATTGACCCAAGGCTCAGCGAGGTTAAGGCAGCTGCCCAAGGTCACAGAATGATCTAGTAGCTGATTTGGGATGAGAACCCAGGTACCCCAAGCCCCATTTTCAGGTGCTTGCCTCTATATCACAGTTCGCCCAGTTTTTTGGAAGACAGACCTACATGTGGTCCCTGAGGGAGCGATACACTCCTCCTTGGGAGAGACTGGAATTGGGGAGGACAGCCCTGTCCCTCAGGCCTCCTGCTGGCTGCAGCACACTGGCTGGACCCGTGGGTGTGACCCTATGTAGCTGTCCTTTCCTTAAGTGCACAGAGAAGAACGATTTCCTGCTTGGGGATAAAGTTCAGAGAACAGCCTTACCCAGAAGGTGGGGCTAGGTACTGCCGTGCTGGCCAGCTGCCTGTGCTGAATAACTAACCAGAACACCTGGGATACGGCACGATAAGGGCCAAGACAGAGCAAGGACCCAAGTTCATGTACTTTTCTCTGGATGTTAGGATCCCCACAGCCCCACCCTTTTCATGCTCCTGGTGCCATGGAAAGCCTGCACGTGGAAGTCAAGACGTGCTACTCGTCCCTTTCCTTCCAGGTAGCGTTCGAGATCCACCTCTCATCGTCTTTCATTCTTCATTCTTGACCTGTTCAAGTCAAGTACGTGCCTAATGAGGACCTGCCCCATGCTGAGGCCCTGCTTAAGTACTGTAGTTGGCAAGAGACTCACTGACTCCTGCTCATCCCTCCCTCTGCCTGGAACACCCTCCCGGTTCCTCAGTTCTTCCCCAACGTACCTCTCAACTGTGGCCTAAATGACAGTAGCTAACACTTACACGCTAATACTATGTGCCAAGTATGTTTATTCATTTCTTTAATCCTTTTAACAGCTCTATAGCATAGGTATTATTATTATTCCCATTTTGCAGATAAGAAAAACGAGGCACAAAGAGCTTCAGTAGCTTGTCCAAGGTGACACTGTTAGTAAATGGCAGACCTAGGGTTATACCCAAGTCTATTTCCAAATACAGAAGTTGGCAGCGTGGTGTGGTGAAGGAGCCTGGATTGGGTTCAGATCCTGGTGCCATCACTTAAAGCGTAATGAGTATCTATTTACCCACCATAAACTTTATCAAATCTTAACGTTAGGTCGTATTTGCACCAGATCTCATGTAAGGAATTAAAACATTACTTGGAAGGTGGCTTAGCCTTTTTGAGCCTCCATTTTCTCATTTCTAAAAGGGAATAATACATCCAACATCATAGAGTTGCTTTCGAGGTTTAAAAGAGCTAAAAAATGAAAGTGTTGATTATTTGTGAATAAGTGATAAATATTAGTTTCTTTCACTTCGAATCTTCCAACTTTGAATCAATTATATAAATATAAAAATTTAGCATAGGATAGGTTGTCAGATCTGGAAAGCATTTTAGCAAAGACCCAGTCCAATGCCTTGGCTGAAAGGTGAGGAAGGGACAGCACCTGCTCAAGGCCAGCCACACAGTAACTTAGTGACTGACTGTGACAATGATTGTGAGCTGCCTTTTCTAATATCTGTTCCCCCCTTCTTCCTTAGCAATAGTGCCCCCCTGGTTTTTAGTTGGGCTCATGTGTCTCAGAAAAAGACTACATTTACTACCTTTCCTTGGAGATAAGCGTGGCCATTTGACTATGTCTGGCCAATAAGATGTTAGTAAAAAAAAATCAGGGGATACTTTCTGGAAGTCTCCTTTAAAAGGGAGGAAGCTGGTCCTTCTCCCTTTCTTCCATCTTGTTGCTTGGAAGGCAGATCTGGTACCTGGAGTGGCTGTCACCTTGGAACAGGAGGATAAGTCACATTCTAGGAGTGATAGTGCCTTCACACTACCCTGAGTTATGTGCCCCTGGATTTATTTCACATGAGACAGAAATAAATGTATCTTATTTAAGCCACTGTTACTTGGGTTTCCCGTTACTTGCAGTATAACCTAATCCTAACTGACAGCATTAGATACAGACTAAAACCAAGGTCAATAAATGTTTATTGAGTTGATGGTGTGTCCCTCAGAGAAGCCTGGCCTGTCTTTTCCCGTCTTGGCAGGTATCTGTGAAAGAACCTGGGATTTTCACAATAAAATGTCTTGAAACCCTAAAAGGACTTCTCATACCTTAAGGGTGTTGGGGGGCTTACCTCTAGAAACCTGGGTTGTGGTTGGAGGACGGCGCTCTGGTACGAGTGGTCTGGGCTCTGCCAGTCTTCCCTCTCCAGCCACAGAGGGACAAATCTGAGGGCAGAACTACACTTTGGTTCCAGACGTGGGTCTCTGCATAAGGTTCATCCCCCGAGCTCTAAGCTGAAAGGCTGAAGAAGCCCGAGAAAGCCAAGAAGGATCAGTGAGGCAGCCTGATTTCCTCTCCTATTCTTCCTGCAGCTGCTATTGGCATATTTTAAAATTGACGGTTTCTTTCTTTTCTGCAAAAAAATTGTCCCTCCCTTTGCTTTTTATCTCTTTACTTTTTAAAATTAATTTTTCATCACAGAATATTTCAAAGATCAGACAAGAATAGAAAAGAGCATAATGAATACCTATTTACCCACCATTAAACTTTATCAAATCTTAACATTGTGTCATATTTGCATCAGGTCTCATTTAAGGAGCTAAAACATTACTGATATAATTGAAGCTCCCTGTGTACTCCCACCCTGTTCTGCTCCCTCCTCCTCAGCGCTAACTATTACCGCGAATCCGGGTTTATCATATCATTCCCATGTGTGTTTTTACACTTTGGCTACATATTTATGCATCCATTGATACAATATAGCAGTATTCAGTAGAGTTTTAAATTTTGTATATAAATTGCAGAATATTCCACTTATCATTGAGTATTCCATTGTAAATAGACCACAATGCATTCCTCCATTTTCCTGTTGATGAATATTTATGCTATTTCCTTCCCTCCCTGCTTTTTTAAAATAACCCGGACAGTGTCGTGATGAATTCCTGTACTTACCTCCTCCTGGGGCACAGTGAGAGAGTTTCTTTCAGGTAAGTATCATAAGCCTGTATGTCAAAGTTGGTGACCACTTGTTTTTGTATGGGGCCATGAATTAAGAATGGTTTTTACTTTTTTTTTAAATTTGAATTTGAACTTTTAAAGCTGCAGTAAACTATGCATAACATAAGATTTACTATTTTCGCCATTTTTCAGTGGCACTAAGGACATTCATATCATTGTGCAACCATCACCTCTATCCATCTTCAGAATGTTTTCATCATCCCAAACCAAAACTCTATACCCCCTTAACAATAACTCCCCATTCCCCCTCCCCCAGCCCCTGGCAACCACCATTCTATGACTTTGACTACTCTAGGTACCTCACATAAGTAGAATCATACAGTATCTGTCCCTTTGTGACTGGCTTATGTCACTTAGCATACTATCTCTAAGGTTCATCCGTATTGAGGCGTGTGTCAGAATTTCCTTCCTTTGTAAGGCTGAATAATATTCCATCGTATGTATATGTCATATTTTGTTTGTCCATTCATCCATCGGTGGATGGTTCTTACATTTTTAATGCTTGGAAAATAAGAAGACTATTTTGTGGCATGGGAATGTTATATGAAATTCAAATTTCAGTCCATGAAAATGTTTTATTGGAACACAGCCGCAGGCATTTATTTAAGTGTTTTCTGTGGTTGCTTTCACGCTAAAACGGCAGATAATTAGGTAGTTGCAACAGAGACCATATGGCCTGCAAAGCCTAAAATATTTACTATCTGGCCCTTTATGGAATAAGTTTGCCAAGTCCTGCTTTATGTTGTGTAGTTACCGAGAGGTGGGATAGTTGAATGGTGAGGTATGCGCATCTTCAATTTTCCTAGGTTTTGTCCGATTGCTCTCCAAAGCGATAGAACCAAGTACTGTCGTGTTTGAATGTTTTGCAAACTTTTTTTCCTTTTTTAAACAACCAGATGCTTTCTTTAAATGAAGGTGCCGGAAGGGTCCTTAAAAGGCATTGCGTAGGCAGTTACTTTGCTGCCTAACAGACACCTTTGACATTTCAAAGCCTTATGACAAGCTTTTATTTTGGGCTCACAGACCTGCAAGGTGGCTAGGTTTTGGCCAATGTGCAAGCTGTGGGCTGGGTCCAGGCCTGCTCCACATGCCTCTCATCCTCTCTGGACTTATAGCTAACAAAGGCAAATTTCTCTCATGGGAAAAGGCAAGAGCTCAGGAGGGTAGGCCCAATGGCACAAACACATTTCAAGTCTTTGCTAGTGTCATGCGATCATCCTATTGGTCAAAGCATGGGTAAACCCAAAGTCAAGGGCTTGGGAAATATACTGTGTCCATCATGAAACCATGGTAAGAGTGTGGATGTATAATTGCACTAGAGAGGAGTGAAGATCTGGGACCAATAGTTGGATCCACCACAGGCATCAATGTTGCTTTAGATTTAGAACCTTTTCTTGAAACAAAACCTTGTGTGGAATCGTCATATACACGGAGAAAAGCGAAGCTGCCCTGATTGAAGTGGGGGTGGTGGGGGGAACCTGCCTGCCCAGCTTCCTCCACTCCCCTGCAGGGCACAGTCCCTCAAGCTTCGCAGAGTGTAGTTTGGTAACCAGTCCCCTAAGTCGTTTCCTCTTCTAGGAGATACTGGGACACTCTCCCTCCTGCAAGACCCAGGGATCGGAAGCACCAGGAGCAGATCCTCTCTGATGGTTGGGTCTCGACACATGGCCCAAAGAGGGTGCCTCCTGAGGCCACACCTCTCAGAGGCAAAGTCAGATGACAAGATAACAAATGAACCTGATCTTTCCCATGACTCAGCCTCGACTGGCTAGATTGCTGCCACTCCAGCTCCTTCCTGCCTCTGACTCAGGTTAGGGAGATCCTCATCCTGTGGAACATCTGGCTGTCAGGTCATGAGTCCCCTGTCAGGGTGACGGTGGCTTTTTATCATTATTGACTTTCACCATGGTCTAAGAAGAGCCTTTTGGGACAGGCAGGGTGGCTGCTGTTCCCAGAAGTGAGCCCCAGTTTAGCCCCATGCCATGTGGCTTCTCTGATGCTTTACTGTCCCACAGGTGGTGTGGAACGTTCATCCACAGGAGTTAAGATGCTCAGATGATGGGCAGACTACACACTACTATAGGCTTCAAGATTGGTTCTCCATAGGTGTTAGCTCCCTATGTCTGGCTAGACCATGTCGCAAAGTCCACCCTACTCTGCCTCTCCCCATGTGGCAGTGGAGATGAGCCCCAGGGGGCTTCTACTGCCACCCCTACCCCCTGGCACTGCTCCCAGGGCTCAATCGGCAGCTCCATCTCCACACTCTACGTTCATTAGATTTCCCTGAATAGTCTTGTCCTTTGCAACTTGGCAGCATCCGTACTTCTGTTC
Source organism: Varecia variegata (assembly GCA_028533085.1). NCBI lineage: Eukaryota > Metazoa > Chordata > Mammalia > Primates > Lemuridae > Varecia > Varecia variegata. The sequence goes on from CM052441.1 coordinate 115,891,627, forward strand.
TTGGAATCTAATTAAAATTAGTCACTTAATAAAAACTACCCTGGAAAGTCATAAGAAAGGTAGTGGCATCTCTGTCATTCCTATAGGGCAGGAAGGTGGAGATGAGGAGGAGATGCGTGGGCTTGGTGTCCACAGGGGCTTTGTCTTGCAGCCATTCATTCTACAGATGTTTATTAAGCACCTATTATGTGCCACCATCCAGGGTAGGCACTGAGAAGATAGTGACAAACAAGAAAATAAGGCCAGATACCTGTGCCCTGCCATTTGCTGTTGAGGTCTTGCCCCATATGGACAGATTTGCCAGAATTGGCTTCTGTACATTGGCTGCTCAGGTTTGCCTGGCTGCTTAGACATCATGCCGCTGCACTCTCATCCCAGCCGGATCAGCTTTACTGCCATGTGCTGCTTTCATCCCTGAGCTTGTTTTACCTTTTGAACTAAGCACCTTGAACATTTAGAGCTGCCTTCTTCAGGGGCCCAGGCCTGGACCTGAAATTCTCCCCCTACTCAACCCTACCCTGAGCTCTGACCCCCTTGCCCTAGACTCAACGGAAGTGGGAACTTGCTAAGGCCAAGCACTGAATTCTTCTGATAATATAATTAGATAAAAGCTTCTGGAATAACTCCATTGGCTTCCTCTGATGAGAAAACTGAGTGATAAGTAAAGCCACCTTCTCTGGAGAAATGAAGGATTCATCGGGAGAAGAACAAGTTTCCACTTCTAATTTAGAATGTTCAAGGACCCCGAACAGCATAGCTGCTGCTTGCTTCTCTTTCTCATGCAGGTGCCTCTGTCCCCGTCTGTCTCCTCTGTCTTCCTGTATGTCTCTTTGTCTTTTGTCAAGCCTGCCTCTCTCAATACTCCCACCAGCTGACACACACCCTTCAGAGTTCTGGGTCTGCCTTGCTCGCAGCCTATGAACTCTGTGCATGTTTTCAGGGCTCTATTTTATTTTTTCTCTCTCTCTTTTTTTAATTTTGGTACTAGGTATGCTCATTGCTATGCAGGGCTCTATTTTAAGCAGCGTCGGTTCAGAGCTCAGTTTCAGGCCTCTGTGTGGGAGTGCCTTAGTGGGACGCTGGCGATCCGGATTTCAGATCCAGTGCGGTGGCTTAGCTCGGATCATTCCTCCAGGGTTGCATCTCCCTGCATTTTGAATGATTAGTTTCAGACTTTTAGCCTTAGGAGTTGGCATTTCGGAGTAGTAGGTCTCTATGTAGCTTAACTTATCTACATTCTTGTTGACCTTTAATCAATAAAAGATGGTCTTGGCTTAACCATGGGACAGATTCTGTTTTACAACATCGCTTTCTTTATGGAGGCTCAGGGGTGGGCTGATGCCTTTTTCACTTTAAACAGTCAAAAGCAGTCACTTTAACCTCTTTTGATGGGGATGTTCTTGGGAGTGCAGTGGAGGGAGGAAGAGATACTAGAAAAACACAACTTTATATCCCCATCCTTCAGATCATAACAGAGCCTTATTTTGACCCAACGTCCAATGGCAGTGTTTCTGTATGTAAAATGTGTGTGTGTGTGTGTGTGTGTGTGTGTGTGTATAGGTGGGAGGGTAGCAGAGGCTACCAAACATCTTTCTCATGGAGCCATAATGGGGTTTGACAATGTTTCGTGATTTCTCATGGAAATCTTAAATAAGAATACATTGAGCCTAGGCAGGCCATCCATTGACAGGTACCCATCTTTAGCTCTTAGAAAGCAACGACAGTGATAGTTAACACTTATTAAGGACTTACTGAATGCTTTCTCTCACTTGAAATTCATAGGCTCCTAAGTGATTTGCATTAGTACCATCCACCTTGACAATTAGGTCACTCAACAGAGAACGGCAGAGGAGGGGTGTGAACTCAGGTCAGACTCGGCATCAAAGCTCTGTAACCTCCACTCCGTAGTGACTAGAGCTGTTGAAAGAATTCTTCCGATGGAATCTTTTTTTCGTTTGCGACAGAAATATTTCTTTTAAGGATGGGTCAGAGGCCTAAAAGCAAGTGAGTGTGTCTCCTGGCCCAAGTTCTTTCCCCCTCACTAGGCTGCCTGCAGAGCCCAAGATCCATCACTGCCTCTTAGAAAGTTGCAGAAAAAAATGTAATTCTCTTGGCTCAAAGGCCCCTCTGCCTTGGTGGCTATGAATGAGGACACTTTTCAGTGAATTACAGTTTTCTTGAACTTTTTCACCATGCTGATCCATTATGATTTTTTTTAAAGACAAGTGTTTATGAAGCGCCTACTATGTGTAAGACGAATGCACGTGCACCATCTCCTGTTCTCCTCACACCGTCATAGGAAGGGTGAAGTAGGAACTATTATGCCCGTTTCACAGTTAAGGAAATGGAGGCAGGAATACACCTTTTTTTTTTTTTTTTTTTTTTTTTAAAGCATATGGAGACTAAGAACACCCTAAGCAAAAATCTCCAGGTGGGTGACCAGGAAGCACGGCTAGAGAATGATCCCATCAGAAGGGCCACAGAGATCATCAAATCAGATCACCTTATCCTACAGGCCAGGGAACTGCATAGCGGTGAGGGAAATGAGACAGCCTGTCTAACATCATCCAGAAAGTAGGAACAGAGAGGAAACCAGAACCACACTGCTCGGGGCTGTGTACCAGAATGCGTTGACCTTGGTGCTATTGACATTTTGGGCTGAATAATTCTTTGTCGTGGGAAGCTGTCCTGTGCAGCCTCCCTGTAGGACACAGCCGCCCTGACTTCTGCTCACTGAGTGCCAGCAGCTCTCTTGCTCCCCAGGTGTGAAAACCACCAATGTCTCAGTCATTGCTCAGCCTCCCCTGGGAGGCAAAACCACCCCCAGCTGAAAATCATTACCATATAAACTACCCCTTCTGGCCCCTTGAACAGCGTAAACCTGGAGCTCAGTTATTCCCTTATAGTCTGGGAAGGAAATTGCTTTGGGTGCTAAGTGGAAAACATCTTCCTCCCCATCCAGGCCCTAGTGCTGCAGGAGAACTCTGCTGGAGCGCTGGATCTCAGCTTGGAGAGAAGGGCTCTCAGAGAGGGGTCGGGAATGTGTCACAGGGAAGACAGCAGGAAACCAGACCTTCTGAGAAATGCCCATCATTTTCTCCATTTCACAGGGGAAGATGTCGAAGTTCAGAGGGTCGAACATACTCTTAGAGCCAAGTACCATTTCTCTTCCGCACACCATAAGGTGCCCCAGAGAGTACCCAGGCTCACTGTCCCTCAGCTCCGCGCTTATGAGCAATAATGTCAGAGGGCTGCTTTTATGTACTCTCTGTCAATTACAAGAGTAGTGTGTTAGTACACAGTTATGTTCTGGAAAGTTACACCTGGTCCCTGCTCTGGCTCTTACTTCCTGTGGGTCCAGGAGCAATTCACTTTCCCTGTGGGGATCTTTGTCCTCACACTCGTAAAACGAGGACGTTGGACTGCAGCAGAAAGGAGCCATCGTCCTGCTGTTCCACTCAGCCTTCCCACACCCCCAACCCTGGGAATCAAACAAGGCGAATGAAAGTGTTTACAGGTCATATTGATTTTAATTAAAAAAGGACAGTAGTTTTAGTGAGTCTTATGGCGGAAAATGTATATTCTTAGAACTCAGATCAACCTGTTTAATTGACAAGAAGGATGTTAATAAAAATGACTTTTGGGCCACTGAAATGTTAATAACTGGACCTTTTTGAGAAGCAGCAACATAAAGGCAGGTTTCTAATCATTCATCCTAAAATTACATCATGAGCTCCGTGGCAAAATGAGACAGGCCACAGGTTAGGCGGCACTGCGTGTGGTGAGGTCTGATGTACACGTACCTGTAGATCTATTTTTTTGCATGTGCAAGGAGAGCGCCCCCTGGTGGTAAAACCTCAAGCTCCACCCAAACGGAGCAGTGTCCTGTGGCTCTGGCAGAAAAAGGTGGAGAGGTTTTGAAATAAGATCGAAGTTGACTTATTAAGAGAACAACCAGAGAATCAGGTTTTTGGAACCTTCCAAGAGGTGTTGATGGATCTTGGGGATTTTTGCCAAAGAACTTGGATTTTGGAGTCCAGACATGGTTTCAAATCACTGCTTAAGGCTGTATGTACTTGGATACCTTACTTAGCTATCTATGTTCAGCCCCACTTTCTTTATCTGTGGAACTGAGATGATAATAAAATCTGTACTCACCTATCAGGTTTGTTTTAGGAGTAAACAAAGGAAGTGGGGGTTGGGAGAATGATTGAAGATGAATCTGGAAAGAGAGGGCCTTCGCATGGAGTACCTGCCAAAGAGTTTGAACTTCACGTCATGATTAATGGGGGAACCAGGGGGGAGGCTTTAGGCAAAAGTGACACAATAGGACTTGTGCATTGGAAAGAAAACTGGCGACAATGTAGACAAGCAAGTGTAGGGACCTGAGATCTTGGTGGTGGCAATGGAGGTGGGAGCTGGGAAGGGTGTTTTGGAAGTAGAATTGTTGGAATGTGTTGTGTATTGAGATGTGAGGGGAGAGGATGTAGCCAAACATGGCAACGTGCATTTGCATAGCTGTTAAAATGCTTTCCCATAAACCTTCTGACTTGGTGCTTAATTTTATGAGCTAGATATTATCATTATCATTCTCATTTTGTATGTAACTAGTGGTCAGAGAGCTTAAGCCACAAGATATACAGTTAGGAAGTGGTAAAATCAAAGAATACCAAACATGAGTTTTTGGTTTCCAATTCTGGCTCTATCTCTTAGATCCTGCTGCCTTGCAAGTGTGAGATTCAGTCCGGGTCCAGAGTTGGATGTGTACCCCCCTCCCCAGGTTGTGCAATCTCCCTGGTTGCTAGGAGTCTCTGATAATTACAGTCTCCAGGTTGCCAGGCAACCCAAGTTGCTAAGAGTTTCAGTTTGTTATTTCAGTTTATTATAGGTCTTGCGTTGTTAGAAGCCCCAGGTTATTCAGCTTTTCGATTGATTAAAAGCTTCTTGTTTCTGAAAAGGCCCCAGGTTATTAGAGACATCAGTTTTTTTGGAGGGGCCCCAGGCTCTTAAGAATCTGGGATCTTGAAGTCATTAGGTTGTTATCCCACCCTGGTTGCTAGGAATCTCAGGGTTTTAGAGGCCCTGGGTTTGTAGACGCCTTCAGCTTTTGAAGGTGTCAGTTTACTCAAAGCCTCACTTTTTAGCACCCCACCCTTTCAGCTTTCCCAAAGTTGCTATGAACCAGACTCAGGTTTTGAGGTTCCTCAGCTGCTCAAAGCTATGGGTCAGCCAAGCAGTTTTCTTCCACCCACTCAGCCTCTATCTGGTCACACAGAATAAGTGAAGTGTATGTTTTCCTCAGTGTTTGATCACAGCTGACTTTGTTCAGCTCCCATAACTGTACTGACCTAACTCGTTCCACTCAGGGCTCTAAGCGTTCAGGTGCTGGTGTGAAAGCCTTCAGAGCAGAAGCTCGGTTATGATCTAAACCAACTGGATGTTGCAGAACACTTGGGTTATATTTAAGTTGTAATCGCTCACCTTCTAGCCAGTCAAGTTTAATATATTAACTACCACATGAGTTGTATTTAACTCACTCCAGTTTCGAGCCCGGGGCTTTGTGAAGCATATGTAACTCACACGTCTCTTCACCTTGGGAGCTGCATGAACTGTTTTTTAAGTTGCATATAACTCATGCACAGAAAACAACAAAAAATAACAAATTTTTCCATTAAATTAGAATCATTTTGTTTTTGAAGTTTTTATTCTATTTTCGTAATAAAACACCATGGCCCCAAGGAAAACTATTTTTTTCTAGTGTGTCAGTCAATGTGTTAAATAATCTTAAATTAGACTTGTGAAATATTCTGGAATTGACAGCCCTTCGCTTCCAATTATTTTGTTATTGGGAGTGATTTGTCAGAACAGTAAAACTAGCCTCTGTGTCTGTGTTTTTCCTTTTTAAGAAATTTTTATTTTTAAATAATTATAGATTCACAGGAGGTTGTAAAAATAGCACGGGGAGAAATCCCTTGTACCCTTCAGCCGGTTTCCCCCAATGGTTACATCTTACATAATGACAGTATAATAGCAAAATCAGAACACTGACATTGCTACAATGTGTCTATAGTTCTATGTCATTTTATCACATGTGTGATGTGTGGACCCACCACCCTAATCAAGATAAAGAACTATTTCATCACCGCAAAGATCTCCCTTGGGCTATCCCTTTATAGTTATGTTCATCTTTTTACTCCTCAACCTGTGTGTTTTAAAATGTATTTGCTTAACCTCTCTTCAGCGCCTTCTGTGTGCCTCACCTGGTAGTAGGTGAAGGAAATACAGAGATGAATATGACATACTCCTTGTTCTGGAAGAGCTCATGGTCAGGGCCACAGTCAGGTACATCACGAATTATAGTGTAATGTGGTGATTCTATGATACGGATAAACTCGAGGTGCTGGGACAAGCAAATAGATTGGGGGTTCCGGGGGTGGAGACTGTTGGATTAAATCTTTCTGCAAAAGTTGTAATACTGGGCTGATTTTGAAGGATGAAATAAAGTTATCTGGTGCTCAGTGAGGAAGGGCTTTTAGGCGGGTAAGTCTGGGGCAGAATCGGTAGTTCAGAATTGCCAGAGCCGAGAGGCTGGCGGGGGCTGGGGGGTGGGAAGCGCTGGGAGGTGAGGCTGGGGAAGTGGGAGAGGACAGACCACCGAGGACCATACGGGCTGCCAGCCACGTGGGCTGCCGGCCACGTGGGCTGCCCCAATCCCGCAAGTGGTGGAGACCCATCAGAAGGTTAAAAATAGGGAATGGCGCGGTCAGCCCTATTGTTTAGAAAGAGCTCCCCGATGCAGAGAGACCAGCTAGGAAATGACTGCAGTGCCAGATAAGATAGGATGAGGGCATCAAGCCGAGTGGTGGGAACATATGGAAGGACCATCTTTGAACTTGTAAGGAGATCAGGATGGGAATGGAAGGTAGGAAAGAGAAGAACAAGCACTTTTTCCAAGTTTGATGTTTTCCCTTTTACTTTAGGCTCTATCCGTTGCCCTGAGAGAAAATCCCTAGGATATAAGTACAAGGAGTTGAAAGCAAGGAGAGTAATTCCCTGCTTATCCAGAGATCTTGCGATTGCGACGAGGGCCAACATGGTGCAAACCAGCATGAGATTAAAACAAGCTCGTGCTGTCCCTTTGCAATACCCGTTAGGCCCTTACTCAGAGGGCTTTTTGACAATTGAAGTGCAGTTCTCAAAAGTATAGTTTTTTTGTTTCCTCACCATCAAAATAACATTAAGTAAAAGTAACATTTTATTGAGGGTCTGCTTGGTGCCAGGTGCTGTGTAAGATGTTTTTTTGCATGTTATCTTGTTAATCCCCCAAGACCTGGGTGGCAGGTCTTTACAGGTGAGGATACCGAGGCTTGGCCAGGCTAAGTGACCCTCCAAGGTCACGGAGCTGGTAAATGTTGTGAAATCAGGGGTCCAGTCCAGGTTTGCTGCTCTCGACCTGCTGCTGCATACGGTAGCACAGATCACAAGAGAGGAGGAAAGAATGTCAGCCTAGAGTGGCATCAGGTCCAGGAAGGGAACCGACGTGCACGGAGGGGCCTGACAACTGTTCCGTGATTTTCTACCAACTTCACATGAGGGGTATATCATGTGAAGGTTCCCCTGAGAAACAGAACCAACAGGTTGTACATCTATCTATCTATCGATGAGAAAGAAATTTTATGTTTGTGTGTGTGTGTGTATACTATATATATATATATAGAGAGAGAGAGAGAGAGAGAGAGAGAGAGAAAGATAGATCTATTATAAAAAATTGGATCATGCAATTATGGAGGCAAATTCCAATATCTGCAGGGTGAGCCGGGAGAGCCAATGGTGTGGTTCTAGTCTAAAGGCCACAGGCTCAAGACCCAGGAAAACCAGATGTTTTGGTTCAAGTCTGCAGGCAGGAGAGAATGGCCATGCCCATAGCCAGGCGGGAGGAATTCTCTCTTACTTGGGGGAGGTTCAGCCATTTCCTCTGTTCAGCCTGCACCTGACCGGTGAGGTGCACCCACACAAGGGGGGGCAATCTGCTCTACTCAGTCTACTGATTTAAATGTTAATCTCATTGAAAAATGTGCTCACAGAAACACCCAGAATAGTGTTTGACCAAATATCCTGTGGCCCAGTCAGGTGGACGCACGAAATTAACCATCACACGGGGAAGACGGAATAATAAGGGAGACACAACACTAAAAGAATATGGTGGTGTGAGACTATTTTGTGCAGGGTTAGGTGGCTTTACACCAAGTGTGGACCAGGGGAAGGTCTTGATCTAGGAGCTGTAGGCTCACCCCGCTTGGAGCCAGATGTGGATTCATTTTCTTGTGTCCTGCAGTGACCCTAGCGCTCTCTGGCTCCCCTCAGCACGGCCCTGATTGAGTCCTCTGGACTAAGGTTCTTCTGAGTCACTGACTAGGTGATTGTCATTCATTTCTTCATTTCTTTACTCACCCAGCATTTGTTTTTTTTTTTTTTTTTGAGACAGAGTCTCGCTCTGTTGCCTGGGCTAGAGTGCCGTGGCATCAGCCTAGCTCACAGCAACCTCAAACTCCTGGGCTTTAAGCAATCCTTCTGCCTCAGCCTCCTGAGTAGCTGGGACTACAGGCATGCGCCACCATGCCCGGCTGAATTTTTTCTATATATATTTTTAGTTGGCCAGATAATTTCTTTATATTTTTAG